>JASVER010000070.1:2636051-2705119 GCA_030449065.1 Oceanodroma leucorhoa
TCCCGCCGCACCGCCTGAGGGGCCGGGGGACGCTACGCGGAGGTGAGGCGACGCCCGCCCCGTGGGCCAGGGGCGCGTCCCCCCGCTCGGCCCCGCGGGGGTGGCAGCCCGTGGCCGAAAGCCCGTTCTCCCGGCTGCCTCTCCCGAGCGGGGCTGGGGTCCCCGGACCGCCGCCGGCCGGGCTCTGCCCGCCATAGGGTGCGTCGCCTCAGGGCGCCCCGCTCCCCTCAGCGCCGGCTCATCGTAGGAGCGCGGGCCCTGCGCGGCCAGGGCCTGGCCGGAGCCCCCCGGCCCTCCTCCTCCTCTCGGAGAAGTTCCTCTGACCCGAGCCGGTGTTTCGGTCCCGTTTCGGGCACCTTTCGGAAGAGGAAAGCCGGGGGGATGGAGGGCGCGGAGAGCGAGCCCCCACTGCTCGGGCACCTGGGCGGGAGGGGCGCTGCCCCGGCCGGGGAGGCGGCAGCGGAGCTCGGGCTGCCGGGGGGGCCCTGCCTGCCCCGGGGATGCAGCCCCGCGTCCTCCTTTCTGCCCCGTCTCCTCCGCTACTCTTCCAGCTTGGTTGAACCATTTACCTACCGTCCACCGACCCGGGGAGGACCAACAAGGGGTGGCCGCAGCATTCACCGGACGGCAAAGTCATCTAAATTCCCGTTTCTGCTCCAGAAGTTATGTAAGGGCTTTAAACAAAAGGAGGGGCCGAGAAGACGCTGTTCTGAGCGCCTCTGGTCTCAGAAGAGCAGCCCCCTGCTACGCCAGCATCCAGAGGCAAGTGAGCCAACACTCCCCACGTTGCAGGAGAGCGTCAAGTGATTGTGCATGAAGTACTGCAGGGGACGACTTCTCTGCTGCGACTGCTCCAAGCTGCCCGATATTTAAATATCCAGAGAGCCACAGTAAGGCTGGGAGAGTGAGCGAATGCACGGTGATTCACCTCTGCACTCCTGCCAAACGTGGCGGTGCGGACAGCAGGTAGTAAGGTGTCTTCCCAGCAGATGGAGTCAGGAGGCAAACAAACTTGCTAAAAAGGTACCACCACCCGGCTAAGAATAGCTTCCTTCTTTCGTCTCTCTGCACGACGGCCGTTTCTGCCATCAAATAAAGGGAACTTTGATACCGGCTTTTAAGTTGTCTGCCTTACTTCTGAATGGAAAGTTAGCTCCTATTGAAGTGGTTCTCGAGTTTTTCTTCCACCCACCGCTTTCTCCTACAGACTACAGTCAAATTTTACAGCTTGCCCTTCTTGTAGAAACCTGCATGCAAACCCAGCCGACTGCCTTTGTGCCTGCTTCCACATAGCTTGGGCCATGCTGAGAAAAGACGGAGGGAGAGGAGCAAGGGAGCTTAGAGCTGAGAAGGAGGCACTGGGCTGGGCACACACCAATTTCCAAGGAAAAGGAACCTCTTGCCACTTTTTCCAGCAGCTGTTTAAAAGCATGCCTCTAGATAGTACCATCAAAGAAATTTGTCCTCCTTAGGATATATTGGGGTGGGGATGGGGAGGCAAGGAGAAACTTAAAAGATGAGACTCTCAAGGAATACTGATGTAAATCATCCCTTTAAGATTTAAACTTTCACCATAGGTTTCACCCTTTACTTTTGTGGAGACAGCAAGGAGAATCAGTGGGAGCTGCTTTTATGAGCACTCATAATGCCACAGTTGCTTCACTGTTCACAGCTTTCTCTGGCAGGAACAGCAAAGTTAGRGGAGGATTTCATTAGCTGCACTAGGTCTGGAGCCACAGAGCAGCACCCCTACGGACCAGCCACAGCCGTGTCCCTCTCATACTCCAGCTGCCCTTAGGTGGGCTGGGATGAGTCATGGTTCTAAGTGCTTGAGATGTTTGTGGAAGAGGAACTGCTGAGAAGCAAAACCCTAAGCTGAAGCCTAGGGAGAGTAAGAGAATCCCCCTTCCTGTCATTGCAGGAGTTCAAAGAGGAAAAATAGAAAGCTTTTTTCATATCTGATAGCCTGGAATATTTTCTTTTCCAGAGATTTTAGAGGGGGATGTGGGTGGGTGGGTCACCAAATAAGTACAGATTGCTTTAAAAGATACAGAAAGCAGCTGAACTACGTGAAGGCAGGTGATGGTCTGTTTGCCAGGGGTTTCTTCCATAGTCCACCCATTTAGGGTTTTTGTGTGTTGGCTAATAATACTGTTCATTCTGTGATTGGAAAGTGTCACATTCTCAATGACTGTTTTTATACTTACTTCAAAACAGATTTTATGTTGCTCTGTTTTCTTACTGAGTGGTGTTCATCTGCTCAAGTATAAATCTGTCATCCCATAATCTGGAAATAGCTTTTCTAAGGTTTGAGTGGTTTTTTTATAAACTCCCATTTTGTTAACCATTACCTTGCACACGGAAGCAACACTTTCTGATTTGTTCTGCTATGAGCAATTCCATTGTGCCCCATGGGACTGCAAGCATGAGTAGTTACTATTTGGCATGCATGTGAAATACTGATCAGGCCCATAAATAACCACTGGAAAATTTTTATTAACTGTACCTTGATGGTTTTATTTCTGTTTGTGCTCAGGAGTCATTACAACACTGACTTCTGCACAAAAGAGATGGCTGAGCTACTGTTTTATGTTGTGAGATTATAGTGTTGCTTTATATGTGAAAAGTTAAGAAACTCAAAGATTTCATTGATTTCATTCCGTTATGAAGGAAAACATTTTTCCACATAGTATGGAAAGTTGTGCATTTCTGTAGTTTGTCTTGTTTACACCATCTTTTTTTTCCTAAATATATTTTGTCTACCTTTAATGGTACTACAGGTAAGGATGCTACTTGTGAAACAGGCACTGTCCTAATTTTGTTCCTCAGGTGCAGAATTTGAGATAAAAAAACCCAAGTTCCCAGCTGGACCTATAAATTTCCTATGAATTGGGCAGCAGTATTTCCACAATCTTTTGCAGATGCCTGCATTGCGAGATGTTTGGAGGTGAACTATTTCCTATCATAGTTTGTATATCTTTCCTACGTGGCATGGTGCACCCCATAGGGACTACCTGGAGCACAGTATCTTCAGATAAGGATTTGTTCACATTTAGTTTGTTTGAAGCATAGGAAGAGTGAGCATTGAGCTGTCTCCAGAAGACCGTGTAGGCATGCTGTACCCTTTGATAAACGGATTATAGGTAATGTATTTGAGTAAGGGCTACATTCTTAATTTGGACAAAAAAATGGAAGGAGTAAAAGACAACATTTGAACAAAACTGGTAATAAATTTGGCCCAATCCAGTTCAGAGTGAAAAGAATGGGAATTTGCCATTAGCTTCGGCACAAGTTAGATCAGCCCTATTAAGACTTCCATGGGAAAAAAAATTCTTTTGCATACAACTTGGTAATGATGACTTTGCACTCCTAGAATTSACTTGACTGAAAACTCTGAGAATAGTTACAGCACTATGAGCAGCAATGCAGGCTTCCTAACCCTGCCTGCCTGTAAACATGTCAACTCTGCGAGAAGGAAATTCATGGAGTGGGTATAGCTGCTGTTCAGGCCATGCATCCCTAACYGGATAACTTTTAATTTTCAGAAAAAGAGGTCACTCTGGAATTAGGGATTTGAAGAATGACAAGTAAACAGCTTTATGAAGCTACTGCCAGTTGAAGAAGTCCATTCCAAACATGAAAGGCAACATCAGAAGTATAGAAATGCGCAAGTGGCTGGAAGGCGTATAAACAACTTAGACTAGGATTACTGGGGGAACAGAACAGTGCTGTGCCATAAGAGACAAATGTAAATTAGGAAGGTTGTTACAGGACGGTAATGTGAGTACATTTGATCAATGCAGAGGCGTAAAACCAGAAGAGCAGAACAGAGGTATTCAAAATGAGGCACAATGTGTGACTTATTCAGGAATCTCAGGCACTGATAGACTGCACCACTTAGATCCTTAGTTCTAGCGGGTTAGCATGGTGTAAAAAGAGCTACTGCATAACACAACGCAAGACATCTTTAAAGATTAGTTTCCCCATATTTTCCTTCTCTCAGCAAATACAGAGACAATAGCAATCATTGGTCTTTCTTACCCATATTTGAAATTCTGTAATAGGTGAAGCAACTTCCCACAGGGCAAAATACTGCAAATTTCTCATATGCCTTGCAGTGTCATGTCGACCTAAGTGTCCCCTCTTGAAATATGAGAACCACTGTGCTTGGGCAAGGATTAATTCTGATTAAGCTACAATGTAAATGTTATTTCTGCTGCCATTGTAGCCTCTGTGAAACCACCTSCAACCTGAAGCTCTAATTCTCCCAAGTAAGTTAGGAAGGATGGAGAAAGAAAGTTTCAGGAACAGCATTTTTGGAGATGTGACAGAATTAATGCATGTTAGAGAGACCCAAAGAGTTTAAATAAAGGGTGAGAGAGAATTGGAAAAGAATGCATGTCTGGACAATTCCTCTGATGATTTGGACACACAAGAGCGTTTATTTTTAGAAATACTCAGAGAGAAGAAATGGCATAATTGGGAAACAACCTGGTGGAAGTGTCAGGAGAACATCATATCTGGGTCACAAACAACTCAGTGATGGGAATCTTCTATGTGTTTTATTTCTAATCCCAGAAGCCGACAAGTCATCCAAGAAGCAACTGTGTTTTTAAGACAGCCCTTTTCAAAATTAATGGATTGTGCTTAATTTTATGTTAGCTTTGTTTTTAGAAACCTGAAAATCAAGACTTATATGTTTATCCAACATCAAACATCTCATTAGAATGATGTACAAATTGTCTTAATGTCACAATAGATTTATTTCAATCACTTGCTTAATGTACAATAATTTCAATCAGTTTCTTAATGTACAATAAAACATGGGTAATTGCATTTGCCTCCTTGCTTAAATTTCTAGTTTTAATTTATGTTATTTAATCTATCCAAGTATTGATTCTTCAGTTCATGTCTCAGGACATTCTTAGAGGATCTCCAAAACATTTTAGAGTGATAGAAAAAAGAAACATATGCCTCTAAAAGAGAAAGATTTTGTTAAAGAAAACCCCCTTCAATCAGTAAACACAAAGGCAAAAAATAGGAAATGAAAAATACAGGAACATTAGTCGTATTCATATTTTCAAAGAACAAGGAAAAATGAATAGATTCCCTGATAGAGAAATTTCAGTTACTAGTATTTATACTGTATTCAATTTTCTATATAGAAGAGACTATCTTGGTTTAGGAGTTAGCAATATATGCTTTCATTAGTAGAGCACTCAGTAATTATAGATATTCGTAACAGAAACACAGTGGGCTTTGCTTGCTCTGTACAGATGAAGGAAAGGGAAAGCAAACAGGATGACGAAAACCTAGGCAATGGGAATGTTTCCAAAGAGCGAGCCCCTGCTTCACTCAGAATCAGCAGGTATTTTCCAGCTTCRCTTGGAAGCTGATACCCTGGGCATTGCTAAGCCAGCAGGTAGCTGTACATGATTCTAGAGGGAACCTCAGCCACGCATCAAAAAGAAGAGCTTTTCAGAACTAAATGAACTGACAGCTGCTAGAAATGTCTTCCCTGGTGTATGTACTGTATATAAATCATAAAATATTGTAGATTATACAAATCTTCTCTGGAAAGTATTCCAAGAGCCCTATGAAATTTCTATGAACCACCAGCAGGCATATTTCATAAATCAAACATACTTGCAAGGTCCCATGAACATAACCTTTACATTAATTGATTCAGTAATGTATTTTTAATATGAGAAATTTCACATTATTTGGAGTTACAAGCAATGCAAGAATCTATCTATTAATACTCAAGACTCATCTAGGTACTTTTATACAGATAAAATTTYGTATGTTTGTAAGAATGGCCCAAGGCCTGTGTATCATTCAGGCTTTACTTATCCCCTCAAAATATGTTTCAAGTAAAACTAAAGCAGTGCTATAAGCTCATATTGGTTCTGTGAACAGAGGTGAATTTTACCTCAAATCTTTATTCTGCTAGACAGAAATTTTTATTATGTCTGTAAGGCTGACCAGCACATTATGTTAAAAAGTCACATAGCTTGGAAAATGTAACTGTAGTGGGCACATAACTGACTAAACCCCAGCTCTTGACAGTAAGTGTAGTCTTAATCATTATCATTAGTTTGTCACTCAGTTTGACAGGTCTAAAATAAAGTGCTGCCCCTCCAAACAAGTGGTATATAAGAATCTCCTTATGTTGGGTGTGAAAGTTCTCCTGCATCAGCAGGAGGAGTGACTGACATAGAGTCAGTCAGGAGTGACATCAGGAGGAGTGACTGGCATAGAGTTACTACAGAAATGTTTGCAGGATGGAGGCGTTAATTGTAATCTTTAGGGGGRGACACTACTGTCTCTGATCAACAAAATGCCTATCAGAGTCTTAGGACTATATATGCATGCATATACTTCAGCAGTGTGAAGGGAGATGCCTTATACATCATTTGCCATAATATCATATAGTATAGGAAAGCTGGGAAATGTTTCAGCTGCCTTTATGGTCGATTATCAGTATGGCAAAGACACGTTAGAGAAGAAGTCTAATGGCTTTTTCTTAACTCTTTAAGTAAAGATGAAATTGGCAGAATTCATTTCAAATTGGTAACCACCTTTATTCGATATTGAGAAACAGTGCAGCTGAGTTGAAGAGGCAAAAGTTCAGATGGTTTTGGGCAGATATGTCTGTATTGCCTTGCAGTCTTTGCTGCTTCTTGACTCTGCAGTCTGGAAAGAATCTGTGGAATAGGGACTAATTTTCAGCATTTCATCCAGCATCATAATTATAACCCATGTTAGTCTAGAGAGTTTGATTAGTTTGAGAAGCTACTACTTTTATAGCTAACCTTTCTGTAAGGAATATGGAGCATAATTATGAGTAGATCTGTAAATATACAGCACATATTAAAGGCAGTAGGATGAGAATATTTGCATCTCGAAGGACTTAAATTTAGGTTCTGATGAAGAACAAGTAGGAGATTGCATGCATTGTGGACAAACGCTAGCCTGGAAAAGGGAACTAGCAGGAAAGCGCTACAGAGACAAGATGTATGCTTATCATGTTGATTCATGTAACAAACTTTCACCTTCTCATTTTCAATGTTATTCTCCTCTCATTTCTCTTCACACATGCACACAAGCGCAAGTACACATTTATTCCAGCAATGTTATTGATTGACTATCTTTGACACTGGTATTCCTTTAACAGCCAACCAAACTTTTAACAGAAACTAAACGTAGTCACTGAGGGTCAGATGCTCAGAGAGAGCTGCAAATCACAGAACACAATGAACCTGATGATTCACTTTGTGTAGCAGTCCAAGCTGTGCCTCTTAGGTCTACCTTAATTGCATCTCCTTTTCTCTCGATACGTAAGTGAAATCACATGCAGAGCTCCTAGACTGGTCCTGTATTTCTGAAAAAGCACTGTAAGGCTGGTTCTTCTTTAGCCAATTAAAACAGATATAGAGACACAGTGCAGAGAGGTGTCTGGCTCTAGAGCTTCCAGACATTAACATGTAACAAGATCTCCCAGAGGAACCTCATTTTCTCTGGCACTTTTTCTATTCCTATTCTAGATATGTTTTATAGCTTTGAGGCACAACTCTCTCCTTAGTTCTTCTTATCGCCATGAAGTCTTTGCAGGTAGTCATGTCTAAAATACTCCTCTGTGTTCTGTTTTTGAACACGCTGTTATTCCAAAGGAAAAAAGAAAAAAAAGCTGGAAAGGGTGGAGATGCAGGAGCTGTCACCTTTGTAAGTCCAAAACAGTCATTTTAGCTATTGCCATATATTGAGAAGCAAGAGTATTGGAAGTTTTCAATCAGAGAGCTGCCAATGCATTTCAGTCTTGGCCCACAACATCTTTTCTGTTTGAGTTCTGGACCTTGGCTGTAGCAGAAATTTGGAAAAAGTTTCAAGGTTTTTTTCAGATACCAGTAAGTGAAAAATATGAAATTTGTACATAAAAAACAAATGTCTCAGCCAATAAATTGCAATTGGAAAATAAATCTGCCATAACTTCCTGTGTGATGTGTTTTTAATGCATTTTTTGAAACTGAAATCTCTTTTACACTGTTACTTTTTGCTGCCATGTACTAAAAATAAAAATATGGCATGGTTTTCAGTACTGTTATGTTCTGAGTTGTGCTTCACCTCATAGGGGTTTAACAAGGTTCATCTTTTCACATTCGTCATAGCCTGATTTCTATCACTTAACTTGCAGTTTTACAAAGGAGTGTGAAAATCATTCAAATTCAGGCAGCAAGTATACCAGGGACTCTCACCTCTCTCCACACCACTCAGGCATACACATCTACACAACTAGCAATATTATTGATCCATTTGTTGTCCAGTTAAATCTCACCAACTGAACTGTGAACACAAGCTAAATGTGATCAGTGGTAGCTGGATACTCAAAGGAGGCTGCAAATCACAGAAGAAAATTTGAGAGAGATGTGCTTAAAATTTCCGTTCCCAGTTTGAGCACATGGTATGAATTCAATAGTTATAATTTCCATACACTCTTTCTAAAGAGGGTGAAGTCCAAGGACACATTGGGGATGTGGTGGGACCAGTTTGAATGCATGTCAATCCAATGCAAATCCTGATCCTTTGTGCAGGTTGACATCATCTATCTGAATGTAACATCACTGAACTTGTTTTGCTTGTATCTGGTTGCAGGCTCGGAGGTTATTTTTCCTAGTGATTTACTCATCCAGATTTCGGTATTGGGTGATGATTAATGAATTTTGTTGAGGCATGGAAACTGGCTCACTGTGTGTGTCTACAAGATCTGGTCACTAGAAGCTGAGTTGGAAACTGATGGTCAGTAACTTTTAATACCCAAATAAAGTGTTTTACACTAATATTATTTCCATATTTACTAAACCATAATGAAAACTGAAGCATTTGTGATTTTCATTCTTTCTAACAGTGTTGCTATTTACAGTGCCCTGCAAGAGTATCACATTGCATGTGGTACAAAATATGTTTCAGATGACACAATTCTTATTAAAGGTCTAGCAAATGAATTTAAAGGTGTTTCCAATCCCTTTCAAGGAAAGTCAGACAGGATATAATTCCCTTCTTCCTAAAATAACTTCAGTCACACATCACCAGTATCATATATGTCATTTAATAACAATACGCACATGACATTCAGTGGGCTGAACTTGTTGCTGTAATTTCATTTTACTTTCCATTACGGTGTATAAATTGTTCATGAGATATTCTTTCAGCTGTTCAAGATTTGGGAAACCTTTTTCCTGTAAGGTGAAGGACTCTGCTTTTTTTGCTGCTGTTGCTTTACAGTATGATTTTTTTCAGGGCAAGGTTGAGAATGAAGAAATGTTTAGGAGAGGGCACTGCAGATTTTGTTTGATTTATCTTTTTCTTTTTTGTAGCTATTATGAAGCTGCTAGAGATCTCTGTGCCCAGATGAAGGCCATTATATCAAGATGAATTTTCTTACTGTAAGAATGTGTTTAGTTCAGACAATGAAGAAATTAAAATACTGGAGTTTTGTATAGTGGGACCATGTCTATGGTCTGTTGGAAAGGATTTTTTCCTCTGAGTTCACAACATTCAGGGCAGGAGATTATCTTTTGATTCAGCAACYTTTATAAGAAGGGTGTTCTTCAAGTACAAAGTGCCCTGGAAGGATATAGCCATCAGCCTAGTGGAGCAAAATGAAAAACCTCTAACTGGGATACCTTAGTAAAAGATGACAGTGAAACTTTCATTGACATCAAGGCTAGATAACCTTGATAAGAGCAGGGCACTTATTTAGTTACCTAAAAATAGATTTGACTACCCTACTGAGAATGTTTGCTCAAGAAAATAACTTCTGCAGTTCCTGTATATCTGTAGAGAAGAATGAAGAGAGGAATACAGAAATGCTGAGCAGAAGYTTGCTATACTTTTGAGTACTGATATTGCTATTTCTAAGAAACACACGACAAAGTTGATTGAAGTTTTTTATATGAAACTGGATAGTTCTTACCAACTTGGTGAGGATTCAGACTAACTGCATATGTGCTTTACTAGCTAACTAGTTAGCTAGTTAGCTATGTAACTAAAAGAAGAGTTGTAGCAAACAAATACTGAAGTTGCTAATTTCATAATTTGTGAGGAATATGAATAGTAGATGAGGAACTGGGCAAAATAACACATTGAGAAGGAAGACTGGGGAGGAGAGAAATCTTGTTCTCCTCACCCTGCCCCACACTCTAGGTTGATGGAATTTAGTCATTTTGTAGGTATTGTTGCCTAGCACAAAGTCTGCTAGGACTTGTTTTCTTTTCAAGTTTTTGGAATTTATTGAATATTTCAGTTGTATGTATTTGTGAAAAAAAGCCAAAACAACCAATCAAACAAAAAAACCCAACCCCAAAATACAAGAAAAGCACGGTTCCCAGTGCCTCAGCCAGCCAGCTTGAACATCATTCAAAGATTTCCAAGACATTTTACAATACAATATTCCAAAATGAATGAACACTTTTGAAGCTTGATATAGAGCTAGTGTGGGATGAAAATTCATTTAGTTGAATTACATGAATTAAAATAATAGGACTGGGGATCGTATCAGTGATGATTCTTGTAACTTACTACCAGATCTTAAACTAAGGTTATACAGCCAGTCTCTCCAGTCCTGATTCCCCTGATGCCCATGCCTAGTCTAACACTGAGTTCACTGGGAACAGAATCAGTCACCCTTTYGATGCTTCATAACTTTGGGATGAAATCAAAACACTTTTTTTCATAATTTCTAAAAGACATGATGATGTGTGATGCTGCATGGAATTTGACTTTCTGGGCCTGTCATGCAGGGAGGTCCATCTGAAGTAGCTATGGTACTGAATATTCACTTCTTAATTTAGACACAATGATTTCCTCCAAGACATTTAGACCATGCAAAAGGCAAGACAGTTCTCTCCATTTTCAAAGCACAATAAGTTACCTGGCACAAAGGCATTCTCTGCATACACTGAAAGTGTCACTAAGACGCTAGCTTGGAGGAATGATTGCGTGGTAAATTTTGCCTTAGCTTCCTGTCTGCTAGTTTCTCTTTGTAGGCACCCTGTTGGCTTCAGTGGCAGGGCACGTCATTTCTATTCTATTACTACCATCTATGCTTGTATAAAAGCTGTTCGAGTTAGAGCAGCTTCAGAATAAAGAATCCATTTGGGGTTTTTTTTCTTGCTTTTCATAGTAGGATCTCTAGCTATGGATTGTTATTCTTTGCTTCTTTATAGCCTTTTTCCCCTTCTGTTGACTCTTACTTTCTTCCTCCTTTTCTCTGCTTTGATGGCAGATGTTATTCTAAATTCCCTCTTGAACAGCAGGGTCAAATTCTGAACAATATCCCTGGCATTTTTTTAGGACATTCTTCCTGCAAACCAAGTTGCCTAATAAATTTTTAAAAGCCAGTTTACCCAATTTCATATTGTATTAGTACTCTCCCAAGTAAGAGTGCAATTTTGCTTTTCACATTAATGGCATGTAAAAAGTTTTTGTAGGTAGAGGTAATAGCTCACTCTGTATCCAAACCATGCTTTTAGATCCCAACTCCTTTGCTCTTCCTTAAATATTTGTGTTGAAACTTTCCTTGCTAGGTGAGTACCTACTCACCTGTGTCTTAGGCTGAGTTTTCCAGGGAGTTCTGAAAGAATTTCAGTTGAAATTTTGTGCCTGGGAAGAGCACATCGATTTGGTAGTGTCCAGCTGTCATGACTGCTTCACGGATGTGAACTCCTGTCATTAAGATTTTGAGACAGGAGTTGAAAGTTAGTATATGGTCTGCACAGATGTCAGAGATATACTTGTGCTTTTGAAAGAAGAATCAAACTGGAATAAACTATAAACCTCCATGAAGGAATGGAAACCTCCTCCTCTCATGCTACAGAGAGGGTTTTGATAAGTTAGCAATAAATTCATTAAAGATATCATCTGAAGCAAGCGTATTCTACCTATTCTCACTGCCTACATGCTGACCAAACAGGACGTGTTTACATATGTGTGCTCCATCCTGGATGCACGTAAACTTTCTTTTGCTCTCCCTTTTTCATGCTGCTTCCTCACCCTTTGCCTATCAATGGTCATGGCCRTAGTGATGCTGAAATTGAGAACAGAAAGTCTGCCTCCTGCGTTGCTTAGTTGTTTTCTTACCCAGCAGTTCTGTAAAGTTCCAGATAATGTTGTTTCTGATTTACTGTCCTGATTTTTCAACAGCAGGAGGTGACCTTCAGCTATATCTTAGACTCATGTGTTTCAGCGTATGGCAGGACATGACTTCTCCAGCGCCTTGGGATRAAACTGTCCTCCTTCTTTTTGCATTACAGATGCCTAAATGATCCCACAGGCTTCCAATCCCTACAGCTGTGTTTTGCTGGTCACAAAAGACTTGAGTAGAATAAGTGAGGGAAAGCTTCATCTTCAGGTAGGGTAGATACTGATGTGCTGGGTGAGACATTAAACAGAAAGGTTGAAAATAAATCTTCTCACTGCCAGTTGTGTCCTCAAGGATGAGTCCTTCCTTCCAGTCCTTCTCCATAGTTCMCAGGTTTAACAAACTGCACCCAGCCCTTTCTGAGGAAGGGGAAATMTCTTTCTTTGTGCAGCTTTGGCACTTTGGCACCTTTGTGCAGACTTGCTACAGGCCTTCTGCTTCCAGTCTTTCCTATTCCCTGCCTGCCTCCGTCCAGAAGGCTGCCCAAGCTCAGCCTGTTCAGTCAMTTCTGGGGACTCCTCTGCTCTTCAAGGGGGTTATGCTGGACTCAGAATAACCGTAAGTCTTCCTCACTACTCCTCATTGTTACTGCCTCTCTAGCAGGACATGAGATGTAGAGTATTTATATGGCAAATTGGAGTCAAATAGTATGACATTATTGCACATGGTCATGTATGCCAAAGTTTTGAAATGCCTACACAACTTTAACTTTAGACCACTGGATGTACTTCTTACAACTAAATTAATTTCTTGCAACTATTTATATTTTTTTTCCCCTTTCCCTTTCCCTCATTTGCTGCCAAATTTGGGAGAACATCCTTTTTCTGTTTATAAAACCAGTCTCTCTCACTCCACGCTGTCAAATTTCTGCAGCATGTAAATCGCTGTCAAAGATGTTTTCTGCTGCCTCTGGAGAATGACATATTCTCCTTTCTGCTCTCAGGGAGTCTCTAGATAATGCTTAGCAATCTATTTAAACAGCATTTTGCATGTTGGCCACTAATGGTCTGCTCCATGTTTTCATGAAACATCTGGGATCTGAATAGCACAAAGTCTGAGCATTAATTGCAGTGCTGCAGTTATAGCAGACTGTAGCTGGATGGTGAATGCATCAAGAGCTCTAAAAAGCAAATTGCTTGGAAAATTAGGTTCTTTCTAGGTTATGCTTCCTGTATTCATTATTGCTTGGAAACAGGGTAAAAAACTGCTCCATTTTAAAATACCATTTATTCCTTAGAGCATTGATGAGAATGCAGATTTTCCYATCCAGTGCCTGGTGTTCTAGGAATTTGGTTGCTTCTTGATTCAATGATTGAGCAGAGAATGAAAGTGATGCCAGATATGGGTTTTAAAGTTCTCAGGAAGATGTATGAACCTAACCTAGGAACCTGACATCTTGGATCTGCTTCTTCCTCCAAAAGGTTTTATGCTCTTGGAAGTAAAGGCAGTACCACTCCTTTGAGCAGAAGGCTCAGGTGTGGAATCTGAGTACATGGGTGCATTTCCCTGCAACTCTTAAAAAGATTCCTGACAGGCAACGGTTTAGTAATCATCCTAGTTGTCTGTGTTTTCCCACTAGCCAGTTAAAGGCTGTTTCACACTGAAGAGAGTGAATATGGTGGCTCCCTGTTTATCTTCTCATCTGATGTGGCTCACCATTCTGAATTTCCTAGTCTGGACATGCAATAAGGGATCCTGGATGAGTCCTGCTCCACGATCCTAAAAGTCCTTCATCGATTCTACTTTCAGCACCTATTTTGTAGATTTTGCTGAGGTTTTAAAGTAAAAGGTTATTTTTTTTACAATTTGGCACTCATAGATTGGAAACCCATCACCCTTCATTTTTTATAAGATGCCTCTAGCATCTCTTTGTCATTGTATTTGAATTCTTCTGTTCTTAATTGTCTTTATGCACTTCTCTTCCCCTAATGTCCTTTGGAACTGCTTGAGATAGACAGAAACAGTGTGCTAGCAATGTGAGAGAAGCTCTTGGGAAAGTTAAGAATTAAGAGAGAGAAGCTAATTTGTTCATGGCCCAATCCCTACATGAAGATGATTTGTGATTCCTGACCCACAACTACTTTGTGTCCTGCTATGGGCAAAGTTAGTGTGGAAACCACCAGGGAGAGCACACCTAAATTGAGGAGAACCCAAGGGACGCTTCAATCAGCCTGTCTTTGCCTCTAGAGGTCTCCCAACTCTTCTTACATTTGAAAACCCAAATGTACGCACTTGGCACCTCTGTCAGCTGTCTTCAGCATGTGCTCTCTCCGTTCCTCTCCCTCCCCGGATGCCCTGGCCCTCAAAATCAGCTCTGTAGTGATTTGTGGTTTGTGATTCACAAATACAATTCTTTCTTGTCTCTATCTAACATTATTGTAACCTGTCAGCTGACCTTGATACAGCTCGTACAGAAAGATTTGCCGTTACATTTATAGGAGCCATTTTTGGGAAAAATACCAGATAATGCAGATAGTTTGTGTCATAATGGTTAAATCTGGTGATTGGAAGTGAACATTTAGCTGATGTGTTCCATAAGCACGTTTCCAAGCAAAGCATACGCAAAACTGAGTGAATTTGAACTGTCTCCGCAGCACTTGTCTGCTGAAAAATGGAATCCCCACGAACATTTGTATTGCTTGTCTTGATCCGCTCCTTGTAGCAGCTCAGAATGTGTCAGATAGAACAGCATCTCTGACAGGTTTCTTTCTTCCTCGGTGCTGATGGGTGCTTGTCTGTCCCAGCTTTTGCGGATGGGATTCAGGAGTTATTTCACTGGGGTTAGTCAACCTGCTTCCTACTGTTGTTTTATACAGGTGTCGTGACTTCAGAGCGGTTTTGTCTAATTTGTATCAGCATAGTGAGAAGATGGATTCACTCACTGAATCAGTACACTATAACACTGTTATGTGATCCATGTGCAGACTGAAGCAGAATAGGGTGGTGTACTATACCACCCCTTTCAATGTGAATTTAGACCTATTTTCCCACGCTGGGGGAGGACAAAGTGGCTGCATTCAGAATGCCGGCAGGAACTCGGCAGGAGCTGCTGCCTCTCAGACACAAGACAGAGGCAATCAGGTGCTTCCTGCAGGTGCTGTGGAGCTGCTTGGTTTGGATTGCTTCCTCTCGCACCAGCGGGATGCTGTCGGTCCTTCCCCGAGGAAAGGCAGTGGGTCCTGGCTCGCAGCCAGCAACCTGGCAGCAGCTAGTGTCTCTCAYGCACCTTGCCCCTGGGAAAGAGGGGTTTCCACTTCCTCTGGAATTTTAAACACCAAATACAACAGGTTAAAATGGCCAGCCTTATTTAAACCAAGCAAAACCTAAGGCATCCAGGCAATACAAAAAATGTGGAAGAATAAACTTAATGGGCAGTTAGCTAGGGGAGCAACCTTCACAGGAAAAGCTTTTTGTGAAAAATTGGAGGAAAACAGGAACATACAGTATCTCGAAAGTACAGTAGTGCTGTTGTACCCCAGCTGATGTCTGATTTCTAGAGTCTAGGACTGAAGAGGGATTTGGTTAACTAATGATTTTACAGTGGAGTGGGAAAATGCTGTTTCTAAATATCTATTCTGATTCAATGGAAAATGACCAGAGATTTGGAGGCAATAGGGTTTTTCAAAGGGTGCGATGGGCTGTGAAGAAAATTAATTCCCAAGTCATTACCAGAGATATATAATTCATATGATGTCTTTAAAATAATATAATATTCTTATAGAAATGTACGTATTGGATGTTTCAAAGAATGAAATTTGAAATTTATTTAAGAGTTAATTTTGTGGCTAGGATTTTTTAAATTTTCCATTAAAATATTCAGAGGCATATGGCCATTTTTCATTTTAGTGAAAATAAATCAAAGGATTTTCTAGCTTACAATTTTGGTTGTTAACTATGTTTTAAAGTACTTTTTTCCTTGGTGAATGGATTTGGGTGCGGGTATTGACCTTTTGAATGAGAYGCCTAAAATTTGTAATATTTTCTGTTTTAACTTACAACAAGTTTCATTAAGAAAAAGATGATTCAAAGCTCTCTGCAAACAATGAGAAGAGACTGCTTAGCCCTTTTTCGGAAGCTATCTGTAGCAAGTAATCATCTCCATGTTCAAATAGCTTTCAAATGTCGTACCCAGACAGAAAGCAAGAAAGACCATGGCTGTGGCTTTTGATGAGACAGCTGCTTCTTTTTGAAGAACTGTATTCAACCATCAAACAGCAGTTGGATACAAACAGACCAACAAAGAGCTGTGAGAATGATCAGCAGCCAAGCAAGCATGGGTTAAGAAGATTTAAGGAAATTTGTTCGGTCTAAAAGATACTGAGAGAAGACCTCAGAGATCATCAAAAAGGAAAGCAGATTATGATCACTTACTTTCTTCAGGTAAGAAGTAAGATGTCACAGTCTTAACTTTAAGTAACCAAGATTTAGGGATGGATATCAGGAAGTATTTTTTGATGGTAAGCAACGTGAAGCAGAGGAATAGATTACCTGTGGAGGTGTCACATCTTTCTCACTGGAAGATCTGATGAATTGGTTATATAGTCCAAAATGGTTTGTACTGCAGGACACTCTGAGCTCCTAGGTCTGGGTGAGCCCTTGCTGTGCCCCGACTATCTCAGAACAAAATAATCATCATCTCCTTCATTTTCCCTGCCCTGTTTTCCAGGAAAAGTAAAACAAAGCATGCAGGCCACAAAGGAGACGAAATAACTTCCAGCAGATCCCTGGTCCAAATGATCTGGGGGGTATAACTGTGAACTTTCATCACAAATTGCAGCTATTTGACAGCCACCATCAGGGATTAGGCAGAGAGACGAGCTAGCTGACTGCTCTCCAAATTCCTTTCAGTCTTATTTTTTGGTGATCTGCTGCAGAAAATCATCAGAGACAGGTTTGAGCTGGCAACCGAACTGGTTGGTCATCTAGTCAACGCTCTTTCATACAGACTACGAGTGGAAAACCCCACACCCTAGCACAACATTTTTACCCCATAATGTAACTGTGTGGAGGTAACAACTTACTGTTGTAGGATTAGAGACCTGCTACCACAGGGACAGCACATCATTCTGACCCACCAGTCCAGAAGGCAAAATATGATGTGAGGCTGTGACAGCCCTGGGGATGCTGTGATAGGAACAGAGAGCAGGTAGCTCTGTGAACTTTTGCAGGTGCTTGCCTGAGCAAGGAGACACTCAGTAAAAACCGTTTAAGATTCTCCTGTTACAATTCTGCCTCTTGAGTGTGAAATGAATTCATTTTGACAGTTCCCGTGGAGATGGGAAGATAGGCATTGAGCTGCTTAACGCTTTCCCTCTGCTCCCTTTCTTCCCCTTGCTAAAGTCATGCCTGCCCGCCAGCTTAGAGGGGTGAATATATAAGGTATTTGGATACTTCAGCAATGGCCTCAGTCCCCAAGGGCCCTTGGAAATGTCTTCAAGGACTTTCTCCTTCATTGTCCTCCTTACTTCAAGAGTTCTCTCCAAACCTAGCAAATTCTTGGGAATCTAAATTGAAAAATCTGTGCCACAGCAATAAAATGGTATCTTCAGAACTGGTATCAGTATCTGCTGTTGGAAACCTCTCCAAAATCACTCCATAGGTTAAAAATGAGACGCTGAAGAAACACTCAGAAGACTCAGAATCATTTTCTTATTTCCTAGCTATCCTTTTAAAAACAGCTCCCAGAGTATTGTGCACTGCATGTTAGACAAAATAAAAAAATAGTCTGCCAGCACAATTTAGAAAAGCTGATGACTTTAAAGACCTTCAGTGTGGAGCGAGCTGCCACTGACAAAAACTTGCTGTGACTCAGCTTTGCTTGCGTGAGAGCACGTCATTTTGCTACTTACTGTTGATTACTGAATTTGAAACCCTCTGAGGTCTTCCAAAGGTCTGAGAACCGTTAAGGAGTGAATGCTAAGAAGGGGATCTATTACTGGAAAAAGTGGTTTTCAATGAAAGATTGATAAAATTTAAAATATAATTAAAGAGGCTCAGGTCCATATACATAATAAATGGTCCATTTTTTTGTCKTATTCTACTGTAAAGCACAACAGCACTCAAGTCAAGGGTAAAAACAGGTGAGAAGAGTTTATTCACTTGAGGCTATAAAAGATTTACCCACYTCTGTATACAGAGCCGGAAAGTTTATCTGCTTTTGTGTTCAGCATTACACCAAAGAGCATTACACCAAGAATGGAAACTGAATAAAGCGATTGAAAAGCTCCAGAAAAAAGGATTTGGTCAAAATCAGTGTGTATATATATATATCTTTTTATAGATATATATGTGTAAATTAAGAAATAAATATATATAAAGACTATTCCATACTAGACAGAACAATGCAGCTGRGTGCAAACTGGACAGAAAGCAGCTGGGCCTGGGCGCCTTGGTGGGCAGCAAGATTAACACCAGTCAGYAGTGTGCCCTTGCAAGAAATGAAACCACCTACTGAGCTGCATTAGCAAGAACATAGCCAGCAGGTCAAAGAACGGGCTGATTGCTAGGAGTCATTTCTGAGGCCACATCTGGAGTGCTGTGCCAGCCTCTAGTAAGGTGGAGCTGCCAAGAGAGGGAATGACAAATGGAAAAGTCCAGCAGAGGATCACTAGAATGTTCTGGAGCACGTGATTTATGAGGACAAGCTGAGGGAGCTGGGTTTGCTCAGCCTGGAGAAGAGAAGAATATGGAGGGACCTAATATCTGTCTTCAACTACCTAAAGGTGAATTACAAAGAAGACAAAACCAGACTTTTTGCAGCTTGGCATAGCAAGAAGAGCCAACAGTCCACAAGCTGCAATAGGAGAAATTCTCACTGKCTATAAGGAAGAATTTTTCACGGTGGAAGTGATTAAATGCTGGAATATGTTGCCCAAAGAGGTTGCGAAGTCTCCAACCTTGGAGATCTTCAAAACTCAATGAGTCAAGACCCCGCACAATCAGGTCTAAAGTGGAAATTACACCTCCTGTGAACAGAGGCTTGAGCTAGATGACGTTCCTGCCAAATTAAATTATTCCACGATTCTATGATTCTGTGGTATTTGTCTAGTCTTGTTTTTAAAGATTTCTTATGATGGAGACTCCACTATCTCCCCAGACAATCTGTTGCAGTGCTTCCCAAAGAGATGAAAAATATATTCAAAGCAACTGTAGGTTTTGAGTGGATTAAATCAGCTTCTTGAAGTATTTGCAACCTTTACATTGCAATGCTGTGACAATGCCTAGCAGCCAGAGGGTGAGACTGAATGCACTGTATTTCTTAGGGCTGAGTTGAAGGAAATGGAAATAGTTAAGCATTTCAAATCATAGCATTGCATAATCTAAAGCAGGGATTGCTGGAGAATGGATGTGTATTTCAAACACCTTTGGCAGCCCCTATATTAAAGTTTTCCAATATTAATGCTGAAAAAAAGGATATGGCTTCAGAACATATGAAATGCTTTCATGGCTGTAGTTCCCTATCTCTAGTTTTGTAAGAGAGGTAAGAATATRTATCAAATATATTATACCTGATTTATTGGCATTCTAGGAAGTTAATTACCACAGATCCATTGTTGTATTGCCTGAAGATCTGGACATTTAGGATGAACCCAAGAAGTACATGCTTCTGAAAATAACATAGAATCTGAATCTCAAATATTACAGTTTTCTCCTCATTTTTGTTTTTGCCATTGCATTAAATGGTATCGTAATATCTAATTTTGTTATGCTCCCAGGAGTGCTAACCAATTTTTCATAAACTCTGATTTTCAGCTAATTTTGAATCCATTTCCCACCTTCTTGCTCACTTCATTTTCCTGTTTATTTTAAAACTAATGCTGATCAACCTCTTTCTCTATAAGAATGTCTTTTATTTATGTCATTATATTTGAAACATGTAATTTGTTCCTTTGCCCTCAGTAACAGGCACATACCATCAGCTCAGTGGTCTCCAGARTCTAATATGCAGCACGTATGTTGAAATGCCTTTTTAAACCATACAGAAACGGTGTTGAACAGAAAATAACACTGTACAGAAAGTAAAAGTGTATATGAAGTGTGCACCTTCTTGAAACACCAAGATCTATATTCATCAGCTATATGTATGTCACCTCTTCTTTTCTTCCAATTCTCATTTCTACTGTTAGCAACTGTAGCTGAAAGATTTTTATTTGTCTGTACTCACTGAAACAACATTGTTTTTGCAGAGGATCTAGCCTCATCTTTTCAGGGCYCCCAACTGCATGCTTAAATTCAGTAGTATCATTCTACCAAATAAAATACTTGTATTGAGAACGGCAGAATCAGGTTGTCAGTTCCCAACAGAAATCAGATGGTTGATTTTTTTTTGTTCTAACAAACATAGCTCTGACATACCCAGMATTTTGAATATTATCCTAGTCTATGGCTCGATTCACTGTAACATCCTGTATGCCATGCAAGATTTTGAGGATAAACTCACTCTTCACAGGTGTACTTTTCACAGTTCGTATGGGGTAATCTGAATTGCTGGCACAGCACTGGTAATATGAGGAATTGGTAAGTCTAAATCCATAACTTACATTTACCTGTTGTATAAACTACTAAAATATTTGTTCTAAGGCTGCTGCATATCTAGATTTTACATTTCTTGGAATTGTTTTCATRAACATGCACAGGTTTAACCTAACTTTTGAAAGTGTACCAAGACTAAATGCAAACAAAACTTTCTCTTTTTGAAGAAGCGAATATGCAGGTGCATCCTACAAACAGTGAAAATATCCTTTTCAGGGTGGCATTTCTATACTTTGGAGAGAAACTAAATAAACAGATTTTGGTTTATGGACAGAATCCTCTCCCCTTAGTTTATAGCTGGGACATGAAGTCACAGAAGAACCGGTCTGTGTTTGCCTGAGAGACTTTCAGGCAATTGGATCGTAACCTGTTACACTCCACAAAAGGTAGATAAGGTGCTTAATGAGAACATMACTCTGTCACACATCTTCCCTCATGTCTCCTAAGTTCTGCTCAAGGTATTTCTATGAGTGCAGCTCTGTAAGGGCTGCAGAGGCTCCTGCGTGGCTTTTCTGAGTYCCCCTTTGCAGCAGAATCGTGCTCTAGAGCTGCTCTGAGAAATGCTTGCACCTGCATGGGGAGGCAAAGAACAGCATGCAGATCATGTGTAAAGGTAACAGTTCTGCAGGTTTTATATTTCAACCCTTAACACAGCCAAGCTGAGGATAAAACCAGAGATTACATTGATTATTTTTGGTATTACTCAAGTTAATTCAACATGACTGGATCTCATTTCTCATAAGAGTTGCATGAGTCAGACCTGTCAGATTGAAACGTATGTAGGTATATAAGGCCTTTTTCCAAACAAATGGATTTGACAGTGATTGTCCAAGTCAAAACATCATGGATAGGACACCTCTCAACTGATTTTAAATGCTTGCTCCTAACAAGCATCCTAGAAAATTAGTATAGTTTCTCTTACAACTTATGAAGGGAAATACATATACTTTAAAGCTATAATCTGACCCACTTTAGATCTACTTGCCAATAAAATAAGTTGCTCACAAGAGCCCCCGACAAGCTCTTGGTTAGTGATAAACAGGGCCCACTCTGATTTACTGAGGTGTAGGTAGTCAGTGTTCTTCACATAAATTTTGCTGAACTGTGGAGCCCCTTTGACAACAGGCTCATTTAGGTTTATGGTCTTTTTTTCAGAGCTGATTTAAGACTTTGAGCTGTTGCTCAGCATTCCTCGCTTTGCTGTATGTGTTCTCTCTCTTCCCTGCTTTATGCGCTGATTCACCTCTCAGCATCCCCAGCCTGAACAGCAGACTAAAAGGCTTAACTAAAAGATTTTGATTGATTTCAACTTTGTGTGACTTCAGTAAGGAAGCAACAGTACTTGAGCTGTGGTAGGATCCTGAAGGCATCTGTAGAATTGCGCAACAAGGCCCAGAGTCACGCTTTTACAGACCCTGGCTTTTCACTAAGATGCTTAGATGTATCAATAGGGATGTAACTGCTCTGGCAGCAAAAGTCCCCTTCTCCTAACGAAAAGAATTCTCYTTAGTGCATGACAGGAATTTGTACCTCATGTTAAGCAGTAAAATACCCATCGGGTGGTGGTATGCTGCATAAAAATCGCATTACTCCTTACTGTCACCAGTAGCACARGGCACGCAGTCTGACCCATTGATACTTGTGATACTAAAGGAGACATTCAGAGCACATGGCTTTGTGGTCAGAGATCTTTTCACAGCCCTGGCTCTATCTAGGTACTTTCAGTCACCTTCTGTTCATTTCTCATCATTTAATTTCACACGTCACCCTTCCTTTCCCACAAGTATTTCTGAGTTTTCTCCATGCTACTTCCTCTAATGAACCCTCTGCCATTACAGTTCCCATTCCGTCCTTCAAAATGCTGCCATCAAACCCCATTTCTCACTTATTTTTTACATTCAGGACATGCTAGTATCTCAGATTAATAGAAAAAAATAGCATAATCAAGAAAATATTAAGAAAAAAATCCCTACACAAATCTGTAAATGTCACTGTATTTTCTTTTGCTTTGGAAATCTTGCCTCCAGCTGGTGCTCTCTCTTCATTATCTCCATTCCAGAGTGCCCTGAGAGGCCAGCACCCATCTTTGCTGTGTCAGTAAATCATCTTGTACAACTGAACCTTGGTCCCAGAAAGTGTTTAAGATTTTGACCCTCAGTCAACTTTGGGATTTATCACGTGTTTTAGATATTCAGTCAGTAATGAAGTGCTTTGCAACGTCAGCAATGTATAAATAACAACTAATGCTATCCAGCTCTCAGCCTCTGTCCTTGCCTTAGCAACCAAAAATTACTTTGAAGGCTAAGTATTGTATATGGGATAAAGATGTGGAAACTGTTAATGCATGAGCCAGTCAGGTGGACAGCAAAGGATGCTTCTAGCTTGTTAGAGGTCTTTTGTGCTGATGGTGAGCTGCAGTTACAATCAGAGGTAATGAATTGTAACAGGAAAGAGTGTGAGATGCCCTAGCATATTTTGTATAACTTCTCTGCCTGGTTCCCTAAGAGAACAAGGCTTCAGTGGTTGTACTCTCACTTTGTTAGCCTGTTTATCCACCTTATATAGCATTTAAAGTAATTAGTTAATTTCAACCAAAATTGACAGTGGATAGGATATTCCAAAATGTTAAATTCTAAAAACTACGTACTGGGTAGACAGGCAAGATCCAAAYTGGTCATACCACTGAAGAAAAAGATGGTTTGGTTCTGCCCAATATACACCCCGAAGAGGAGCAGCAGACCATTTAGCAGCTCTAGCTTTGAACTAGTCCTAACTGTGCTGCCACTTACACAGCTCAAGGCACGGAGCGTGTGAAGGAGCTGGAGGCACCCTGGGAGACAGGGCACAGAAAAGATTTAGTGGTATTGTGTGGAGGTGGAGACGCACAGGAGATGCAGGACATGGGATCGGTAGGAGCTGGGATCTGTTGTTACCACTGCCTGTAGACAATATTTTTGATTGTTCAGCCCTGGAACATTTAAGGAGAAATACTTTAAAGGAGAAATACAGTAAACACAATCTTGTCTTCAATTTTATTGTTGTTACTACTGTTTTTATTGTGGTAACTCTAAGCAATCTTCTCTGTAGTTTTTCAAATACCTTTGAGAATGAGATCTGGAAGTCAATCAGCTAGTGGAACTGAATTCTGCCCATATGGATCTTAGTGTGGAATCAAATCCTATTCAGCTATATGGGTTAAGCAGATCTGTAAATTTTTATAATATTAAGTATTCAAAGTTTTGTAATAAATGTGTCATGAGATGCTCTGTTCTGGGCAGTCTGAAATGTATACAGATGTATGTATATACATCTGAAATGTATACACTTTCAAAGGACTGGAAACTCTTCCCTTCCACTTGTATTTTTAAATACATAGAGCAGATCTGAAAGGGATTTGATAATTTGCAGCATAGTTTTTGCAACGTGAGTTTATCTAATCTGTCACAGGTTTATATAACCCACACTTTTGTGCTGCAAAAATGCTACATGCAGTAATTCAGTTTTGCAATTGTTTTCAGAATCAATTAAARAAAAAAAAAAAAAAAGAGAGAAAAAATCACTTTTTCCCCCTCAAGCTGAATTTAGAGTTGTAGTTGAGAGTTTTGCTTTCATACAACTCAATGAAACTAGATCCTATAATTTCTTTTCAACAACTAGTTTGTGAATGTTGCCCAAAAATTAAAACATTAGATGGGAATCCCACTTTGTTTTTACTTCAGGCTAAAGCTGACTTCACAGACTTCAGATAAATGAGGTCATACAATCTTGCTCCATGGGTTTATTCTCTTGGAATATAATAATTATTGTTATCATGTACTTTTATGGAAAGTACCATAATAGAATTATGCAGAAGTGGCTTTGTCTGTGAGATGTACAATTTGGGARTTCAGCTCTGGATAAATATTATATATAAATTACTACATCCTGTGGTCATCCCATCCAGCTTACTATGGAAAAGCTACAAATTAGGTCTGCCATTCTGATTTTTTTCTGTAAACCATATCTACTCTGTCTCCACAAATGCCACTTATCCTTTCTCTCAAACTGTCTTAATTTGATTAACATCATTCCTTCAACTCAGAAAAATTTGTGCTTTGCTCAAAGTGTGTTGCTTCTGTTGTGGAAGGCATGTGATTTTCTTTGAGTGTAGAAAAACACTCCTCCTTTTTCTAACTATCATCTGTCTACTATAAAATACAGTTTGCAAATGTTGCCTTACAAGGGTTGTCTATTTAGACCTTTTAATAACGATTATCAATTTTTGCTTCCATTTTCACTACATGTTTATAAATTTTAAAATGACTGGACAATCAGTAATGCTTTATCTAGCCCCTGTCCTTTTATAAGTGATGCATTTTGTAAAGACAATAATAGGAGAAACAAACCCTTACAGACTGCTCCCCTCACTCCCATTTGTCACTCTAATCATAGACGCTGAGGATCTGGCTTATAATACACACTGCTGATGCATACCTGTTGTCACACATTCAATGTATTAATTATAATGCGCTTCTCCAAGTACACAATCTAGTCTGCAGCTTCTAGTATGGATTTCCACTCTCAGCACAGGAATGCCAGAATAATGACTCTTTTGCTTTTAGAACAACTTTGTAAGGTACCCTCTTTCAATTTAATTAACTTTGACATTTCTGACAACACTACTTGGCAGTTGTAAAATCTGAGATTTAAATGCTACTTGAATATTGATGTCTCTCTTCAAATACAGGTTTTCTAACTCCGTTTAGAAAAAGCACAAAACATTTATGTTTATGTACAATTTAGCTTCAGTACATTTCACTTTGTTGGGAAATCCAATGCCATGATGGCATCATACTGCTCATGTTACTGTGTGATGTGATGTTACAATTTGATGAAGGAAAAAAGCAGGTGAACCATCAGAAAGGCATGTCTTTGAAATGCCTTGTTTGTCATGTTACATTAATTTTAAATCAAGCATTTTCAGCTTCCATTTGCCATATGCAGTTACAGTGTGTCTCTTCTCTCATGTCTCTCTTCTGTAGGCATCCCCATGCCAGCTGATCCTATTAACTAGATGCAGATTTGAGGGCATTGACTGAAGGACCACATGCAGGTTCTGTTTCTGCAGATCTGGTCACATTTTATCAATAGGTTGAAATGGATGAAAATGTGCTGCAAGGCACCACAAAATTTACTTACATTATTCCGCTTCTCAGTATTCAACTATTTCATTTTGGCTTTCAGGATCAGATCATCAAAGAGCTGTAAATCTGAACAGTCTCATCAACTACAGTGGAAAAAAGACTGATTTCTCAAGCTTCTGTTTAAATCACAGAGCAACACAACTTTACAGAGCTACCACCCTCTGCTTATTCCCTTGACATACTTTAATCAATGAAGGGACAAATCTTGCTCTCTAATGCAAACAGTAACATTGATCATAAAAGGAATTAATCTCAAATTATAGAAATTAAAAATAATATCAACCCTGAACTGGTACAAACAGTGATTTGATTCTTTTTACTTAGCAGGTTTTGTTGCTACCATGTCTTCAAATAGCAGCAGTTACTGTGTTGGGTAGCAATACTATCTGAAAGTGGACTGACTGGTAGTCCTCTGCTGTGGTACAGTTGTATCTAACAGAAAACACAGAAAAACTGTGGTTTTCTTCCTGCCTGTTCTTTTTGCAGTTTTCTAAGCTACTTGTTTAATGATATGCAAATGCTTGAACATCTATCGCAGAGGAGGAAGTATTTTATTTCAGGGGACAGGGGATTTTATTATTTTATTTTGTTGATTCATGAGTTTATGTATGCATTAACTAAGAACAAATACTTTATTACCTGTTTGTTCCTTGCATGTTGGTTTATTAATTTTTAATTGATTTTATATCTCAGGGGTATTTGCTTTGTTTTAATATAAAAAATACAGTGGAGCAATTTTCACATTATATCAAGTTGCTCTGGTCTATCTTTGGAAAAATCAATAAAATGAGGTGAAAATAAAGGCTGTGACTCACTGGCTGATATACACAGAAGAATGTCACTCCACAATGCATTCTTTTTAAAATGACTACTGAAAAATTCAGTGTGGTTTGATTCAGATTTGATCTCTCCACAGCTGTAAAAGCCTGCTTGGTGACCACTGACATTGTCACAGGGAAATTCCATGCAAACCAGCGGACCACAATGTTACTGGTGCAGAATGCCACGGTGTCTCTTGCTCAGCTTTTGACTGCATTTCAGATACTGCAAGCTGACACTAATACCCGAGAAGTGGGAGCATCTCTAAGCTCTGGAAGCTGAGTCTCCTCCAGCACGTTTCTGTTCTGCCACCGAGGGGAGGCAGGTTGGGCCTGGGGGCTGCAGGGTGGATTGATGGTGTCTGCCTGCACCGTCGATCCACCTGCAATGCTGCAGGAGCAATGCTTCTCATTTTAAAAGTYCCAGACATATTTGGGGTGGGTTTAATATGGATGAATTTGCTGCTCGTCTTTCCATGGGGTGAGAGTAATTTAATTTGCCTTTTTCTTTCTTCTAGTTGTTAAAATGAAATACATATTTTATGTAACTCTGTGGGATACTTTCAAAATTGGTATTTTACATCACAGCTCATCTAGATGCACATTACTCCTAATAAAACACTAACATTTTCCCTGCCACAGTCTTTGCAGTCTTCAAAAAGACAGACTCACTGTCTCTTTAGCATAGCACAGCCTGCCCTTGAACTGATATTATATATAGTGTTGTTATTATTATCTAATATGATTATTGCTGCTCAGACTTGAGACTGACCAGATTATAGACCAGCTGTATTAAGGACTATATATCACAGACTAATGTAAGGTCTCTGCCTCCAAAGATTCTGCAGTAATTAGACATTTTAACTGAAGTTTTTAGTTTACCTTTCAAAAAACATTATGCTCCAAACTTATGAATGAACCACAGATATTTTAACTCCTACTTTGATGTCTTACAAAGTATTCTCCTTTCTGGTTTCTTGACCTCATTTCTGGCCTCAACACAATTACTTTCTTCCTCATGATTTCCTCTTGAGGGTGAACTATTTCTTCGTGTGTCTGTATTGTCCCACAGGCTCTTCCATTCATCAAGTATTCACAGTGGTTTTGTATCTCTTCTCCCTGATCCAACAACTAGGCTTCCTGTAATTTCTCAAATTTTGCTTTAACTAAGTTGTTTATCAATTAAGAATGCAAGAAGTATAGGCTATGATTAGACACATGGAGACCAGACCCACAGAAATATAAGTGTGTTTAGACTATACTTGTATAATGAAGATACTCCGTGAAACATCAAGTAGATCTTAGAGCAGCAGTGGTGATTTCTTTGAGAAACATTCTATGTGCTTTTAAAAATGCTGCAAAGAAGRTCTGATATAACACAGCAGCTGCTCCATTCATACTGCAATTTTAAAAGAGATTGTTACCATTAAGGAAATAGAACAAGGAACAGAAGTTAGGTATAGCAAGATGCTGGCTAAGTCTCTCTATGTTGAATTAGATTCAACACCATTGATTCTGGATGCATTTGTACCTACTTTTAACAGGTTCCAGCATAATTCTTTAGCATCTGTAAGAGAAGTTTTTACTCAAAGTCCAGGTGGGATGCATTTTGTTCACATTTTCCTCTAAACTTTCAAAAACATTCTAAATCGTTGCCTGAATTCCATAGCAAAAGACAGCRTGCCCATATATTTTGCTTCTTGGGCATTTTGTTCTCAAACTACAGACCATCTTTCAAAAGGGACAGGCATGCAGTTGCACATGCACAATTATATAGATTTATTATGTGCATGTATATCCTGTAAGTGCAGAAAAACTGGGGTATCTGGGTACATAACTGATGTTAAGATATCACAGGCTATATACAAAAATGTAGTATTACTGCTGTATTATTCAGCTATTCATTATAGTGTATGCGTTAGATGGAGAAATCAAAGATAGCCTCTGAAGTTACAAATCCAGCATCTTCCACAAAAAACTATGAATTTTAAAAAATGTCAACTTAAAAAAATGCTGATGACGGGCTACCTATCAGTACTACTATGTGTCTGTACTACTACTAGTGTCACTGCTACTATGATTTGCAAAGTTAAAAGAAATTGAGTGATACGGAAAATAAATGTAAAGTCACTGAAATTATTGGGGAAAGGCACCTTACAGAAAGATTTGCTGTGTAGCTCCTCCAAACTACAAGGCAATGCCTCTGTCAGTCAGAAGTGCCTCCCTTGTCAATGCGACCTTGCAAACAACTCCTGTAGGAGGAAATGGAAATTTCTGCCGTCAGAAATGCAGCCTCTAGTTCTGACTAAAGAGAGAATAAATTATTTCAAATTGCCACAGGGCAAGAAGCTGTTAACGTGACAGGCCTGAATTTCTTAGCTTATGTGAAAGCAAGATAGTGTATTTTATACCCATAGCTGCCTCAATGATATCATGATGGTAACTACGTAAGTGTGAAGGAAAGGCACGGAAAGTAAGAAAGAAGAGGGGAGCGGAAGGTTATGCTTTCCTGTGCTGACTGAATTTGTTATGGCAGACAGCCTCTGTGTTCAAAGAAATGATCTAGGCATTCATGGTGGATTGGGACAGGAAAGTAATGAAAATATTAAGAAATTCTGGAAATATATGGTCTTTGAAACATGTAATTCTGAATGGTCTCTTTATTTCCTACACGTCTCAAGTTTCTATTCTGCAATAACTCTGTATGCTAATTAAGAGAAGGAGGAATGGTTACGTGTCTTTGAATCAAATAGGATGTATGTGCAATGCAGAGTAGGATGCTGTGATTCATGTTAGTGTTCTCTGCTGTAGTTCTTATTTTAGCATGATGCAGCCTTGGTTCTGATTTGTGTGCTTTGTGATAGAGTGGTCTGGAAGGAGCTTTTTAATATCTTTACTCGTTCACGTAATGAGTGAGTATATCATGCATGAACTTTTGTTACAAATTGAGGATTTTGATACAGAATCATAGAATAGTTTGGATTGGAAGGGAGCTTTAAAGGTCACTGTCCTGGTTTTGGCTGGGATAGAATTAATTTTCTTTCTAGTAGTTGGTATAGTGCTATGTTTTGGATTTAGTATAAGAAGAATGTTGATAACTCACTGATGTTTTTAGTTGTTGCTAGGTAGTCTACTTCTCAAGGACTTTTCAGCTCACATGCTCTGTGGGGTGCACAAGAAGCTGGGAGGGAGCATAGTCGGGACAGCTAGGCCAGCTGGTCAATGGGGTATTCCATACCATATGATGTCATGCTCATCATATAAGACTGGGGGAAGAAGAAGGAAGGGGGGGACRTTMGGAGTGATGGCRTTTGTCTTCCCAAGTAACCGTTATGCGTGATGGAGCCCTGCTTTCCTGGAGATGGCTGAACACCTGCCTGCCCATGGGAAGTAGTGAAKGAATTCCTTGTTTTGCTTTGCTTGCGTGCGCGGCTTTTGCTTTCCCTATTAAACTGTCTTTATCTCAACCCACGAGTTTTCTCACTTTTACCCTTCCGATTCTCTCCCCCGTCCCACCCGGGGGAGAGTGAGCGAGCGGCTGTGTGCTGCTTAGCTGCCAGCTGGGCTTAAACCATGACAGTCACCTAGTCCAACCCCCCTGCAGTGAGYAGGGACATCTTCAACTAGACCAGGTTGCTCAGAGCCCCGTCCAACCTGACCTGGAATGTTTCCAGGGATGGGACATCTACCACCTCTCGGGCAACCTGTTCCAGTGTTTCACCACCCTCATGGTAAAAAATTTCTTCCTTATATCTAGTCTAAATCTACCCTCTTTTAGTTTAAAACCATTCCCTCTTGTCCTGTCACAACAGGCCCTGCTAAGAAGTTTGTCCCCATCTTTCTTACAAGCCCGCTTTAAGTACTGAAAGGCTGCAGTATGGTCTCCCTGAAGCCTTCTCTTCTCCAGGCTGAACAACCCCAACTCTTTCAGCCTTTCTTCATAGGAGAGGCGTTCCATCCCCCTGATCATTTTCGCAGCCCTCCTCTGGACCCGCTCCAACAGTTCCATGTCTGTCTTGTGCTGCGGGCTCCAGAGCTGGACGCAGTACTGCAGGTGGGGTCTCACCAGAGCAGAGTAGAGGGGCAGAATCACCTCCCTCGACCTGCTGGCCACRCTTCTTTGGATGCAGCCCAGGATACGGTTGGCCTTCTGGGCTGCGAGCGCACATTGCTGGCTCATGTCCAGCTTTTCATCCACCAGTACCCCCAAGTCCTTCTTGGCAGGGCTGCTCTCAATCCCTTCCTCCCCCAGCCTGTACTGATACCGGGGGTTGCCCCGACCCAGGTGCAGGACCTTGGCCTTGTTGAACCTTATGAGGTTCACACGGGCCCACTTCTCGAGCTTGTCCAGGTCCCTCTGGATGGCATCCCRTCCCTCAGGCATGTCAACCGCACCACTCAGCTTGGTGTCATCTGCAAACTTGCTGAGGGTGCACTCGATCCCACTGTCTTGTGTCATTGATGAAGATATTAAACAGTATCGGTCCCAGTACGGACCCCTGCGGGACACCACTCGTCATCAGTCTCCATCTGGACATTGAGCCATTGACCACTACCCTCTGTATGYGCCCATCCAACCAATTCCTCATCCACCGGACAGTCCATCCATCAAATCCATACCTCTCCAGTTTAGAGAGAAGGATGTTGTGGGGACCATGTCAAAGGCCTTATAGAGGTCCAGATAGATGACATCTGTAGCTCTTCCCATGTCCACTGATGTAGTCACTCCATCATAGAAGGCCACTAGGTTGGTCAGGCAGGACTTGCCCTTGGTGAAGCCATGCTGGCTGTCTCGAATCACCTCCCTGTCCTCCATGTGCCTTAGCATAGCTTCCAGGAGGATCTGCTCCATGATCTTCCCAGGCACAGAGGTGAGACTGACTGGCCTGTGGTTCCCCGGGTCTTCCTTTTTTCCCTTTTTAAAAATGTGGGTTATGTTATATCTCAGCAGGTGTTGCAGTCTCMTACTTCTACAGCAGAGGAAAAAAATGCAAGTTAACTGCGGGTTCCCATCGTAACTGGAGTGTGTCTGGAAAAGTTACAGTTTGTCCCTAAGGCAATCCTAAAGGATTTTGTTTGTGAGAAGTATTTGAATGCTGACTGATATTTTTTGTGTTCTAGTTTGTCATGCTCTTGTGTGCTCCTCTGTGTCGCTTCTCATTACACTGTCATTAAAGTAAGTCAGTCGTGAGGTCTGAGCCTTCGTTTCAGTGAGTTATGGGGATGTATATACACATTACAGTCAATATGGAAATTCAATAAAAAMGAGATTACAGATAAGCATGTCTGCCCGCTTCTGCTTGGAAGCTGTAAATAGCTGATCAGAGACTTACTACTCTGGGTGAGCATCTAGTGAGTCAGATGCTTTTCTTACAGTTAATGAGTTTATACAATATTTTYTGTTAGATTAACCTCACTCCCCAAATGGAGTGAGAGAACTGTTCCATTTTGATAAGGCCTCATACCTCTGCTTACCATTTCCAGGCATACTACAGAAAACTTTATTGCAAGGGCTTAATTCAGCTTGAGCAGTTTAGCAGATCCCACTTTGTGCTTTGTAATCCATTTCATCTCTATCATCTGGATTAAAGAATATCCTGAGCATGACCATCATCTGTGCACAAGGTTACTAGCAAGGACAAATGTTTAAGACTTTTGGTGCCAGCTTCAGCATCTGAAAACTGTATGTCTTCTTTTGAGCTATAAGCTCTTTTCTAAGTGTCACTCGTATTCTTCTCACTGTAGGATCTGTCAGCAGGGAACTCAGTTTGGATTTTCCAATCCTTGTATTTTGACGCATGATACTCTATAACCACATCTATAGGTTATTGTAATGTATAAAGGCATTAGTAGATATCTAGGAGCATAGAAGTGTTTTGACTTCAGATGTTTTGACTTCAGATAACCCACTTCATATTGTTATTAGCAGAACTTACCTACTATCAGTTTCATTGCCTTTTAGAGATCCCTAACCTTCAAACACTGCATTTTTCATTGGTCATATTCTTACTGCTCATTGCTTGCTTCATTTACAGTCAGAACCTTCATATCCAGTGTCTAGAATGTGATTGAAAATATGGAAGATAAATCTGAAAAAGAAAACCTATATGCTTTATGACTTTCGACTAAGAGGTGAAACTCAGGCTCATATTAATTTGTTGACTTTTTGCTGTACCAGCTTATAAGGCAAGAAGTTATATTCCTGAGTAAAGATTTGATTAGCAATGATCAAGTTGGGACTGAGCTCACTGGAAGTGCATAAAACATCTTTTATCTGGACATGTTTCATCTCGATCTCAGATGTTTATGGCTGGTTGCCTACAGCTAGAAGAAATATTTTTCCTTTTGAGCTTTTATTAGGTTTGGCAACCAAAGGCACTTTACAGATTTACCATAAAAATTGCTCCTATTTATCAAAGAAGCCCACAATCATTTCTTATTGTTTCRATAAGGGTGTTAAGAGTCACTGACCAAGGGATAGCCAGGTTCTAGGAAACTACTGGGAAAGGTAAAAGCATGACATTTTTTTTCCTCCATACAGGAAGCCATGGATCAAAGCATGAAAAGTCCCTGCTCCATTTAAATGTATGCAAAGAAAATCAACGGCTTTTCTTTTTTTATCAGGTCATTTAATGTGTTGCGAGCTGTAAAATCGGCAGAAAATTAAACAGAATACTTTGACAAGGACTGYAGTTGAAAGACTCCAATCAATTTCTTGTATCCTACATTATGGGAACTGATACAAATACTACAAGCTTTGGACACTCGATTTGGGACTTAAAAAACACTGAAGCCTGCTGGCAATAGTTTATTGTAGCTGGCCTTTTATACTATTTCTGACAGAGATTCTTTCCTTAGATGTAACAAGTAGAGRCTTTTCAGCAGCATATATGTAAATATATAGAATTCATTTCCTGGCGTTGAACAGGATACAGGATCAGTTTTCAAATATTCATGCCTAAATTCTGCACAAATWGGCTAGTGTGTAAACTAGCTATGCTTTTGTGCACTTAACATAGATAATTCCAAGTGAAAAATGCATACTGCAWATACAAAGCTGGTAAGTGTTTTGGCAACAACCCATTAACCTTAGCACTAACGTATCTTGTGGGTCTACAGCTAAGCTGGCCCTTATACAGCAATAAATATTTTTGTTAACCAAAATGTGATGTTCATTCAGATCAGGTCTATGGCACTTTCTATACTTTTATGAGGCTTTCTGAGGGCTAATCTGCTTTTTTCATTAGAAGTCACCCTCCTTGATCAGCTCTAGCTGACAGGTTTTGATAATGTCATAATCTCCATCATACACAGCTATTTGCATCTTGCTGATCTCTGTTCAGGTCACAAGCACACGAAACACTCTCTGCAGGGTAAATGAAAACAGAAACATATTTGGATTTCAGAGTTTTTGACAGGCAAAAAAGCCCACTTTCTGACCAGCTTTAATCATAAATTTTTGAATATGTGTCAGAGTTTTTAGGAATACCTAAAAGTTCTTGAGATGCTACCAGTACTACTTTTTGTATCTGTTTGTCTGTAACTTGGGGATGTCTTTCTACTCTATGGACAAATCTATAGCTTTCTGGGGGGAAAAAAAATAACAAACAACAAAAAAAMCAGGATAATTAATAGATAACTCTTCTACATTACTGTAAATACCTTTTCTGTGTATGCAATTGTTATCCACCTTCAAAACTTGTCCGTCCCCTACAGAAGGGATTTACTACAAGAAATCTTCCAGAAAGAAGACTCCAAATGGCAGTAAGATATCGGAGTTCAAATATCTCATGGGAGGGAAGAACCACATGTTCACTTATGGGTCCTCTTAGATGCTTATTTCTTCTTGCGATACCAAGTTAGGAACTTGTTTCATAGATCACCATGCTTAGAGTTCCCTTTATCCTCATCCTCATCCATTCTTTTTGATAAATGCAAATTCATTTCTTGCCGTTTGAACCTTCACAACCCCTTTATAAGGTTTTCTTTCCATGGTGTCTTCCTTTGTCACAGTAGGAAAAGTGTGACTTCTGTGGCTGTGACTGTTTAGACCATGATAAGGGTGCAGCAGCATCTTTGCCAAGATGCCCAGTCACTACACCCTGAAAGAGCTGTTCCAAAAGCAGCCTTTTCCTTTAATTACTTCCAATGCCTGGAGGCTAATATAATATAACAGGTTAATAAAATACAGCAATACRAAGAACTTCTCTGGAGCTCTGAGTGGTAGAAGATGTGTATAGTCACATCAGTCAGAAATCATGGAATGAGAATAAAGAGTTCTGTGAAAATGGTCTGTTAAACAAGCTGATGCACTGGCTTTCCTGAAAACCATAACAAATCTAAAATATGCCCTCAATAAAAGGAAAGACAAATCTGGACTTTCCAGAGAGCAGTGTACGATTTTTTTTTTTTTGTTACTTTCATGATGGGAACTGGGAAAGAATATTGTATTTTAAAATAATAATTTCCCTAAAGTAATAGCAAAAGGGCAAAAAAACAGAAATGGATTTTCCCATAATGAAAGAAAATTGAAACTGAGATCCACACACAGTTATAGATGGGAAAAAGTTAATAATGAAGGGGCACTGTTCAGAATTCTTTACCAAATTTTATTTATTTATAAATCCAGCCTAAAATACACTGATGCTAAGAACCTTTGGGACCCTTTTGATTGCTCCTATTTAAATTAGGAAAAGACAAGTAAATGTGTGTTATGTATATATGTATAGATATTTASATATTCAGTTGTATAGCATAGCTTTTTCAAGGAGCTTATTCTGCAAAGGGATTTGTGAAAACAGTCACAGTTTTGTGAGTACGGATTTGAGGATTTTCTTGTAAAGAAACCAAAACAAAAGGAAGTTGCTCTTTTTAACGTTAATCTTTCTAGGTAGCTTTGGTCACATTTTGAAGTGGAAAAAACATCCTCATAGATTGCCTTTTTTTCCTTCTCGCTAAAAAAAAAAATTCTGAAAACCTTTTTATTAGCCCTAGTTGAAAAAAAWTCAAAGAAATTTAATATTCCTCTATTCGTTAATATTCATGGATGGGTATTAAAAGTCATTGATATTCATCCAATAACAAATTTATGAATAAAATATTCAAATGAGGAAGTTTGGCCATCTCTCATCCTCAGCCACCATCATGATTTCAGGAAGACTCAGTAGAGACGGAAGCATCAGTTCACACAGAACTTGTGGCAGGACAGGGTCCAGAGGGGAGAGAAGAACTGTGATACAAATGCGGGTAGTTAAGCTCTACAACCAAAGCGGTGATAGTAGCATGATCACTGCTTCAGTTGCTAAGACTGGAGCTTGGAAGGAAAACATCTATTTAACTGGTGAACTTCTTCCCTAAAAGTGAATTTCTAGTAGTTAGAACGGTCAACTACCAATGTTTTAAGAACATCATATAATTATCAGGTAAACTCAAAGGCTCCAGGTGTGCTAGAGGCATTCACTCAGACAAGGAAGTAAGAGCAACATACAAGGGAGCTTGTTTGTTATTTCTTTATAATGTTATCTCATTGCATGGAGCGGGTTTTCCAAATCCAAAAGAGATGATAATCAATACAACTGCTGCCAGGGATTCCTGTATGAGGTAGGTATTGACTGTGCTTTCTTTCTGATGAAGTGGTTGTGAAATTAAAGCTTGAATCTTGAAAAGATTTACATATATTGACACCAGCATTGGCCCTGAGGAGAAATGCTGTTCCTCAACTGACGTAGATCACCATTCTCAGAATCGTTGTCATACAGATTTGAAAGCAAAGTTCAGCTACTGCTATCAAAAAGCCCAGCTAACTTGTATTTATTTCCCATTACTAGAAAGTGACTGAAGATCACTTTGTTTTCAGGCATCTTTTGTTCAGCATGCAATTTTACTAACAGGATGACCTCTTCAAATGATGATATTTACCCACCATTTCACTCAGTGTATTTCAGGGCCATGGTTGTTCTTTGCAGATAAACACAAACAAGCACAGGCAAGATTTGCTAAAGGATTTAGATGAAATACAGAGTCCTGGAAGAAACACTGTGGTTCCCTGTAAAATACACAGGAAAAGACTGATGCCTTAGGGTGGGAGCAGAGCATCCATCCCCCATTGAATGAGCCAATCCTAAATATTAAGGATGTCTTATACCACTGCTGCCTCTGCTGTACAATAGCCAGCCACTGTATGGATGATGGGGGTTCAATTATACTTCAGCCTGAGACAGTTCAGACCCAGCTTCTTCACTCTGCAGGATAGTGTACGGGTCGGGTCAGCAGGCTGTCCCCTATGGGCACTCCTTCCTTTTCCACTGAATCTCACCTGCAGTGCAGAAAATGGTCCATTGGGCCAACGGGAGAACATTCAAGAGGGAACTTGGCACTGGAGATTAATGATCAGGAAGCGAAGCAAGAGTGCTACATTAAAATAAAAGTGTATATGACAGGTGCTTGTATAATATAAACTGTTCTGAGAGGAAGGATCTCCATTTCCCCCCTCTAGACAAGTGAGTTATCTAGCTACTCAGCCACACTATCTTGCAGCAAGTAGGTTACTACAGATTCAGAGGAGCCTGATATGATGGCTGTGTGTGAGGTGCAGTCTGGCAATGCCTTCCAGATCTGATCCCACAGGGAACTCGGGTGGTGCGACACTAGCTGTGCTTAGGGGTAGGCTGCAGGACGATCTGGCTGGGGACACTTTGGGATACATGGAGAGTAGATCTAGGCACCTGGAGAGCTTTAGTCAGGGAGGTATCCAGGGAGTTAATTTCTTAACTGCATGGTGTCTGTTTGGGATGACAGTTTATTTTTCAGGTGCATTAAATTCCCCTTCTACCCTGTTCCAGGCACTGGTGTGGAATCTAAACCTGAGACTTGTGTGTCTTAAGGTTTCAGCATCACATCATGCAAGTCAAGACTGACAAGTGCCTGCCACTGTCATCCAGAAGCTTTTGCTTAACATTTCTGATTGCATTCCCAACTGTGCGGTCATGAGACATAGCAGGGGATTCAGATGTGCTCTTCAGCCACCAGAGACACACTTGAGTGAATTACTAATCTCCCCAGACACCTGGAATGCAGATAATGACTTTTGTATGTACAGCCTGATCATCCACCTGGGTAAATCAGATCATTCCTCGCTCTGCTGTGGCAGGAGGATTTTAAAGCTACTGTTCTGAAACTCCCCCCCTTGGTATCGGCATGGCTAGATCCTCCAGAGCACTCACAGCTGTGCTGCCTTTTAGCAGCCATTCCTTCAAAAAGGGACAAATGATGAATTCAGCAACACTAGGTTAAGCTGATAAAACGCATAAATGGCAGTCCAAAACAGTTCTTCAAAGCAGCAGCTGAYATGATTCATGACATAAAGCCTGGTGGCTTGGCTGTATGAGGTTTCTAATTGTTGTGGTTTTGGCCTGCTCATCCAGCTACGGGCCAGCATTGCTGCTTAAGCTGGCACACCCAGCTTTCAGCAAAAGGAGCACTTCAGCAACATCAACATATAGATCAGATAAGAAATATCGTGTTCTTCTAGGGCTGGCAGAATCCTGCCCTCCCCTCTCCGTGAGTGATTGCCATTGTCTTTGCCCAGAGCTCGCTCTGGCTCCAGCAGCAGCCCCGTGCTTCGCTGGGGTTTGCTCCCAGCTGTGCGAGAGCACACCTGCAGCACAGCATGCTGTCCTCAAACAGCGCCATTGAGTCCTGCAGATATTGTACTGTTGTCTTTATAGAGAAGCAAACTCTGGGGATGGCTAAAGCCATCTCCAGCAAGCACACGCTACTAGAAAGGGATGTCCTAGAAGTCCCTTTTTCTGTGCGTGACTGTAAGTCTGGATGAAGGAAGAGCCACCAGAAAACAGCAGGCCAAAGAGGGGAGAAGTGCATGCTGAGAAAGTGGTGTGTGAAAATCTCCCCAAAGTGCTAAGCTTCAGAGGCTGTTGAGTCTGCAGGAACTGATAAGCTCACAACACCAAGAGACAGCTGAATCTGCACAAGGCCACCAGCACACATTAGTGTCGGCAGTGACTTGTATAACTCAGCCTGCATCCATGAGGGCAACAGCTGCTGTACGCAGACAAGGTCTACAGGGTGACGTACTCACCTCATAGAACAAAGAACCCTCTGAGAGGCTTCCCAAAATCTGACCTCGAAGCCACTGATGAGGCAGTCCAGCCCTCCACTTCTGAATATACAGCCGGAGCTGATCTCCCAGCTCTTGCTCCAGCTGGGTAACAACAATGAATGTATGAGTGAATTAGGTCTCCTCCATCCCTTCTCAATGAAAAGGGAGTTTCAACAGGGAGAATGAGTTGTCCAAACTTCCATGTTTGCTCAGAAAATAGAATGATGAGGACTGGTCACAATTCTTATAGCTCCCCTTATAGCTCCACTTACATATGGTAAAATACCATACTTGGTCCCAACATTTCCTCTTTACCTTTCAAACAAATTTGGCATCTTATGACTTTAACACTGCATCAGAAATGAAGAGTCACACAGCTGAGGTTGTGGACGGTCTCCTTCGTTTTGAAGAGATGAACTTTACAGCTTTATATTTCTTGTGCAAGCTTTATGTTTCTTGTTGCTCATGTGTTCTATGGCAGGGTGAGATTTTGTGGGTTACAGGTCACGTGTATGAGAGCAAGGGAGAGATGAAATCAGTAGTATTGTGCTTTACTTATACCTTAATTTCTGCTAAAGCTCAGGCAAGACCCAGGGGTGAAAATGAATGAGACACGATTAATAATAAGCATTTTACATTTACCTTTCAAGTAGCCATTAAAACAGTTCACACAAAAGTGTCTTTTTGGCTTCCCTTAAAATAGCCAGTTTTCCCCTGCTCTATTCCTAGCCCTGGTGCTGTGYCTGTTGTTTGAAAGGGTTTTTGCAAACGTGTGCAAGGAGGGAACATGGTCCGTTCTAGTGCCACCTTTGTCTTTCCAAAGGTCCTTGTATTTGTCAAGTATAAACCAACAATTGACAAAGGTGCAAAGACCATCCATCTTCTATTCTGAATAAATCACTTGAAACTAGAGAGTGTTTTCTTTGTTTTCTTTTTTTTTWAAAAGTTCTTATGCTAGTTTTTCTTTTCAAGTGCATTTTGAAGAGGAGGTCATCTTCAGGGAATTCTGTATGAGCTTATTTTATGTTTATTTATCAGATGTTTTCCGTAAGAAACTGCTAATTAATTGCTAATTGATAAAAATGAAATAGGCTGCCAGAATTCCCTGAAGCAGCAAGCAGCAGCTGAAGCCAGTGCTTTGGGGAAGAAGCTTTTCCAGGGGCTGTTGGTCTAATGAATACGTTGACACAACAGGTCAATTGCCTCTTCTCATGTGGGGTTTTGTACCTTCTTCCTCTAACACAGCCTAGACTGTGTTAAGGATACGGGTGTCTCCCTCCATATTATTAACCCCTGACATTGCTGTTCTAATCCACTCGAGTAGTTTGCTGCTGAGGAAGTCAGAATTTTGGCGAAATAAGATGTTGATGTCATTTGTTTTGGTTGTACCATTTTGATTATTTGGTCCCATTGASAAAAAGGGGCTGGTGGCAAACGGTCAAATATTTCAATGGCTGATCTCTACCCTGTGGCAAAAGACCTTCCAAYGGTACAAAGTTCATCTATTAATAAAAGTGCATTTTTTTTTTGTTATTGAGCCTCTTTCCCTCTCCAATAGAATAAAATGACATGAATCCACTCCTATAAATCAGGGTCCAGAGGGACAGAAACCTTTTCAAGAACAGCTGTTCCTTCAGTGCAGAAACATCTGCCAAATAACATCATGGGATCAGCCTTTTTCTTTTTGACTTAATAGGAATGAAATCACTGCCATACTAAATTGTCACAGGTTCATCAGCTATCCTGGAAATAAATCCTGCCTCTGACTATGTTCATTTTCTGTCTTATGAAGTGTTTTGATTTTTAGGATAAAAATGGGAGGCCACTGCTTTGAGGCAACGTTCTGGGGCACTTTATCTGCCCCATCAACATTCAGATTCAAATGCCAAGAGGACCTAGTCAAGTGATAAAACCAAGCAGGTACTTTGTGAATAAAGATGTAATTATACATCTGTTTAAGTATTCATTGGATCAGGACAAAAAAGTGAATCTGTTCACTTCCGTATTTTTAAATTAAATTGGAGAATTAAAGGAATGATCAGGCATAACACATAGTTAGAGGTGTATGGGAGAATTTTTCCTGATTTGGTTACCAGGCAAAAGAATAATTCCTGAAGATCTGACCTGAAAATAAACTTCTAAACTTTCATTCCTGAAATGGAAAGGTAAACTTTCTCCTACATATTTTTGCTTCTTTTTTTAACTTTCAAAGTTAGGCAAATTGCTTGTCAAAATGTCACATCAAGAGAAAAAAAAATTCATTAAAAGTGTTAAAAAATGCTCCTGAGTTTCTTTGTAAAGCTATTTTTCTTGTGACAAAAGATCAAAATATAGCATGAATTTACAAATCATTTTCACAAACCTGTATCTGCATTAATTTTGAAAAAAAGTAGTAGAATACAATTTTTACTTCCAGATCCAGCTTTATTTTAAACCTATGCAGTATTTCTCACTACTAGTGCCTTTTTTTCAGTTATATAACTTCGCTAGAATTTAAGTACTTTAACCGAAATTCTCTTTTTAAGCATCTACCAGAGATTGAATATTTTAGCTTTATTTCTGACAACATATTCTACCCATTTTTTAAGATGCAGGTTGATGTAAAGTGCACTATCCTGACTACCTAAAAAATGTCGGCATTGTGTTTTAGATTTGGGGTTTTGTTTGTTTTGCCTGTTTTGGAGAAAATTATTGAAACATGGAAAAGAAGACACTGGGGATATACCTTTTGTTATCACTGCTCACGTATTTTGTACAGGCTAGGTACTTACTGAAGTTTGCCAGATGATAGATTCCCCTGAAGGAAAAATTAATAAGTAAATAAAGCTAAGCAAGATCTTCCCGGGGAGCACACTGCCAGCTGCGCTTTGTTTGGATGCAGAATTAAGAGGGGCCTTTCTACCCGCATTCACCCGTCAATCTCAGCATCCAGAGCTCAGCTAGCACAGAAGAACTGCCTAATAAAGAGGGGGCAAGAGCCAGAGCTGGGAAGGGGTGGGTAGAGGGAAGAGATATGGCTCTGTAGTGCCAGTAAGTTTGCCTTTCCTTGGGAGAAAACCCAGAGTTTCCCAGGCTAGCTTCCCTAGTTTCTTCCTGCTAGCAAACTCCTGCATAACGCGTTCACAGAATATTCCTTTCCCTCTGTAGGGCTGGTCCTCAGGGAGGATGATCATGCGTTACTGAGGGTCCACTAGCTCAAGCAGCAGTGAATCAGAAAGTTCCTGCTGGGACCAATATTTATCAATATGAAATTTCGGGATTTTCTTCAGTTTGCTCCAACAAAYGAGCAAAAGATGGCATGCCCGCATTCTGTGACTTGTTTACATTAAACAGTTACTGTGTTTATTATTTTTTATAAAGTGAGAAAGCATTTTAAAAAAGCAYAGAGAAATGTGGAGAAAATGACAATTTTAGAAATTGCATTGTGCATGGTCATTGTGGTTTTTAACTTCAGCACTCCTGCCTCATGTGCTGCCTGGTGTGGATCTGGTTTGGGAATGAATCAGGATCTGTTTGAATGAATCCTGCTTAATTTGTTCTAGAACATGGACACTGAGCAGAGGATCAGGCAGGGTACTAAAGGAGAGGTGTCATCATATGTCAGTGAACATTAGCCCAGAAACGGGAGCCTATTTCTAATTTCCCCACGGAAGTCTTGTGTGGCCCTGGACAGATCAGGTAAACYAAAGTTTTCACAGGCAGTCTCTGTGTTACCCATTTTCCAGCTGTCTGACTTGGGAGCTCTGGGTTATAAAAGCACAGAGAAATCACAGCTGCAGCTGGAGTCTCTGCAATTTGTATTATTTTGAACACATATATTTCTAAATAACACAAAGCTCTCTGGAAACTCAGACCCTACTGCTTCAAACAGGACATTCAAATTAATAAATATTTATCTTTAATCTCTCTGTGCCTAAATTCTCCCATTTTATATTGGGAATAATAACATCTGTCCCTATCCTCCCTGCCAACACACACAGAGAAGGAAAGGAATTATCCTGTTGTGAGAACAGGGCTCAAATTACATCTGTAAAATGTAAAACATATGTTTTACATGCAAAGAAGCTTCTGGCCCTCCCTGTCTAAAAAGATAAGATTGCAGTTGTTATCCAGGATAGCAATTTGGAGAAGTTGAAGAAAAGTTCAGTTCTTCAGGCCATAGGGGTGATTCTCCTGGCAGGTTCTGGATGTGATCGCCTGAGTCTGTAGAAATTAATGCAAATCTATTGACTTCAGTAGACCTGGGTTCAGAGAAGGGAAGTTTCTTTCTAAGGCTTCTGAATTCTTGATTACTGACATGGGTCAATGGGTTCATGTTGGATACATTCTTTTAATCAAATATTTGATTCTGAATGATCTAGCTGGAGTCGGCTGCAATGGTGCAAGGAGGCAGCTTTTTAAAGTGCCTCTGGGGAACATTTGGTGTAGGATCTCATTCCATTACCTTCTGTTAGGAGACCACATGCTGCCGCAATAGTCACGTAACAAAGGAGAAAAGGAATCATTCTTGCTGTCGTGACCAAAGTTGCATGGCACTTCACTCTGAGGATCTAATTATTTTCAGAATAAAAAAGGGGASTAAATAAAGCTCTAGAGAAATACTTTACCTGTTTTAGAAGAGAATGATTGTGTGTCCATTTTGTTTAATGAGTATACTTTATAAAGATGGGTTTGAAATGCTTTATCGACTACACTGGAGGTCCAATCACTGGTTGGCATTTGGGTAACAGCCACGTGATGAGCAACACGTGTCTCCAGAAAGCTGAGGCTATTGAAGAGGATTAAGGTTTTACAGAAGTTTTCTGCTTTGTTTCGTGATGACTCTCTGCTTTAGACTACTTGCAGGTCAGAGAGTATATGATTCATCTTCATTCATTCCATACTTCTACTTTGTAAAATAGCACTGCTTTACTCTGTGAAATTCAGTTAATATCTAATGGCTTGTCTTATGCTCTGTTAATATACAGTACAGTTCAAGCAGTGTTGAGGGCAAGGAAGGAAGGGACCATGTCACTTCAGTCAGCAATAAGCAGGAAAAGAAATGATTTTGTTGCCAACCACTAAAAGAAGAGAAGAAAGAATTACAGATATAGCTGAAAGCAAAAGGGAGAAAAATATGTGCTCTATTTCATTACAGTCTCCAGTATCAGGAATATAAAAGACAGATTTTTCTTGCTCTGAAGCAGAAGGATTGACTCTGCATATTCAGTTTATCTCCACAAAGACTTCGCAAAGCCTTATTGTCTTTTTGCAAAACCCAAATAATAATGATGCAGACCTAGGATCATTTTAGCTGTGTTAGTAAAGCTTGAATAATTTTGTCTGGCCAAAAGGCTACATTTTTGTCTCAACTATGTAATAATAAAAAGCTCAGTTTTGTAAGATCAGATTTACTTGGTAACTGAGTTCTATTTTTACCTGAACTACATAATCCAGAAAGGATTCAAACTTACCTTAGGTTTGCCATCCCTTAGATATATATCTGTTTGTCATAAGGGGATCACGATGCTCTGGTGCAATGAATAAATGGTGTTTGACAAATTAGAGACATGCAGGTGTATCTGTATGCCCATATTCACATGCCTCTGATTTAGTACTTGGGTCTTAATTCCCAGCTGCCCATGTTGTCTATATGACTGTGTTCATTTTATGGCTGTTTTGACAGGGAAATAAGAGCTTCTTTTGCTAAGGGCCCTTGAGTGCAGAAAAAAACCCACACTTAAGTCTTGCCGTTGCACACAACATGGACGGTGTTGTTTCAGTTGCTTGCTCCTTCTTCTCCAGGTCTGCAGTGGGGTCCTGGTGCCCTGCTCCCTCCACTTCATTGTGGTCTTTCTTGCATAAAGCCCCAGTGACAGCACTGGGATTGCATGTGCTGCAGTAGAAGCACATGCTGGCGCAACCTGCGAGTATGAATAACTGCAGACCTGCAGAAGCAGGACTTCATAAGGCAGGAGGAGAGAGGGTTAATGGGCTGCTGCCTTGTGTCTTCCAGGTAGTGATTTACACCAAGTTCTTTTCTGGCATAAATAGATGCAGAGAAGTAGAAGACTTAGCTGTAACAGGTTGTTCTCCTATGGCACCTTGTCTTCCCAAGAAATAAGTGATGCAGGGTTAGAGCCATTCATCCTCCGATTTGATGACTTTGATCCAGGCAGTCAGATGGATGCATTTAAAAGGCCACACAATTAAAGAATAGGCAGATTTACAAAATCTGCGAAGGATGCAGAAATTTCACTCAGCTTTGCTCATGTTGCCCACTGTAAATAATCAGAGCGTTGATGTTAAATTTTGGACCGAATATCATGCTTGGATCCACTGTTCTGAACTGGGACCATCTGTGGTTTCTGTTAGTAAAACACCTGCTTTATGCTGCAATTTTTTAAAAAGTGCAGTCTTCAACACTGTGATGTGGGTCCTTGTTTCATACACCTACTTGGAACAACCTGTGTTTGGGATATTTAATAGGCTATAGATTTTGTTTACAATCAGTTCATGACTATCAAAGCATTTAATGAAAACATATTCAGATTTTCTGCTTTTATAATTTGTGACACTGTTTTCCATATGATCGAGATGTACTGCGTCTGCTCCCTTTCCTATGTGAGTGGCAGTTTTACAGCGCACGGAGCTGCTAATAAAAGGTTATTGTTGACAGTTCAGTCGCAATATAAAGTTCACAGAGCTTTTAAACATGCAAAGATGTTTAATTTGTTTTTAAGTAGCATTTTGGTGCTTAACTTGTAGTATTTTAAAAAATGTATTATCTTATAAAGCAAGCTGGAATAATCAGCTTTAATTGTGGATGCTCTGGATGCTAGAAGATTCATCAGTACTGCTGTGCAGCTACTGGCTTATTCTTTCAGGAGTACTGCTAAGAAAGTTGTGTAGGAAAAAAAAAACAGCAACAAAGACATATAAAATAACCCATTAGCAGTAAAATGTCTGGTAGAAAAAATCCTGCAGCAGTACCAGGAGCAATGGACAAAGCTGGGTCTAAAACTTACATTGGCAGGACAGCGTGGGCTACGTGCCCGTAACTACACTCAGCCAATCAAATCCGACATCAGGATTTTCTCATGTTAATATATCTAGCCATTAAAGAAAAAAAAAAGAAAAGAMCAAAGATCTTGATTTAACCTTTTGTAGTTCTCCACATGATGTCGGCGCTTTTAAACTGATCAGGGCTGGCATCACCATTCTGCCGCTGTGCTGTTCTTATCCACCCGGCGGCACGTGTGGCACGGGCGGCAGCGGTGCAGACCTGCCTGCCCTGGCCCACACCGCGCTCCTGGGGTCACCTCCGAGGCCAGCCGAGGCTCCGCAGCWGCGACAGCCAGCTGGAGCAAGCTTCCTCGTGGCTTTTATCCTACATCCGTTGCTTCGTCGTTCAGGTTGTAATGCCACGTTTTCTGGGCATCTGCATACCTTTCTTCTTCAGCCTGCACGTGTATTTCATGTAAGCCATCTGAAGAGCTGTTACTGGTTATTCTCTTTCTGCCCAGATGGTTGTAAACTGAGAGACKTGGAGGAATGCTGCATCCATCATTTTTCATCCTGGCGGAATCCAGGCCCATCATTTTCCAGGAAAATGTTTTTCTTTGTCATAAATCACTGCACTCGCATTCCCTATTTAATCTAAAGATCCATAAATAGGCACCATAAGTGGCATATTAGATAAGTATATCTTTGAAAAGAGGCAGATGCTCTGAGAAGCAGATAAGGGACATGCTTAAAGGAGTTCAGTAATTAAAAGCAAAGATCTCAGATATCATGGAGCTAAATAACAAAATGGAAAGGAGCAAACTAGGTGTAAATCATCAGTGGCTGTTTCATTAAAGAGTGGGAATTTTACCATAGGTCCTTTTTTGCTGCCTATGCCTGACAGCATGACATGGGGCAACTTCTTTGTGTAGTCTGGAAATGTGAAAAAACTTGTTTAGAAATGGAAATCAGAACCATTTTTTTAAAAAGCATCTAAACAGAACATTTGAAGTTTTGAAATTTGTTTACTTTTTATCCAAAAATATTTAATTGTATTCTCCTTGGATTCCTGAATAGTTTTAGTTGAAGCTAGAATAATGATTTTAATTTTGTTAATTTTTTTTAATGTTTAATTTTTTTAATTTTTGTTTTTTTAAACTAAACACCGTATCTGTAGACTTAAGTATGTGAAAATTCTAAAGGTATCTACACCTCAACTGTAGAACATTTTATAATGCCACAAAATTAGAAAATGTTGAAAATTACAGAAGAGGAGAAGAGTAATCCAGTGTACTCTTACCTCAACAGTGGTCTTGAAGTAGAAGCATCAGTAACAGAAGGACTGCAGAACAAGTATGGTAGTGAAGAGTGGGTGCAGGGTAGAAGAGTTAGTCTTTGATGCCCATTTCTTCCTTTATGCAATCCTTATGACAACATTCCCTTGCACTACATCTTCTGTAAGAAGGATATGACTTTTTGGGTCACATCGAGATCAGTCTCTCAATGACAATTCTTTACTTCCATTTGAACTTTCGGTACACAATTAATTAAATATCATATTAGTCCTATCAAGTAACATAAATTCCATAATGCTTTGGAAAATAAATTCCAAAATTAGCTTACTTATTTCTAAGCAAAGTCCATACATTTATTTTAAATATCATTTGGACCTCCTTTCATTACAGTTGTTCAAAGAAACATATATTTATGCTGTGTTACCTCATGGCTARGAGCAGAGATGCAGGCCTAAAACGTAAAAGTGAAATATATTGCTGTGGGTGTTTTTCAAAAGACACTTATTTTTATTCACCATCTGTCACGCTGGTTCGCAGCCAATATCCAGTAGTGAGTTTTATAACTGCTTTGGGATTAATGGAGTATTGAAGAAGCAATGAACATTTTCACAGTTGTTTAACTTGTTTCTTTATTTCTCCTTTTGCATTAGCGTTATCATCCTGCAGCATCCGTTATTAATAATAAGCATAATAAGCGTGCTGGATGCAGCACACATTGCTATTAATAATAATAATAATAACATAGTACATCACAAACTTCTGAAAGAATGAGACAAAGCCACTCCAGCTAAAACTTAAACACATTTTTTGCTCTCTTGAGGCTCTCACAGAGCAGTGTGTGGCTCCTTGGGAGCCAAAGAAAGCCAGCAGCACCTCTCGTACAAACACTTCAGCTCCAGGTCCATTCCCTGCCCTCTGTCTCCAACCACAGCCAGCAGCAACCCAGCTGTTGTTACCTGATGGGTTATCCAAAACCTGAGCATCTTTATCCAGTGCAGCTCTTCCAGCACTGCTTAGCAGAAATTTGTTGCTTATTCATAATATTCTGTATCTGTTGATTAAAATAAAAGGAAATGCAAAATCATGGTAGATGATACACACATTGGTACATTGGTACAACRGCAAATAGTGATGCAGTACTTATTTGAAGCCTTGTCGATAAGAGATGATATCCCTAAGAAGTATGAAAGACTGAATTTTCAGTAGTGATTCTGYGCATTATAAATTGCAAAATTTTCCCAAATTGTCCTGCCCTGTTCTTTTTCATAATGCTTTCAATTTCTGCATTGTATTTCTGAGCAGCAACAGTCAAATCAAACATTTCTGTCTTCAGTTGCCCCACCTGCTTTACCYAGCAGGTGAATCTGATAGATACCTCAGTGTTAGTCACAGTGGCTTCAAAAATATCAGCAAGCCTTTGGAGTTGCCATCATTTTTGGGGATTTGGAGAATAACATTTGAAAATATTTTCAAAGTATATTCAGACTTTGTGAGAGTAATAATAGTAGACCATCTGAGATGATAGAAAGGGATTTTGCTGAAAGATGGCCTGTGCACTATTAGAACATACATGACTTTCTCCAGCTAAAAGTAGAGTTAATCAGTTCAGGGTTTTTTACCCTAGAAAGCCCTTACTCTATTTTTTATAACACTAAGTGTCTGGACTCCAAAATACCCTCAAAACTTGCAAATCTTCTGTCTTTCATGGTATAATGTAGTCTTGATAAACACAAATCAGATGAAAGACTTTTTTGCCTGCAGTTAGTGGGAATTTTCGCAGCCCCCCCATCACGTTTAGGAACCACGTGAACAATATGAAAAGAGCAAGCGTTGGATTTTCCTCTGCTTTTACTGGAGAAATCAAATAACAGTCTTTTTTTTTGTGTAAGTGTACGCTTTCTTGAAGTTCACTAAGCAAAAATCAATTCTAAAAAACTGATACCTAGAAAACAATATGTCTTCATATTCTATCCGTAAGACTGTGTCCAAATCCACTAGATGACAGGGAAGGGRAATGTGTTATTGCAATCATTGCAGATGAAGGGGATGGCATTATTGCTAATTAGAATCTTCTATTTAAATGATTGAGAACTGGCAGGCTGCTCCACAGAAATTTCTGTAGAATAGAATTCCGGTGTTCCAAAAATTGCAAAATCCATAAAATCATGTATGGCATAGGGAGAAAGTGAGTCAGGGACTATTCATTTACCGTCTCTCCAAGTAAAAGAACAGGGGACATCAAAGGAAACCAAACAGAGACAGATTCAAAGCACACTTCCAAAAGCTTGGGATGTGGATGGTCTGGCTGCAGAGTGCTGTGGTGCTAAAAGTTTACATGGACTCATGGGACAACAGGCAAGTCTAGGAAAAAGCAATTCATTAAGGCTTACTGAATACACAGAAACCACACCGGGCTTGTAAGTCCTGAGGCCCGTGACTGTGCTCAGCATGTTCAGCATACTCACATGCTCACCTATGTCTATATTGTCCTTCAGTCACTTGCTCTGGGACACAGAGAGAGGATATAAGCTGTACAGACCTTCAGTCTTATCTGCTATGGCCTTTCCTTCTTATCTTCCTTCTATTAATTCCAAATTGTGGTGAAAAGGCTGACATTGCAAAACTTCCAATAAGCTAAAATATGATATGATGTCTCTCTTATACAGAGAAATCTTATTTTTTTATATAAATGCCTTTATATATCATATATAGGTTAGGTTATCTTTTATAGGCAAACAGCATCTGTATGGGTGAATAGTAATCATTTCTAAAAATGCTGTAGGAACACAGAAACATTTTATTTTGTTAGTTTTAAGGACCTTCCATCAATTTTGCTTAGACTCACATTCAAATGCACATAGCATTAGGTATAAAGTTAAAATCAGTATTTAACATAGTAATAAGGTAAAAAAAAATGGATCAAGATGACAACGTAGAAATGAAAACTTCCAGCTGTTTCTTCAAGCCCTTTCATTACAACTAAGCTACTTGCACAACACATTTAAATTTTGATAAAACTGCACATTTCGTCAGAACGATTTAATGCTGATGTGCTTTAGATCAGACTAATTATCAGGGTCCACCTTTTGTGAAACTGTGTTTGTGGAGGTGTTAAAACTGCCTAAACTTGTTGCCTACCATTTCTGTCCAACATGGAAGTGCTCTTTTTTTCAGGACAGATGGGGCGAGAGCTTTTTCAGGGTGTAATTCACTGCAGGAGACTAATTTAAGTGCTCTGACTTGCTTCTTGGATCCTCCCCGCCCCACCGGTGGCTATAAAGTGAGATTAGTCTCCTAAACCTTGGCACATGAATTAAGTGTTTCATGTGAATATCCTTTTGTGCCATTTTCTTGAGTTGCTCCACACCACACTTATACGTTCCACAGGCTACATTGCCACAGGCTCTGCTAGTGTAAGTCTGTAAACGATTATAACCAGGATTAGTGGTACAAGGATGCATAAATCCTCCAGAGCAAGACTCTCCAGCTGTGCTTGTTCAACTCCCATCGCAATCAGACCTGATTCTTGCCTTGAATTTTTAGGCACTGTAACAATACAGGAAATAATAGTAATAGCCTTTGGCCACTGCCTGCAGATGCTGAACCCAGGAGGCAAGGCTCTGCAGGCGGGAAGTACTAAAATACCCCGTTTTCCTAGGACAGCAGTGACAGATTGTTAAGCTCATGGGTTCCCAACCCAGAAAGGCACAGAAAAACCCTGTACAAACATGGGAACAGTAACCAGAAACCGATGTGGCTGGAAGACTTCAGCCAGTTTCTGTTCTCCACTAAGTTGCAAAAATTACCATGGCTGGTGGGATCTGGGGAACTATAGCAGTTCTCTAGCATGATGCTGAGTGAAAAGACATTCACACATTTTTACTATGTTATTTGGAAAAGTCTTTAGTGCTGAGTAAGACTGCTTTTCATAAAGGCTGTTGCAGCATCTGCTTGCAACTCTGGTATTCAAATGTAGCCAGCAGGTAAGAGAATAACCATTTATCAGCCTCAGGCTTTCTTTGCCAGGTATGAAAAAAAGCAGCTAATAGTATGTACAATGACGCTTCTGGCGGGATTAGCCAGAACAACCTGTCTCTGTTTCAAACCAGGCAATCAGCAGCCTTCTTCTACGACTCTTTCTAGATCAGCAGAGGAAGTTCACCAGCAAGGCTGAGACAGCTACACAACGGAGCCAAAAAAAAAGGGCTGAAAAAAATTGCACGTTTTAAAAGGACCCCAAACTTTTTTTCCTAAAAAATAGGACAGAAAAGGGCTCCGTTTTTCTTTAGGTTGTAGCTTACCAACACTTCTTCAAGCACCTAGAATACCTTTTTCACACTTGCAGGAGTAAAGATTTCTCTTACTTTTTATGGCTCCGAGCAGAGCTCTGCTCTTTAGCAGTTGCAGGCCAAGAGTAATTTACCAAGCATCCACAGACAGGCAGAAAACTTGCAAGATCAGCCAGCTCTGGAGCACCATGTACAGCTCTGAGAGTGAACCCAAAATTCCTCGTCTGAATCACAGCCAAGGCAATGGCAGGTGAATTGCAAATCTCCTTCCAGCATCCTGGATTTACTGTTGTGTTTAAGAAAGAAAAGCATTTGTTTCCAGCTYGTGACAGTTGTAGAAAACAACTTAACTCACTTTCTAGTGGCTTATGCAATTTTTTTTTTCATTTGCCACATTCGTTTCCGTCATCTGAAATTGGCCCTACATCCTCAACTGAAAGCAAGTTATTTCTTCTCTATAAACCTCAGACAAAACTACTGAGTTGTCTTAGTTTTAGAAGGACACTGGCAGGTCCCTCTTTACAGTGTTATTTGTTCAGCATGGAGGATGATGCCAGCAGTGCTTAGCAGAAACTGAAAGGTGTGGATCATTCCAATTTTGAGAAAGGTCTTGCAGGACTGAATATTATTGCATGCCTTTTAGTGGAGGTAATGGATTTGGCACACTGCTGGGCTCCAGAGGTCATCTCAATAGCTGTTGACAAGGAGGTCTGTGTTGCCTTGCTGTGAGGATATTCTTAGACGTTCATCTGTTGACAATGTTTTCCACTGTCCTAACTTCCCCTTTCATCTCTTGGTGTGATACATAGCAGTTTTGATTTGTGCCTCTGAAAGTGGTACTGGCTGTGTTAGCAAAAACGTCAAGCTCTGCATTGACTTGTTTTGTCCTGAATATCATGACTTTGTAAGAACAGTTTAGAATTTCCCCTTCTTTCCTGGGCTCTGTGTTTCACATAGTAAGGCAAGACAAGAACACCATGTCTAGGGAGCACAAAATCATGTGAATCCTTTCTCCGGGAGCCTCCAGCCCAACACACAGAGAGGGATAGCAGCACTGGCTACTTCATGGAAGTGGGAAGACACTGGCCTGGCACTATGTAGAAAATTCCTAATACCTGAGCTGGTTATAGGTCACTCAAGGACGCTACACCGATGATCTTGATGATACCTTAATGCTTTATCCCCTCCCAGCTGCCGGAAAAACTGAGCATCTCTGGACACCTTCTTTCTATGAAATCTCAGTCCAGCTCCATTTTTTTTTCTTTCAGGGGAAACTGTTTAATTTCAAACTTCATTTCATTTCATAGAAAGAAGTCTTGGAGAACAAAGGAGGCTTTGAATCAATCAAGATATTTTCAAGTACTGTTGTACCAAACTGTGATGGCTTAGTGTAAAAAATATTCAGGATTTTTCTGCTTTTTGGTCAAACAACATTGAAAGGGGCAGTGGAAAATTAAATAATACTCCAATCAAGAAAGACTGGAGCAAAACAAGAAACTCCTTCAGTTTTTCTTTTTGTATAAACTTTTGTTGAACACATTGTTTTTCCAGAAAAATGTTTAATTTTCACCAAATTGGTATGAGCTGGAGAAAAAAAGTTCCACTGAAAAATTTCCATCTACTTTTGGTATCCTTCCCACTTGACAGGGACCATCTCTAAAGCACCCACCCAGCTATTCACTCACCAACCARAACTGTCCAGAGACACATCAGTTTGATGCAGGTACAATTTCTGTTAAGTGCTATATTTCAGCCAGTGGGTAGAGGAAGCAAAGTGATAAGTTTGATTCATAGCATAATCTGCTGTTGATTTCATTATAGTGAATAGTTACAGGTGAGACAAGTAATGGGAGGTTGAGAGGACTTTCTCCTATACTGCCCCCCCAGTCTCCTCCCGCTGATTAGATTGTCTTAATTGAACAATGTCCATTGTAAACATCTCATTGCATATAGCAGATATTGTTTCATCTTAGCCATTGATTTAAAATCTGTTGTGTCTTGAGATTTGTCAAACAAATTTCCTTCAAATGTATTCAAGCGACTTACCAAGCAAAACGGAATCTCCTTTTTTCTTCCTTTTTTCCATGTAAGTTGTAATGACAGAATCCTTGGTCTTTCAGGGCTTCAGAAGTTATACGGCTGATTGTGGTGCTTCAGTTGTAGAAACAAGCTAAAATCACAACCGCTTCATTTTGAGTGATGTCTTTTAATAATAGTACGTTATCTGAAGTTGTCCATTGTCTGTAGATGTCAATAGCCTTGTTGGGTGTTAATACAGATTGAAAGTCCAGCCACACGTTTTCTTGATGTGCATATTTATGGGTGCAAGGTCAAGAGTAAATCAGTAGCAGATGATATAGCTGCAGATTTGCACTTTCATGTTCAAACTACTGGATGTTTCTCTTCCCGCAAAGACAGAAGCGTGCTGCCCAGCTGGGGACTTCCATGGAGCAGTAAAAGACTATATTTGATTTTTAAAATGTACATAAGGTTCATACAGAAATATCCTTGCAACCAAACACTGCTGGAATAGAAAAGTTTTATTTCTTACAAATAGGTCATTGTAGAACCTGCTTCACACACTAGTAAACATAATGAAATATATCTTCAAACCCTATACTTTTTTTTTCAAGTACAAATTCTGCTGTTTTCTTTCTTTTCAAGTGGTGCTCATCTGTTATAGACAAAAAAAGCTGGAAGAATTTCTGCTTTGAAGCTATATCCATTTTGCTTGCATGAGTCCAAGAACATTTGGAGCTCATCAAGGATACATCAAAGAGTTTTATCATGTTTGCGCATCAAAAAGGTAGTGACAGAGCAGCACTTTTAAGAGCAAAGCCTGTAGTTTCATCTTTGTCGTTATATTTGAATAGGACTTTCAAAAGGAGGAAAAATAACAAGCAAATGCAATATTTTCTGCAAAAGGGAATGACTTATTTTTCAAAATAACTTTTCAATTCAACTGAAAATGACATACATCTATTTAAAACAAATGATTCCATTAGGAATAACAAAAGGCATTCAGCTTTCTAGGATTAATTTAAACTTTGAAGAATGGTAAAACAATGTTCCTTTCTTGAAACATGAAATAATATTTCATCTATCTGTTTTAAAAAAAACCAAGCTTTAATTGTCTCCTAATGCAATCCGTAGCCTAAACAGGCCATGTGAGTGCAATCCTATGGTACCCTCCAGTATCTACTAAAGCAACATTATCCCTCTATGACAAGTCACTGTCTTGTAAAGATCCTTTCTCTTGGATTCTTGTGCTTGAGAGGGTTACAGCTACTAAGCTCCAAAGCCTCTTCTTCCCCCAGAGAGACATACCTGGCATAAAATTGAGACAAACATCTCAGAGTATTCTTTTTTCCTCATTTCCCTTTCTCATTAATCACTGCATTTTAAAGTCATGTCAGTATTATTGACAAAGTTTAGTGATGGGTTATTTGGTTGGTTCAGGCAATCACTTTCAGTTTTAATATCCATTGATGTTTGTAAGGAAGCATTATACAACTGATCTCAGTTGTCATCTGGATGCTGAGTGGACAAGGGTCCTGTCTGGCCTCTATCTCTAATGCCTAATGTCATTTGAGATCCCATGACCTTGACAGCAACGTGATTGTGAATAAATTCTGACAAGTTCCTCAAAGTCAGAAGGAAAGGCAGTCCTGGAAAGCTTGTATAGATGCTTAAAATGCTTTTCCTGTCCTGCCAGTATTCATAAGCACTGTTTGCAATTAAAAATGCCACAATTAAAAATTTGGAAGCATTTGTTGGGTTAGGTTGTTAAGTTCTTGCTCCAGTTGACATCCTTTTCTGAAGTGTTTTAACCAGAGATAAATTCAGAGGCTTTCTGAAGGACTCACTTTATCTCTTTCTTTTCCTTTTGGTTTTGCAATAAAGATTAAATAGATTACAATTCTTCAGCTTGGAAAAGGGACATTTGGTGTGATCCTGGTGGGGGAGTTCGTATATTCTTATGTTTATGGCTGTTTATGTYATGCTGTCAGTTTATATCATATTTTTTTTTACTTCTGTGTGAGGAGATGAAATAATGCTATTGTTACCCTCAGGTCTACTCTAATCTATTTTCACAGAAGATTCATAACAATTAATAAAGTTTAATTTAATACACATTTAGCAAAAAATGTAATTGAATTACACTGTAAAATTCGAAAATCTATTGCATATCTAAGTTTAAAGTCTCCAGAAAACTGACACCACCATATTATGATTAACGCTATAATTTTTCTCATTTTCCATATGGTTGGGCACAGAACTTGTCACTAATTATCACAGACATATAGCATGGTGTTAAGTGGAGTCAATGCATAATTTTCAGCTTGCTTCACACCTTCTGCTTTCAATCAAATGCATTCAACTCCTTTGGAAAATCTAGATTCAAAGATCTTCTAGTACTGAACATCATGTAACTACTAAGAAGCTGCAAATGAACCATAAAACATGCTATTCACCTTATGTGCACAACTTTTACTAATAAACAAGTAAATGCCATTGATGGTTTTCATTTTTCCTATTATCTTCACTTGCATGCTCGTTCTCAAGGCTGCTAGCTATTTGTGATGGTTTTGCAGGCTACAGTAAAGAGCTGTGTACAGTCATCCTGGCAGCCTACAAGCACGCCTAATTTCTTCAGCACTCACTTGCTGATTAAGAATATCCTGAGCTTCCCTGGGCACTCTGAATGAGGATCCCAGTGGAGACAGCTCAGCTTATACGTTATGTTGGTGTTTGAGGAAGCAGCCCTGCATTTTAGAGCCTTTTCTGATGCACCCCCAGCTCGCAGAGCAGTGATGATACTGCTGGAGCTGTCATTTCTTGGGCACCAAAACTTCAAAAGAGAGGAGGTGAACCTGTATACTTGCGRTTGTAAATTGGTCCATAGTTGCAATTTCTTGAAAGGTTTAGATGCACCTGTCCTGCTTACATGGGTTACTCAGTTTAGTCATGACATGCAGTCCCAGAGCTGCATTCAGGTGAGCACAAGGGGCACCCAGCAGCCCCAGGGCGTTCTCTCCAAAGGGAAAGAAAATGTCCACATATTTTGGGAGCCCCAAGCAGTGATCACCTGGGATGGAGGTGGAGTTCCCAAGTCACCTCCCTCTCCTCCCCATCCTGTTCTGGCATGCCACAGTTCCTTTTTGCATATTGTCTGAGGCTCCTGAAGGTAAAACCACAGCCTATTTCTCTGTAACATAACGGCAACACAGTTTAACAGGTGCAATTTCACTGAAACACTATTGTTAGCAAGGGAATTCGGTACTTAACTGGAGCAGTTCTTGGATCTTTTCCACTGTCCTTTAATAAATGAGAGTACTTAAGCTAGTAATCAGTCATAACCTCTGCTGGTTTTGCACAAAGATCTTCATCTATGAGGTCAACTAAAGTGATAGTTTCATATAAGAAACTCCTTTTAAGTATGCACTGAATTCTCAACCGGAATTACAGCTTATAATGAAAGGTTAATGCCTCTTTGAATAGGGAGCTGGATTTGTGTCATATTACTTCCTCATACAGTCTTTCAGACTGCCAAATTTCTGCTACACAGGTATGGGCTTCACTCAAAAGAAATATGAGTGTACTTAGAAAAAAAAAATCATTAACAGGATAAGAACATTTATAAATATAAACCAGAAAAACTTAAAGATGTTTTGTATATGTTCCAAGCTAGTAAACTCAATAGTTGCCAATTAGGCTTAAGTGTACCCAAGATAATATACAAGAATGCAGTTACATCTCTATCTATCTTATTGGTCTTAGGATTCCACAAAATCTAATTTGGAACAGATTTCTGGCACATGGRACTAAGAGGAGAATACAACTACTCCTAGTAATTGTTTGATGTATGTACCTCCATCCTCTGTCTTAACATTGTTGTCGTCATCACGCCTGTAGCAAGACACATTACCAGCACATCCTATGGGGTCAGTAGTCTGGCAAGAATTGCACAAGCTTCAGAAACAGTTGAAGACAGCAGTAAAAAATATGCAGCAACATATTTGGCTTGAAAGAGCTGCCCAACAGGCTTGATGAGTTCAGCTATATCCACCAGAGGTCTTGTATTTTTAAAATAAAAATGCGAACTTTTTGTATGAGAAGACTGTCGACCACATTTGGCTATCCTTACTCAGGCTGAATACTGTTTTATCCCACCAGTTTCCTCATTCATCTTGACTAACCTGCCCAAGAAGTAAGTGAATAAGCATACAACACTATTGTACAAGCAGAAGGGATGAGACTCCCTTCAGGGATAAGTTTACAGACATAGCGCGTAGGCATAACAAGTTATTTCTTCTTAAAGTCAGGGTCTTTTTTTAATAAGTAGAATTATATCTTGGTACTTTTAAATATAGTACTCCTATATTTATCCTATATAGCACTCTCTCCTTCCCCAGGACATACAGATTATTAAGAAGAAATCAACTGGAAAAAAAAAAAATTTGTTATTTTTGATGCCTGTTTGTCTGTTCTGTTTGTTACACATAGATCCCATGGTTCCTGTTTAGCTATATTCGTGCAGTGAAGATCAATAATGCCATCAATTGCCAAAGGATATTTACCCATCGAGAGTGAAGGCAAATATTTGAATTCTTTGTGGGGAGCACTGTGAGAAACATTTCTCATTTATCTTCTCTGTACTCCTCTCCAAAAATGGAGATCATTTCTGAGCAAAGGTAATAGTAAAATTAGTTGAAAAATGCCATTACAACCATGTCCTACAACAATATCTAGTGACTGTAACTCCTTAGCTTAGCTCACAGCTGTGTGTGTATTTGTAGAGCATGGTCACAAGGAGGGGTTTTCAGACTCCATTCCTCTAATTTTTCCCATCTGTTTTAGAAACGTGCAAAAATCTTCCCTTGGAGCCTCTAACCTCTTAAAACACCACTTTCAAGCCAGCAATAGTTGCTGTGTGGCCCCTCACTGCCCTCAAACCGCACACACAGCGTGAGGCTCCCTGCACTGCCTGCCTGCATTTCACATTGCAGTCGGGTTCCTACGGGGAAAATCCTCCCTGTCTGTCAAGAAAATGTATCAAGGTTATGCTTTCTGTGAAAAAAGTTGGAGTGGGAGTGAAGGCAGTAGGGGAACAAGGTAAAAGACAGAACAGGCTTTTAAGTGTCGTTCTGCAGTGGTACGTGTGTGTGTGTCATGCCTCCTACCATACAGCAGCTAAGACATGTACCAACACGACCAGATCATCCCAGGCTCAAATATGGCCTTGTTCACTGCAGAGCACTCAGTGTGTCTGATTTTAGCATTTATTTTAAGCTTTGCAGGCCTCGTGATGAGTAGGTAACAAAGACCAGCCATGGAAACTTGCTTTAGATTGTATATACAGATCTRTGAATAAAAAAATTGCACAATCACATCACTGGTAGTGTATCTTATTTGTTCCTCATTTAGGAAAAGCGTAAAAATTCAAACTGTCCAGAAGTAGAGGCTTGTTCCATCTTTCTATACATACAACATCAGAAAGATCAGTATCTGGAAGGCTTCACAAGCTTGAATAAATGCATGGAAACCAAGAGTCTTATTATTAAAGCTAGCTCTTATTCAGAAACAGGTACACAAGCTAGTACATCAACCTTTTAGTATGCCAGAGGTTTATGGGTGTTTTTTACTTTTTTTTATTTTGAGGACTGCTTTTTTCATTCATTACCACAAACGGGTTAACAAGGGTGGCCAAGCAGCATGCGTCAGTCCTCTGAAGGCAGTCCTTCTAATTCATGTCCCTTTGTCAAGCACTCAGCATGGCCATTCACTCACTGTTGCCAGCAGGCAGATGAGCTTATTCTAAAATTACTGTAATGTTATGCAAAGCTCGAGTAACTGTTACGAATAACTATGGTAGGAGAAGCTAAGTCAGTGCTTTTTATGAAATAAAAAGATATATTTACCATAGCATGAGCATATTTTTTGAGCTCTGTAGTACTGTTAGAGTGCACAAAATAAGTCCTTCAGGCCCTGGTCCTGCAGCAAGAGGTGCATGGGTAGACACCTTAGACTGCCTAGGGCATGGGCTCTGTCAAAGGGGCAGGGGTGTTTGGGAGGTGGTCAAGAGGGAATCACGTGAGTACAGAGTCCATGAGATGAGATCCTGGGCTCTTCAGTGTAGTCTTGGGCTCTGCTTTTCAGTCAGCAACATTTTGAAATTTTTTACCTGCCTGGGTATCATTTGTTTTGGGAACCTCAGATCTGAATCTCAAAATTCAGCGCGTTTGTTCTTCAGTGCTGCTAATCTGCACTACTAACAGAACTGCCAATTTTGTGGATCACACCTTTTTCTTTTCTTTCGCTTCAAACTTTACAGTAGGTAGAGAAGCCATCTGGCACAAATAACCTATGATCTAATAAAGCATCAATTGCTCTGAGAAATAACTGAGTCTGGAAGGAACCCCCAATGCCTCCCCCCTGCAAAAGCAGCTCAGCCATTTATTTTTTTAATTAAGGTACATGGTATAGCAGTAAACCAGCAAAACAGAGCAGTTTGAAAGGTCTCTGACTCTTCTAAATAATCAGCATTGCCTGCCAACTTTAATGATTAATTTGTTTCTGCTTTTTTCTGAAGTGAGCTGACAACTGACTTTCCAACATACTTCCAAGAATATACTCTCCAACTGCTGGCTAAAATGCGGGTGCATTTGACTGTGGTTTTGCTTGGGCATTTTCCATGCTGCATTTCATCCCCTTATTATAGCTGAGCCCCAAAAGGGTTTTTTTGTTGTTGCAAAAGAAATAGGAAGTTTCTGGTACTCGAACATCAATAAGAAGACTTTCCAGAACTGATCCTCTTCAATAACTCGATCGATAAATGCATAATGGAATGGTGCATCAGCGGGAGAAAAGTCAAGGGAAAAGGAAATTACAGAAGCTCTTCTATATTCTACTAACCATCTGATAATGAATACTTTTTTTTCAAGTTCGCCTTACTTTCAACATACTTCAGTCTGTACTTTGTATTTCCATCTACACTGTCATTTGTAACTTTAAAAACAACTTGAAAATAATATTTTTACCTTAGTTCTTGATAAAGGTGGTCTCAGAAGTCAGTTTTTGAAAATCATTGGGTCTTTACCAAAACATTTATTGCTCTGCCAAAGTACAGTCCCACATTTATGAAGCAATTTTGCAACAAACTTGTCAAGCCACAAACCACCACTGAAGAGCAGAATGAAATCTTCCTCATTCATGGAGGTGAGCCTGAGGAACAGACTGCAGTGGTCTGATTTGTTTTGGTCGTTGTTTATTCAAAATTCATTGCATCATGACCAAAGCAATCCTTTCTCTCAGCTGTAAAACTACCCAGAAGTGATTGCCGTCCAGCACTGAGAACTGGAAAGAAAGCAGAGGGTTTCAGATAAACAAGCCTCCTCAGAAACCCTGAACATCCTGACTGGGTGGTGAGGGATGCAGACAGATCTGTCATTCAGAGGTAATGTCTGAGAAACTCTGACATAACATTTTCCAAGGAGACTGCCAGAAACCTGTGAAGGATTTTTCAAGCCAATGTATAGATATAAATCTTAGAGACATTTGTTTTGTACTGTAAATGACTGTGGGGAGTCCATTTTTTCTGAGAGGAAAAAATGGAGCTGGCCTTTTATTTGTGCTTTTTGGGTTTTTCTTTTGATTTCTTTTCTATTTTTCTCACATCAGGGTGACTAATGCCTGCTAGTGATGCTGTAGCAAAATCTCTGTGTAAACAGGGAGATGAGAAAGGTGAAGTCAGACGTGGACAGAGAAATAGACCTGACTTTACCGAACTACCTCCTCTACGGCGTTCATCGGTCACACAGCAATGTAAGCCACCTTACCTGCCAGCAAACCTTCCCATCACCATTAGGATTGTACGGCATGACTATCCCATGTCAAACTCCATCACTTTTCCAGTCTAAGATATACTGCTTAATCATCTTACACATTTCTAAAGCAGCTTTTAAACCATTATACTGACTTTTGTCTACAGGATGCAGATGTGGAAGACCAAAATAGAGTGAAATGACTGAAGGATGGAGAAGACAAGCTCCAGGACTGATTCCCCCTAATGCCCGGTGATGAGAGAAGTGCTGAACAGCTGAGACTCACTGCAGTTTCAGTTGGTGCTTGAACGATAATGTTCAGCTGAAAAAATGGTGGAGAGCTATCGAGGAACGTGAGATGCTCAACCATCTGCAATCCTCGTGCAGGGGTGGACTGAGGGTATAATTTATCCTGTGGATCCACAGCTGTCTTCAGAAGACTTAACCTCTAGGAACACCCTTCCCAAAATGCCATCCCCTGTTAGTAAATAGTCCAAAGGCAGAACTGTTCTCTACAGCTTGGGCATTGATCTGCAGCTCAGTGGGGCAGTTGACAAGATTTGGAGAGTGATGGGGCATCCCCAGCACTGGGAAATTACTCTCGAGCAGGAGCAGCAAAGGGGACACTATAGGACCCAACTGGGGTATCAAACAGCCTGGTAGGCACTTTGGCTGACCAAAAGCTTTCTCTCAAAATTGATTTTGATATGAAATCAAGTTTTCAGCAAAACAGTGTTTTTGTAAGTACTGCCCGTGTTCTGCAGGGAGTTTTGATTTCTTTGTTCCTCAAAAGAAAAACTTAGATGTTTTCATTTCAGCCAAAAATATGCCTAGAATCCAACTTTCTGGTTTTTTTTACTGAAAAATGAATTTTCCACTAGAAAAAAAAAGACACGTTTGCTAATTTTTTTTTGCTGTCTACTTGTGTTCTATTTTATGCAAGAAAAAAGTACTTTTTTTGCTTTTCAAGGCATGTATAAGCAAAATTAAAATCAATGCAAAACAGGAGAAATAGAGTTTACCTTACTTATAAATAAGGCAGTAATTCTGCAAGAAAAAGCTCTTCCTCGCATTCTATTAAATGCAATGATATTGCCAGCACCATGCTACCACTAAAGGTTTGGATCACTTTTCTTGGTAATACACTTCACATTTTCCCTTAACTTTTAGACAGCTGGATTACTCTGTGTCTTTTCTTTTCAGAAGAAGTTATTTACTTGCTGGATAGAATGACTGCAGTTTTCTGTCGTAAACTTTTCCATATATAGAAAATGAACCCATCAGATTCTGGTCTGCTTTCTCTCACTGTCTAAATATACATTATTTTTAAATTTGTGACTTTTTTTCTATTAGGAGACCCAGGAGGCTTGAAGTCCTTTATCCACAAAGCAGGAGTGGATTTCCATGGACAGCAAGGTGTAGAGATGCTGCTGGCCAGGCCCTTGCCTGCGTGTTACCAAGGCTTAGAGCACTCTGGGAGTTTTGATCTTCAACAACAGTGCTATGGGGAGATCAGCCGAGATCAGGTCTTCCATACTTTAGAAGCATTTCACCCACTTTTTCCATACTTACTGCATTTTTTCTTACCTTTTCCTCCTTCCCACTTCATCTCTGCCCCATGATTCATCCTTTGATAGCTCTGTTTTCCCACCCAGTCCTCCTAATGCCTTCATAAACTTTTCTCTCCCTCCCTCGCCACGAAGGGCTCCAGGCAGCAGCAAGCCCCTAATTACACAGCCAAGGGAGAAACACAGTACGAGCTCCCATTTTTCCACATAGGAAATGGGGCAGAAATACAACATCTAACCACAACAGGACAGAAATGTTGCTCCTATGCAGTCAGTCTGTGAAATACGTGYGCAAACCCCATTCAGGGAAAAGGACAGACTAGATGAATCCTTCCAGCCTTAAATGCAATCCTAGGATCCTCCTCTAACACACCCCAGCTAAGTGTTCCCCAGCTCCCCTGCCCCAAAAGTCTAAAATCCTACTGTCTGTGCTAGCAGCCTCGGTTTGCACAAGACGCCTCTCTGATCTCAACCTGCAATTGCCTTTGGGAAAAAAGCCAGCAGAAACAGGCCTTTCTAACTGAAGAGACTTATCGTGTCTGGCTTCCTATATGGAGGCTGCAAAGCAGTGTGATACTCTTTGCTRTGTGTTCTATATTTTGTAATTATACCATTGGAGAAAATAGAAATGCAACGGTGAAAGCAGGAGTCAGCAAACTCTACACTGCCTCTGATACAGCATTCTGGAGAGGATTAAAAAGAAATAAAACTCCAGCGTATTAATGAAAAATGCCACAAATGTGGCACAAGCAAAATACACTGACAAACAGCCTTTTGATGGAAAGAAAGGTCCTGCAGGAACTGCCCAGCGTGAATACCAAGTGAGACCCTGGGAATTAACTTTCCCTCTCCAGCACAGCAAGGGCAGATTATGTGCTTTGTCCAGGCTTTCCTTTCAGTGCAATTCATACCAGCGTCAGCCCTGGGAGAAATCCTGGTCTGGTCCCTCCATGGGAACAATTTCTCTGGAGGCTGGTAATGTAAATTCATTCCAGCCTCAAGACCTTCCATGTCATTGAAACTCTGCTCTGCAACTTGTGCTGGGTAACTTTCACTGGTCGTTACTGTCCCTTCCCATTTTCATTTCCTGCCCACCCAGCTGCTGCTTTAGCCGACACCAGGGAGGGTATAAGAAAGAAAAGAGTAGGAAATCTCTGCAGCGCCTTCAGGCTGCCAGAGCGGGAGCTGGCATTGCAGGGAATGGCCGGGGCTGGTGGTTGCTTCTCCCTTCTTTGCCAGGCCAGCAGCAGGCAGAGCCGGGTCCTGCAGAGGCACAGGGTGGTCTCAGAAACTAAACTGCCTCCCCATAGAGCTGGGTGCGTATTGTGAGAATAAAGCAGCTGCTTCCTCAGGAAGGAAGAAAGCATAAAACATCCAATTTTGCAGCCTTTTTGAGAAACTGAGTTGTATTTTTTTAGAAAAAGTAGGTGCCCATAATATTTTCCATCTTTCTGTGCTTTTTTTCTAGGCAGTTGCTCATCAAAGTCTCCTCCGTGTCTGTTGTTGTCTTCCGTTGTTTCCTCTAATGGAAAGCTGCTCTGAACTCTCAGCCAAGCTGGGGGTATTAAGTACATCCAAATGATCATCCTTTTTGTAGGTGCAGATGGGAGCTCAGTGGTCCAGCACACAGTGTTTGTTAATAGTTTTATGCTGYGTGTACTGTAATCACATAAAAAAGGCAGGATAATAATCTTCAGTGCAGTTTGTGGGATCAGTCCTATAGCCTGGAAAAATAATCGTGTTTGCGCTTCTCATATTACTGACTTGATTATTCTGTAAAGCCAGAGCTGCCAACCTTGTACTGCACCATTATGCTTGGACCCTGAGCTGCCACCAGGAATATGAGCAGAAAAGGGAAACTTCGCATCCTTAGTTAGCTATAAGGCTGGTTGCAGGGTGAGTTTTAAATAACTGACATTTTCTGATGCCACTTAAACATTTTATAAGGACATCTCTGCATTGACTTAAAATTGAATGCAAGACCAAGAAGTAGTGGTTCAAAAAGTTGTTTATTCTTGGCATAACACATGGCTGGAACGATAGTGTAATTCCATACAAATAGATGGTTTGTAGCATTTTAATATGGTTAAATAAAATTATGTCTGAAGAAACCTTCTTTTGGTATATACATATGATCTATGATTCTTTCCAGTGAATGGCATGATTTAAAGTTGTATCATGATTTAATTTTTAAAAAATTCTATCATAAAATCACAGTATTAAAAGCTGTAGGGATTCTTTGCATCTCCCACAAATTTTGTACTTTCTTTTCTGTTAAAGGCATATTTCTTCCTGTCCTGTTTATTTGAACCAAATGCAACTGTGCGTTTGATTTTATCTTCATTGCACTTTGGTCCCAATTTTCTCATAATGTTCTTCAAGTCTTCACTTCCCCTTCACAGGATTACCAGAGCAGCACCTATGTTTGCAAAACTGGGTATTTTGGGAGTTGTGCCGTAACTGTACTACCCCTTCGAGAAAGACATAAACCAGCAGCAGTGTTAGTGTATTGCCCTAAGTCTCCAAAATGGGACAGATGCAATTCCATATTTTCTACACTATATTTTGCGTTCCAAACACACAGTTACACCATTCTGATAATTGCACCAGGTTTTCCACATGCTTCCATTTCAGCTCAGGTACCATCTTAAAAATATAAGAAAATTATACAGGCATTCTCATCACCTTAACATTTTTTCTTCTCTAGTAATGACAAAATGAAAATAGCTGATTCATAGAAGATACACTTTTCCAGAACATACATTTCATACATATCCTCAGTAAAAGGAATGTGATGATGAAAAAATACCAKCAACAGGATACTATTGGTCATAATGAGTGAGAAAATGAGGGTGTTGTTCTTTATCATTTGTTCCTTTTTTTCCAAATAGCAATATGACTGCCTGCTTTCATTCTCTTGGAATTCTTTTTCAAACCTCTAAATCTTGAAAAAGAATTGTGATCTTYCTTCCCATTTCTAATAATTCAGTGGCAACATTATCAGCACCTGGTGTTTTGTTGTTCCTGAGCTCCTGATTGCCTCTCAAATCACTTCAAGATTTAATTCTTCCACAAATAGCTCATGTGTCTGGGAGACAGCTTTTTATTCACTACTAACCATCTCCCTGTAGTGGACACATAAAAGTACTCCTCCTTGCTCTTCTGTAATTGAGGTTTTTTATACTGAAAAGATTTCCTTATTTGTTCTTTATCAGTGTGCTGGTTTTGGCTGGGGTGGAGTTGATTTTCTTCGTGGTGGCTGGTGTGGGGCTGTGTTTTGGATTTGTGCTGAGGGCAGCGTTGATAGTGCAGGGATGTTTTGGTTGTTGCTGAGCGGTGCTTGCATGGAGTCGGGGCCATTTCTGCTTCTCGCGTGGGCTGGGGGTGCGGGGGGGRCCGGGGGTGCGCGGCTGGGGCAGCTGGCCCTGGCTGGCTGGGGGGATGTTCCATGCCATGTGACATCATGCTTGGCCTGTGGAGCTGCGGGAAGAAGAAGGAAAGGGGGGATGTTCGGAGTGATGGCGCTTGTCTTCCCAAGTAACCGTTACGCGTGATGGAGCCCTGCTTTCCTGGAGATGGCTCAACACCTGCCTCCCCATGGGAAGTAGCGAATGAATTCCTTGTTTTGCTTTGCTTGCGTGCGCGGCTTTTGTTTTACTTATTAAACTGTCTTTATCTCAACCCACGAGTCTTCTCACTTTTACCCTTCCAATTCTCTCCCCCATCCCACCATGGGGGGAGTGAGTGAGCAGCTGTGGGGCTTGGTTGCCGGCTGGGGTTAAACCATAACGGTCAGACATAGATGTGGTTAATATCCTCTCTTCCATGAATCAATACCCTTATAAAATGTGTTTATTTTACTAATCTTGCTATCCTGTTTCATCTTTTTCCCCAAGCCATGAAAGTATTGCCTTTCTCCTTATACTGCTGACCTCATGACCTCCCCTCTGGCTTCTCATCCAGAGTTCAATTCTGATTCTGAAGGCTACAGCCTTGCTATATGTCAATCTCAGTTGCTTTCCTGCATTCTTTATCAAACCATTCTTTTTCCGTTATTTYTGGATTTATTCCTACAATCTGTTCTAATGCTTTCTTTACCATCTCTCTGCAGGTGTCCCACCTGGTATCAGTTTTCTCATAAACATCACAAATTCCTTTGAAGACTCCAAGCACTTTTAACTACTGACCAATATTCCTGACAATATTCTGGATTCCCCAAAGCTTCTGTATTGTGTCTGTCTCTCATCTGCTTTATTTCATTTTGCTCAGTTCTCGGTTGTAGGAAATAATTTTCCTACAACACAGACAGCTCACCTGCAGCCAGCTCCCCTTCACTTTCCACTGTCCTGGATGTCACTTCTATGTCTTGAATAAACTAGTATACTGTGCAATCTTATTGATACCAAACTATTTTGAAGTACTCACATATGCTTTTGAATATTCTCATGAGCAAACAATGTGACCTTCACAACCACATCTTTGAACTGGGCAAGTGGCGTTTGAGTGCTATTAATTCTGTCTTTAATGTTCTCATCTGGATCCCATGCATCTTCCTTCCCTTCCTTAGGATATCAATCATCCAGGAAAATACTGGCAACTGAAATAATCTTATCTTTATTTCTTCAGAGAACCTATTTTCTATTTTATGATCAGGGAGCTTCATCACAATGAGAAAAGTCTTTTCCTGGTACCTCCCTTTAAACCACAGAGGGGAGTGTGGAGAGGACTGCAAACCCAGTGGCTGCTGACAGCGTAGTATCACCAGTGAGCCAGGTGCCATTTCATGCTCCGCAATTACTCCTCCACTCCAAAATAGTGCCAAATTCCTAACTTCAAGAGATTTGTTTCCTAGTCCTCTTGGTTATTTCATGACTGTGATAATCAAACAGTTGAGAGGTTCCTGGTTTAKGTGAAGTCAAGATGCTAGATGTTCCCATTCCACAGTATTATTTCCACAGCTCAGGTTATTCAGTACAAAAGATAATGTGGATATCTGAAGCTTTCATATTTTTTCCAATTTCAATTTTTACTGGTGAAGGGACCAACAATGTGCACAACAGCCTGTTTGCAGGAATTATTTCCTTAGAAAAATCATTATCCTTCTACATGTCTGACCTGGCTAACTTTGGGCATACCTGCTGCAATACAAAGAATAGGGAGTAGATGTTGGTAACCAAAAGCCTAAGGACTATTTCAAACATAGGCTAGCACATGCTTTTGCACAATACTTTGTGCTATTTACTAACTGAAGAACTAATTCACTCTGTAACATAATTAGTGTTAAAATTCTAAACATACACAGGTCAGCAAAATGTAAATAGGAAAACAACTAAGCTGAAAGAGGAAGGGCAAGCAAATTTAAAGCAAATAATAAGAAAACCTCACATTTATTAAATTTGTGAAAACAAAATTTAATTGAACTTCATCACTTGGACCATATTTAAAGTTAGATGGTGTAAAGAGTACAAGGTACCTCCATGACTAATTCACATTGACTGAAAGAACTATACCCACCTAGGAAGCTGAACCTAAAGCTTATATGTCTTGAAGTTAATGGAAGTTTCCACACTGAGTTTATTTAAAATTATGTTTAACACTAATAGAGTGATGATCTAAGCAAGTATCATAGAATCATAGAATCATAGAATCATTAGGGTTGGAAAAGACCTCTAAGATCATCGAGTCCAACCATCAACCCAGTACCCATGCCCACTAAACCATGTCCCAAAGCACCTCATCCACACGTTTTTTGAACACCTCCAAGGATGGTGACTCCACCACTTCCCTGGGCAGCCTGTTCCAATGCCTGACTACCCTTTCAGTGAAAAAATTTTTCCTCATATCCAATCTAAACCTCCCCTGGCGCAACTTGAGGCCATTTCCTCTCGTCGTATCACTTGTTACTTGGGAGAAGAGACCAGCACCCGTCTCTCTACAGCCTCCTTTCAGATAGTTGTAGAGAGCGATAAGGTCTCTCCTCAGCCTCCTCTTCTCCAGGCTAAACAACCCCAGCTCCCTCAGCCGCTCCTCATAAGACCTGTGCTCCAGACCCTTCACCAGCCTCGTCGCCCTTCTCTGGACACGCTCCAGCACCTCAATGTCCTTCTTGTAGTGAGGGGCCGAAACCTGAACACAGTATTCGAGGTGCGGTCTCACCAGTGCCGAGTACAGGGGCACGATCACCTCCCTACTCCTGCTGGCCACACTATTCCTGATACAGGCCAGGATGCTGTTGGCCTTCTTGGCCACCTGGGCACA
>JASVER010000070.1:2705199-2955157 GCA_030449065.1 Oceanodroma leucorhoa
CTGGGGTTGTTGTGACCGAAGTGCAGGACCCGGCACTTGGCCTTGTTGAACCTCATGCAATTGGCCTCGGCCCATCGATCCAGCGTGTCCAGATCCCTCTGCAGAGCCTTCCTACCCTCAGGCAGATCAACACTGCCGCCCAGCTTGGTGTCATCTGCGAACTTACTGAGGGTGCACTCGATCCCCTCGTCCAGATCATTGATAAAGATGTTGAACAAGACTGGCCCCTTGCACACTTGCACAGAGTGGGGCTTCAGTGGAAGCCTCCCAAGGAAGGGGAGTTCAGTGGACCATGGCAGAGGGGAGTCAATGACCTCTGTACCTATGAGCATGTGGTCTTTGACCACTGTTGAGTGGTCCTGCTGATTCCTCCACAGCTCCCACCAGCACTGTGGAAAGACAGGCATGTTGCCTCACCCAYCTCATTTTGTGTCCTGACGGTGGGATGCCATGGGAAGAGAGGCTCCATGGTGTCTTTGAAAGCTCTTCTGAGCAGCTCTCTAAATGTGTAAGGTATGACAGTAAATAGCCAATAAAAAAATAAAGGCTGACATTTGAAATCTATTCAGCAAAGAAAGACCAAAAGCCAGATACATTTCTGGCCAGAGAACAGCACAGGATGAGGCCCTCACTTGCAAAGGGACCAGCCCACCAAACATGTCTTCTCCCGCATTAAAGCATCGCACACCAAGTCCTGCGAGCCACACAAGCTTTCCGAGCTTCCTTTGGGAATCATTGACGCAGCTTGGCTGCAAGATCTTTGAAATACCCCAACCATCTTCAGCTGAGCCTTCAGTTCAGCAAGGGTTGGCGAAGCCAGAGCCAACAGGTCTGGGAGAAGGCAGTTGGGCAGGGCGGGCGGCTCTGGAGGCTCAGCACCCCAGAGCTCTCTTCCATCCTGACACGTGGTTGTGGCCGCGGGCTCCTCCAGCCGACAGAGCCACCGCCGCCCTTGTGTCCAACACAAGGGATATCGCATGGAGAAAAAAGCCCAGCAAAACTTTAGAACAGCACTGATTTCTCCCTGGAAGACCCTTCTTATTTTTCTAACTAGAACCAGCTCATGTGACTCAGAAGAAGGAGTGCTTAGAAGAGTGATCAGCTCTCTCAAAAGCAGTTTGTGGACCAGTTGAGCCCAGTTCTTTGCAGAGGACTTTTCTCAGTGATTTGAGCATTAGGTTTAGCAGATGTGACATCCTGGAAATGCCGTTTGGTTGGGGAATTGTTAGTGTGGTTAAACTATACAGTTACCTTATTCTAGCATGCTTTGAGGGTGATGCTTCAAGTTGAGGATTGGAAAGTTCATGTTTAGGAGATGAAAAATTACAACATATTATTCTTTTTTTTTCTCTCATAGTGAAATCGTCTAAAAATGGGAACTAGATTTTGAGAATTTGTGCTAATATAGCTATTTTAAGGGACTGTACCAAAGAAGTTGARTGCTGAAGACGTCCTCTCCCAGAACAGAGGATATCCTACATTCCACAACATCAGAGAAGACTCTGAATATTTAATTAATTTTACATTACTTTGGGGGCACCACCAGAAAATAAACACAGAAGCATACCTGGATTTATCTATTTTTAGTAAGGCTTATATTTTGCTGTGTATCACTCTTATCCATGCACAGGCACTAAAGAGTAAACACTTTCCTTAAGGCAGCATTAATTACAAATAAAAAAACTCAAAAAAAAAAAGATTTTTAAAAAATATTTTCTCTAGAAATGCTGATTCCTGAAAGCATCGTCTGCAAGACACAGGARATATTCACTTTCCGTTAAGTTCCATTAGGTTCCTAGCTCATATAAAGCCATACTCATGAAAATTGGAAAAATAGTCTTTCTAATGAAAATTGATAAACACTATGCCAAATGCTCTATCTTTTCTATAAACTCACAGAAAGCTTTATTGTTAGTGGTGGGATACACAACTTGATTTTCAAGAACGTATTATAAGATCAGAAGGGAAATAAGGTAAATATTTTCATGGATGTCTGTAATTAGGCTTCTAATTTTTTATTTAGTTTTCCAGACATGAGACTTTAGGATCCTAACATTGGAAATACATTAAACAAAACACGGTCTGTGTCTTTATCATGAATCAAAATACCTCAGTATTAGAAAATGAGCATGGTTTGGGTTTTCTGTCCATTTCCTGAATTAAGCAAAAATGAAATATTCTGATGAATGTTTGTTCATTTCAGGCAACAGGCAGAAAAAGTGATTTATTCTTACAGTAGCTTGGATAAAATCCAGAATGGCAGGTTTCCAGCTCACTGTAACAACACTCAGAAAGTCCAGCTGACTTTGATAAACACTAGTATGTTAATGTTTATTTTCCTTAAAGCCTCATCTGTAGATCTTTCAACGATGGAATTATCTCAATGAACAAGAAACTTGTTGTTTTGGTGCATAGAAATTAAAAAATTCATAGTAACATTAGGTTTTTTCCCTCTACTAACAATACTCCTGAGTAGGGGCAAATTCCAATAATGCCTTTCCTGACAAGTTAAGCCCAAAGGTAACCCTATTTATGAAACTTCAGGCTAAAACACCGCATGTCGATACAGCCAGCTCACCAGGAGGTTGTGGGTCCCGTTGTGTTTAGGTGACATTAAATCCAAGAGTAGCCCAGGCTATCTGCTGGCTGGTGCAAACCCTCTGTTTTGCTCCTCACCTCCTTCCCCTTCAGCTTTTGTCTTTCTTTTCCATTTAGACTGTAACCTCTTCTCTGCCGAGACCCTCCTTCATCCCCTCTTTGCTTATTGCCGGGGCAGAGGATTCCCAGTCCCTGGATGAGTCTCTAGGTGCTGCTATAACACCAGTAATAATAAATGCTGCTACGACTATTTTCCCAGATATTAAATCAGTACCAGAACTCTCCCTGGTGCCTGTGGCTCCTCTGAAAGAGAGGGACAGAAATGTCACAGTTTTGGTTGATTGTGGTTTTGACACTGCAGGGGTGGTGTCTAACCTGTGCCGTACCCCACCAGCATGACCAGCTCCCCTCACCTGTACTGGGTCTAGAGGAGGGTCTGCCTGCCCCAGGACTTACAGCCCATATTTCAGGTCATTAATGCTTTGACCAAACAGAAGCATGGCACATATACGCCCCTTTTAGATTAGTGTGTCAGGAATTTTGCCCAAAATATGGCCTCTCCTTGCACCTATTCCCATTTCTCTGAAACTGGCAGATTCCCTTGAACTTAGTATCTCAGGGAAAAAAAGTTTATTTCCGTCAGCTTTGCCATGAGTTTGTCTCCTCAGCAGTGTCAGCAAGAGCGCTGAGTGGTGACCTCGTAAGACCAGAGTGTGATACACAAACCAGCCATTAAATCCTAATGAGATGAGGCAGGCCAAATGTCTCCAGTACTGATTCTGCCTTTGCTTATAATATGGACACCTAGCATGTCTTAGCTCTCGTGCATTCTCAAGATTATAATTGGAAAATTGTTAATACAGCTCAGCTCTGCTGCAAGGTATTTCCTCCCATGACTTCGTGGTTTAAGCAGCTGCAAATTTTGTATAGCGTCTCTACCACCTATTTATTTTTTAATGCTACACATATTGTGKGACTGGAGAAAAACAACAGATATCCAAATAAAATGAGAGAAAGATATGGTGTGACCCTAACTAGACAGGGAAAGGCAAATGTTTGGTTGCCAATTATACATTTCCTTTTCTCTACCTTTTATTGGAGTTGAAACATCTCACCTGTCTTTGTAGAAGTATTTTGAGACTGATGGGGAAAAATAGAATATACAGCCATGTATTATTAGTAGTATAGTTATTATTATTATTACTATTACTAATTACAGTAAAAAMCAACATTTTGTTTTCTTATCCCACCATGTGCTGATGATGTCCCCTGGTAGACTTATTAAGATGTTGTTAAAATGCAACCTTCTGAGCCCACTCTGCTTTGATGACTGGCCATCTAGCCCATCCAAATGGCATTGTACAAAATCATATTAAACAGTAGTTGGTGTTTTATGCTGTTACTCTAAGGAGACATTTGGAAAAAAATAACCACAATACCTCGAAGTGATCGTGGCCTGACACATACACATAGCAACAGCAAGTCTGAATTCTGCTTATATAACGTGGAGGTTCTAGTTCATATCATTAAAACTAAAGCAGATTATGGAGACTGTCAGTTCAAAGAGAAAATATAATTACTGTCATGCATGAAGTGATCAGCGGAAATCAATGAGAACTAGAGGTGCTTATTACTTCTCACTGTTTAAGGCAGGCTGCTTCTGAGAGTCTGTTGGGGAGACTGTGGAGCTGTTCAGATGCTCATGAGAGCAATTAATTTACAGAAATATTCTGAGGTCAAAACTCACCATAAGAATTTTTATTACTGTGGATGGAGCACAAAACATAAAGAAGCCAGCACACTTTAAAAAAAACCCAAAGCAAACCAAATKAAAACAAAACAAGAATGAACAAACAAACAAATGAAAAAAGGGAAAAAAACCCCACAACACCCAAAAAACCAACTGACAGGTAGGGAAGTAAGCATTTTTCTTTTAAACTACTTTGTCCTAACATGAAAAACTGGTGATACAGCAGCCAGAAAGCTATTTTTACAATCCACTTCTCAGGGCAATTTTAGGCATTAAAGAGGCATTAAAAACCCAAGTGGAAAACTGGGAAGATTTGAGGGAAATTCTGTTGCTACATGGCAATTTTGGTATTATCCTTCCCTTTATATTATTGGGGATGCTTAGGAGCAAGAAAATTGACCTAGTGGAACAATTTAGTATTAGGTGTATGTTCGTATCTTGCTTCTGCAGAGGATTAGCTCCTTTCTGAGGGGAAGTACAAGAACCCTCATGTCAATAATTACCAAATGATCTGTCCACAGATTTTTTTCCCAGCTCCTCCATCCTCTCCTACATTCACCTGCTCAGAGATATGACATGAAATTTACAGCATTTCCAAAGTTTCAAAAGTTTAATGCAACCAAAAAATCCAATGGCTTCTAGATTTTCAGTTCCAGTTTGAATTATATTTAGTCCTTGTCTTTGCTAATATCTTGCAACAATGAGTGCTAGTTGTTTAAAAAGCATTAAGCCCATTTCTATATGTGTGAATCTTACATATTCTGTCTTGCTTGTATGGTTCCTTGCTCTGCTGTTGAGCAAGACAGGAGACAACCAGTCCTTTGGCCTCTCTGAGCTGCTGCCGGACATGGAGGTACGGGTGATGGGATGTCTGTAGCTCGCTCTGTGTGGCCCGGGCTCTGGCTGCCTCGAAGCCTCGGTTGCCCATTGGTAGGTGACRTTCTCTCCTTGGTGTTGGCCATGCACCATATATGCTGATAGAAGTCCCTTTCTTCACTGACCCCAAAAGCTTCAGTCAGCCCACAAGAATTGTACAGCATAACTAGCAACTCAGCCTTGGCACAGGTACAAAAGTTAATCAGAATGAAGAGTGAAGCCATCCGTCTGGTAAGCCAGATAACTTCAGCCCCTCATTCTTTCATGGTAGGGGAGTCCATTTATTTGAATTTGTTACCTAATGATTTTGCTGGCATGTTAAATTGTTTATCAATTAAGTTAAGTGATAATAGAATTTTGTAGTGTTGTGCACCTAAAGCAGCATCAGGAAGCTGAATTGGTCATTCATGGACTTCTAATCCTTGGTTTTCCTTGTTTATTTAATTTTAAATAAATGTGAATTGTTTAGCAGTCTACTGAGAGTCAGTGTGGCAGAGGAAGGGAACAGGGAAGTAGAGCCTTTGCTCTGAAAGTGTTGAGGAAGCACCAAGCAGAGCAAGAGCCGATACTGATACCTTAGACCTGCTGAGGCAGCAGTTACTTCGAATTAGTCAAAGGTGGAGACTAGGTACTTTTTAGAGGAGAAGAAGGTGTAAGTAGAAATCTTGTCTGAAGGCAGACCTGTCCTATTTGGGCCATGTTGATGAAGGTGCTGTCTTTTGTTTCCTGTTTGGGTTATTTTAGCAGATTACCTGAGTCTTTAATGTTCTGTCTTTTCTCCATTCAGCAACGTGTTTCCTGGTTATTAGGAATCACGAAGCTCAGTTATCATCTCAGTTGCAGCTGTGCTTCCCAGTGATTTCCAGCTGATTCTTTCGCTCCTATTTATAAACCCCAGTGCCTTTCCTCCATCAGTGACTGTGGTGGGTATGAAGGATGCTACAGCTGAGGAGAGGCAGACGAGCAACTGGAGCAGCCTCTGCAGCCTCGGAGGAGGTGCTGCGTCAGTGGAGAGGGTTCCCCTTGGTGCCTGCAGTGCTGAGAGCCTCTACAGAGACACTAAGTGTGAAATGGGGTTTTATTGTGTCCCACTGAGGAAAAGGTTTTTCTATGAGAGGCAATGAGTGCGAAATCACTCATAACAACACTCATAACGGCAACGCTGTTTCATGACGTCGCTTTTCACGGCAAAAACTACTTGCTTATTTGCTGTCATACTCAACCCTTGCGACATGATGTACTTTGTATCTTTTATAGTTTACCTACTTCTGCAGCTCATGTATTGGTCCCCATTGATTATAAAGTGATATAGCTAATAGAAGGTAGTGGCAACACTCAAAACTATGGATATTAATGTCTTATATACTAAAAAAAGCCTTAATCTTAACAGGGCATGGAAAAAGAGACAGCAAATGAATACAGAAGACTATTAAGTTCAGGTCCCATCTCATCATCTAAAGGAACAAAACGGTGCATAGCATATAAGGGAAAGAGGAGCTGGAAAGTGAAAAGGGTAGAAGGAGCCATAAACCCCATTCTTGCCTTTTATGGAGAAGCCATTACAAAAACTGGAGCTTTATTAAGATTTCCCTGGGGCCTATGCTACAGAAAATGTTGCTTTAATGTAGCTCATGGATTTGTTTGACATGGTATCTTGAAAGGACCATGGCTGATAGAGAGCTGCCATGATGGACTTGATTGCCATACGTGGAGCAGGACTCCATAGCTGGGCCTACAGAGGCAAGCTCCAGCATCAGCTTTACCTGGTGGTGGGGAAAACTGCAGGGGCTCTGCCCAACCCCCAACCCCCAAACCCTCTCCTGCTGTGGGATTCTACATAAGAGGAGATGATCGAGGCCTTGTGGCTTTTCCTGTTGTGGTATGAACATCCTTTAGGAAAGGAAGTGGCTGGTTTGTCTAGACAAATCTCATGGGGGTAGGACTTCTAAGAGGCCCAGGCTTTTAACCCATTGAGACTGTTGTGTCCAGCATCAAGTTAAAAAGTTTTATTAGAGCAAAGACTGGAGACTTTTGACTGTCTATTTTTGATTCATTTGATATGGCAAACTTTTTTTACRTTTTGCACTGCTCCTTTACTAAGTGGTCATTTACTCATTCAGCAAAGAGTTTATAATAATAGTTCTCTGACTATCCTCTTTTTCATGATTATTACAACAGAAGGCTCTAAACACAGAGTCTATGCATTTAACTCTTTCTTTCCTATGCTCTGCATCTTTCAGCATCATGCACCTGTGAGGACATTCCTTCACAGCGCTGTGCCACTGTGCCCTTCATAAAGCTGCTGGTACAGTCAATCTTGTCCTTTCTTTAAATTTCTGTTTATTGTGGACAGTAGCAACAATCTTGGCTGTATATTTCCCAGAATTTTCTATTTTAAAACATATATGATCTGTGTGTGTGTATGTATGTACACATACATATGTTCTTCATGAGGCTGTAAGTACCTAAAAATCAGTTTGTTTTACTGGTGTTAACAGGAGGCCTGCAGTATCAATGTTTCTATTAACACCTAGTTAATGGTAATGGTTGAGAAAATGTCTGCTTTTATAAGCAAATGAGGGATTTTTCCTGCCTTTTTGAATTATAGCAATAACTCTGAACATTTGTTACATTAACACAATGTAACAAAAGCTGAGAGAAAAATCCACAAGGTCATTTAAAAAAATAMCCCCCTAGACATTATTCAGAGAACTAGCATAGATATTTTTGTTATAAAGAGAATCTCCTAATCTTCTATACTCTGGTTTAGTGTTTCAGTGCTTTTTCTAACAAAGCGAGGCTAATATCACAATACTTATGAGTTATTAAAACTGAGAATGAAGTGTGCTTCAGGGAGACTTCCTTTGGCACGAAGAGAACATTTTTATCAGGTCTGTGACTCCAAAGCAGTGCTGGTTAGCCATTTTTGTGGGCTTGTACTTCACATCTCTGTATCTGCATTTCATGAGCTGAGAGGAAAAAGGCACCTCTCAGCTGCTACCGGTTTCTCTGACACCAGCAGTGAAACAAYGAGTTCAGCTGAGAGCTGTCCCTGTGTCCTGGAGGATAAACCTGGTGTCCCCAGAAGCTTAGGAGATTCTCAGTGTCAAGAATGCATCTGAAATGTGCCCTCAGGGCTCACTCTATCAGGGAAATGCTGCTGATGGAAAATTCCTATTGAATCAGTCACAAACAACTCTCTTTCCTCAAAGAATCTCTGTTTTGACATACTCCAGCTGTGGATGAGTCAGGTAATCCTAGGCCAAAAAAGAAGGCTTTCTAATTCCCTTTATAGCCATGTGGATCACTGAAATAGATGAGATAGGACTCTGTATGTACAGATATTGAATCTTCTGTTGAGTAAATCTAAGTACAAGAAGAATATTTGGCCCATCTCTTGAACAATGTCTTGAATAGCAGCAAATGGGCTGCTGAGCTGAAAGCGATGTATGGCCAGCAGCCCCCGGAATGCCACGCAGAGTGCTGGGGTGCTCCATGAGGTTGATGGTCCTGAGGACAGGACCTGAAGTTGTCCACGAAGAAAGCTCAGGCAGAAGAGTTAAATCTGGCATGTCATTCTTCTCTGGGGTTTGAGAAGTTTTCTCATATTTCCCCAGAAAAACAGAATTTAGGTGCCCCTTGGGCAGAAGCAGGGATAGGATGTGGGTTCCCTCTCTATCAAGAAGCCCTCTCACAGCTCAGCCAGCATCTCCTGCACAAAGGTGCTGGGTCTGGCCCTGGTGCATGGGTGTGCTTTGCTCAGTCAACTGAGCAGCAGGTTGGCTGAAACTCAGCGAGTCATTCCCCCACAAAAGCCAAACACTCTAGGAGTGAATTCAACCCTCTCAGGCAGAGCAGGGTGTCAGACCAGAACTGCTGTCCATGGCGGCGAATGCTGTCACCCTGAGGCTGGGGTCTCAGGGGAATGTGGGCACTTCCTTGGGTGAGATACCTTTGCCTGCTGAGCGTGGGGTCACCCAGGTGCTCAGTGAAGGCTCCTGCAGCCCATTTGGAGGGGGATGAACATCCCTCCTCTGCCCCAGGACCAGCCCTGCCATGCCTAAGCTCCAGACACCTACATCCTCCGGTGCATCTCAGCRTGTCTTGCAATCGTTTCCTCCCTCGCGGATCACTGCAAGTACTATGCTAATGGCTTTTCCTTTCAGAGCTCTTGCTCTTGCTCGCTCTCTCCCTCCTTATGAGGGTGTTATTGGGTGCTTTTGCAGAGCCTCCAGGAGAAGATTGTTTACAAATGTATTCATCGTGGCAGCTGTGTGACTTGACACTCCCGACAGATGAGAAGTGGAACAGGAGGAACAGGGGCACTCATAGGTTTTGAAACAAAACATGGTCTTCAGGCAGAGCTCAGTCTATTCCTGCAGCAGAAAGTCCTTCCCAGCATGAAGAAAGTTATGAACCTTTGACTCCTGCTCATAAGCAGACTAACAATCTCCAGTTTTACTATGCCCATCAGTAGCTCCTAGAGATTCATCTGCAATGCAAAAACTTATTGACCGCAGTTTGAAAAAACCAATGGATTTTCTATATTTATCCAGACAGTGATCTGTTTGGAGAGCATCGGGTGRCTGCTTAAGCCTACTCTTTCCTGCTTGAATCTATGCTGGGTACTAATATTTCTTCAAGAGATAGGAGGGCAGCTGAGGAAATAATCCTGGGCATAAAACGTGAAAATAATCTATTTTGCTGTAAAGGTTCAATAACAGGCTATTTATATGAAAGCCTGGGAATTAGAGCTAATACCGTTACACCCCTCTGACTCCGTTGGCTCCTGCTGTGCGTTGATGTAAGAGGGAAGATAATAAGAACCCAGTTATTCTCTATTTGAATGATGCTATATCTAATCACAAGTAGGACATATTGAAGGCACAGAAAAGTCTTGGCGATGTGCTGATCAGTCACCTGATAAAATATGACTCACATAAACCTGTACTTGGAATATTTCTCCCATCTGATCCATTGCATGTGCTGAGCATTTACTGTAATACATGTGAGGTCTAATTTACCTCCCTCCCATCATAGTCTCTTTCACCTCCCTAAAGTGAGTCAGTCTGTTCAGCCAATGCTTTTTGCTATGCCTCCTGCATCAAATTCCAGACATCTTCTCATGTGTCTCCCAAAAAGATACAGCTGAGCAGACTAGCGAGTAAAGTCAATTTTCTGTGATAAACAGTGAAAACTCTGATAACAGTGAAGCTGTTATAAAACTCTGAAACTTGTTATACAGTGGATGATCATCCTTGTACCCAGGGGATGGGAGGAAGAATTTTCCCTTTTACCCAAAATCTGAACATTGTGAGTAAGTTTGACTGCAAAGATCACCATGGAAATTCAGCCATAATTTGTAGCCCCGGGGATACAAATGGCATCATGCTATTATTTTAGGAATGTTGCACTTTGCCACCTTCCTGTTTAATGAGCGTATTCTTTTAACTAGTCAGGTGTCAAAAGTAGTTCCCACAGATCATTAAAGGTGAAGCACACCAAAGAAATGATACCACTTAACAAATCTGGTTCATTGAGTATTACTTTGGRACCCTACTTTTAAAAAACATGATCGTCTTTTGTCTTCATTCCCTGATGTGTCCTTCAACCTTCTGCCAGGGACAACCCAGCACTCAGGCATTCAGCTTCTCAGCCACTTCCAAGATTTCTTTCCACATTAGCCTCTCATTCCTGCCTTTCTGTTGTAGGATATGACCTTTATAATGCTGTTTTTTTGCCAGGGGCCCTGTTGGAAAACAATCGGGAACTGATACGGGTTAAAATATGTAAATATTTTAAAAAAAAAACCTAGCCCAAGTGCTTAACTTGGTTCCCAGCACACATCCCTCCAGCAGCGGTACCAGTGCAGATGAAGGGGCAGTGTGGTGCGGCAGCAGGAATGAAGCACCAGTGAAGAAATGGGAGCACCCAAGGAAGAGAAGGGCTAAGAACTTCTTAAACTGACTTTGCGACCAGGTGCAAAAGTTGAAGAGGAAAATCTGGGGTTTGTGCATGGATTGGTGGAGAGCAATTAGTTTTTGCTTTCAGGAATGCAAGAACCTGAAGCTGCCTATATAATGAATGAACTGCTAAATTCCAGAGGATGTATAACCCACAGTCAAATATTTCTGACATGGAGAAGAGTCTAGGAAAGACATTTTGGATTAGTTTTTAGCAAGTCTTGCTCAGGATAAGGGAACAAGGTGACCTTTTTTCCCCAGGAAAATTTCCAGAGCTTCTAGTGAGGAATAGTTTTTGTTTGTCTAAGAAAAACAGTATTTTATATAGTTTTTCTTAGAATTACTTTCTTTCAGTGGTGTTAATTGTCTATGAGGTTGTACTACATGCTGATGAAAAGTATAACCTTTCATCCAGCAATGTGGATTTACTGGGTCATTTCATCTTTCCAGGAAATGGGGATGAATCATACGTATGTGTATATATATACACATACATTATGTGACATGAAACTGCCGAGCAACTCTTTGTCTGCCTAGAAGTTCCACAGAGCTCCTTTGTGTCCATCCTGAACAATTAATCCTATTTAGATTTTGACAGCTGGCACCAATTTCCCACAAAAATCTTTTTTTCACCTGTGAAGTACAAAATTCAAAACATGGCAAAAATTAACTTGAGGAGTGATATCTTTGTTCTCTTATTTTCTTGCTCTCTGTAAAAAAACTGCAAATCTATGCTTAAGTCCAGAAAAAAATTGTTTTCTAAAATAAATTTAATCTGTTTAAATAGGTTCAACTCTCACATTCTGCATGAGTTCCAAACTGAAATGGATGCATTTTATTTTAAAGCAAGAGAATGTTCCTTGTAACTTCCTTTTCCTAAAAAACCAACACTGCCACATTGTTTAGAGCAATGTTGCTGGAGATTGACAGCTGACTTTACATAGGAGAATTAATTTTTTATAAGCCTGTCTGTTGTGATATTACTGAAACAAAGCAGTAGATATCAGCCTGCCTTTATCACATTTGCAGCTTGCTTTCATTAGCTCTCTGTTTCCTTTACCCTGGGGATCATCTTCCTTTTAAAGAGGCAATTTGTTCATTTTATCAGATGATAGTCTAGTATGTATGTGGCCTACTTAAGAACAAGGTCTAATTAAAGAAGAAAAAGGAACCACATGAGTTCAAAAATGAGAGATACAGTAAATACAAGTTAATACAGCTAGGAAGGAAAACTTTGAATTACATGGGGGAAGAAGTCGTCTGATCTTTCTAGTGGAGGCACTCTCCTCTGCTCAGTCATGCAGGGCAATGTGGAAACAGGAATCGACATTTAAGTCAACTTATAGGTCACAATTCAATTAACTTTCTGGTGCCTCGAGTAGATGGATGTGTGCTGTGGTACACACCGGGCTTTTACCAGGGCACATGGTGGGGTTACAGGGACCCCGACATTTGGCCAGACAAGGATCACTTGAATGGGTGAAAGGAAGAAAGCAGAGGCCAGTGGACCTCAGGCTGGGACCATGCCATGCCTCTCTCTTCTGCTRTGCACATAGTCCAGGCCTGAAAACTAGCAGCTTGAGATATGGCCCTGCTAGCAAAAATCAATATTGTACACTGTCTGGAAGCCGCAATAAGCCATGAATTGCTGAGTGACCTACAGAAGGCTATGGGAGACTTTCACATCTCAGTTGTCTTCACCTCAAACAGGCTTCAGAGAAGGTGGAAAATTTACAGGACTCTGCTTATTTGGTTAATGGGAAATTGGCTTACTGGCTTCCTGGTCTACTCCCATCCTTCCTCTGCTTCTTCCAGCTTGCCTCAGGCTGGCAGTTAAAAGCCCTGTGAAAACAGAGAGGTTGGGTCAGGCTATGGGTATCAGAAAAAAATAGGGAGGGAGGGAGAAGAGGCTAGCTCAAGGGTATGAGGGCTATTTTGGCAGCTGTAAATGTTGCACAGAAGACTCTGGGAGTGACCACATAGCCGCACGCATCTCCAATAGCCCAGCCGAAACAAAACACTGTAAAACAGGCAAACCAGGACTGCCTGTACTACCTCCTTGGGAAGTAAAAGGACCCCACAAAAAGTGTTTCTGTCCAAGGTGCAGGTTATTGGGTAGGTGATTAGTTGAACTTCTCAACTTTGGTGTGAGTATATTTAAGATTTCTGCAGACTGGGAAAAATTTGCAGTGTAATTGGGAAAAATGCCAGATTTGTTATAAAACCCTAGGTGGATGAGTTTCTCAGTGTTTGTTTCGCTATTTCAAAGAAYGAAAAAAACTTCCTTTCTTATGTGTGTGATGTTGGGAGGAAAAAAATGGCACTTATTCTATGGTCCACTCCAAGCAGCTTACAAAATGATAATCGTCAATAAAAAGAATCATGTCTTTTTAAGGTAATGTCTTATAAATAAATGTAGCTTTCAGGAGTCATTTATCTGGTAAAGCATGCAGGTTACTTCAATCATCAGCTAGACGTGAGAAGATCAAAATAAATCCCGAATGTGGAATCTAGACTCTGCTGCATATCAAGTAAAGAAGTTTTTTTGACACCTGATYTCAAGTCTTCTGTTTCTGTGGGCTGAATTTATACCCCTGATGTCAACTTTCTCCTACCACAGGTTGTCACATGAGTGAGTGAAGTACCTGTGCTGAAGACGGGGTGTCTCATCTCGCAGTCTACTTTTTGTACAGTAATGCGTCAGACTTTTCATTTTTTGACAGGCAGTAATAGTCGTTGCTTTCTGGGTTGGCTTTTCCCTCCCCCAGCATGACTGAGTCAGTCTCCTGGGACCAAAAGCTCAGCCACAACCTGCAGGAATGGGGCATCCTGTGTAAATTCTTTAGGCTTCGCAGGGCCGGGCTCCGTGYACTGTGGTGGGAGGAAGTGGCAGACAACGTGTTACCGGCACATAGTTCATAAAATGAAGGAAGTAGCATGTTTTCCCATCTCTCCCATGCTTCAAAAATAGGAATCCTTTGTCCTGCCAAAGGCATGTATAAATAACCTTGTTATCTGTGCTTTGCACAAATTAATGTAGACAGCTAAAGATATAAGATTATTTGCTTATTTTTCCCCAAGGTTCAATGGGTGTTAAATAGTCAAAGGAAAATATACTTTCAGGTGTCAACTAATATCATTGCCAAGAATTTGCAATTGTAAAACAGACTAGAGCAAAAGTACTCAGTAGAGGATGTGAAAAGAAAAAAATATGCACGTGAAAGGCATTGCTGAAGGGGAAAAGCAGGGGACTTGGTAAAATGCAAGAGGGCCTGTGCAAATATTGACACTGGAAGTATGAATGCTTTTGTGACGGGAATATCAGACACTGGAAGAGAATAGGCTTACCCTATTGCAGACCGCAGTATGGCCTGCAAGCTGGTGGGAGAATTCAGCAGTCTRTGTGGACCTCTGCCGATAGGGTACTTCTGAAAACACCACTATATAGATGTCCTGTGAGAGACAGGAGTCTGCAGTAAGCATCATTGAGAAGATGACCTTGAGGAGCCCAGATCTCTTCGAGGTTCAGGGAGATGCAGACAGACACCTGATTTTAAAATTCACTATTTTGGTTTTGAAACTTGACAAAGTTTATGATTTTTTGCTATTAAGCCCAATTTGTATCCATCTGGAAACCAGTAAGCTCTTCATCTTGTCATCTGGATATAACCTAGAGTTTATGCAGCTACAGTAGCCAGGAGAAAGAGTTTACTTTAGTGGCATGGTTCTTTCTGCTCTGAATCAGAGTATGCTTCGTGATCTATTTTACTGTTTAAAGGTAAATATACAGTATGGGCATTTGGAATATCTTCCCCTTTTTTTTTAAGTGGTTCACTTTATCGTGGTTGAAACTTACTTTCCTTCATGCAAAAGTTCTCTCTGTGGTATAAAAATTTTGCTAAGCTTTCCCCCCTCCTAAAAAGGGACTCTTTTGTGCCATATTTGTTGCAATACCCTGTTGGTTTCCAGCATTTACACTTCTGTTGTGTCTTTACTTTAAGGGACATCTTGGGAACAAAAAGGAATTGGGGTTGGGTTCTTACTGTGCATCACTGCACTTGGAGTAGTGCAGATTTTTCCCAAATATATCCAGTGCTCACAGGGCTAAAGTACTTATGAGTGCTGAGTCAGAGACTGGGCCGTTGTAGGCTTTATTTCAGGGTCTGTGCTGAAATAGTTCGAAGCAGTTTTTACTAGAGCTCTCAGGGCAGTGTGTTTGTGCTTCTGCTGCTGCTTTCATTTATTAGGAAGAAACAGACATTAAGAGAGAGAGGCACATCTGAAGAAAGAAGTTTACAAACGCAAAAATATTCATTTCAAGTTGTGAAACTACTCTCTACATAAGAATTATAAGCAATGCTCAAGACCCAGTTGAGATCTGAGTGTTAAGATCTGTAGTCCAGTGCAGAGACAATGCAGACACAAAGCCAGAAACTATTGTGTAAAAAAATCATGTAAAAAAGAACTAATTCCCACCTTTCCAGTTTAAAGCAGCTGTTCATGTTCCTTCYAAATATTTTCAGCTTTCTCTAAGGTCTATGACGATACTGTATTCACAGACATGCTTATTCTTCTTCTAAATGTCAGGACGCTTATTCTAATAGGTTTGGAGCTGGAGATTGTAATGGTCATAAAATGATTTCTTATGCCAAAGCATAAATAGTATTTAGCTGAACAAACACCAGCAGCAGCCACTTCAGTAAATACATCATAGGCATACTCACATACATGCTTATACAAATTATTTATTCCACTAAATAAAAATACTTGGGTTGTATTCATGTTGAGAAACACGGTGGCAATAGCAGGTTTCACTGGGACAGTCTGCTTATCTTACACAGCTATAAAAATAAAAGCTGAGAGGATATGTGTGGGCACCACCTTGCCTTGGCAAGGCAAGGCAGGCCTCCATCTACCTGTTTTCTTTCCAGAAAAGCTTTAAAAGAGCTAAGTTGTAGGTTTCTATAGCTGTGTTAAGAATGTAGAATTATCCCATATCAATTGTCAGTAAAAAGAATAGAGATAAATGCAGGGGTTTCAAGCACTTCAGACTGTGAGCGGGTGGGAAGTGTCTGCCCCAGTGCTAGGGACCTTGTGCCTTTGCCAGCCAGCCCTCGCCAGAAAGAAAGCTCACATGAGGTTTTCCGCAGTTTTCATTAAACTTTCCGATCGGCTGTAGCTGGTGCTGTCACCAGTGCTAGAGAAGAGTCATTGGAAATTTCTGCAGCCATAATTCAACCAGAAGAGACCTGCTGGCATCTTGCTCCCAACAGCAGGTGCTGAGGGCCTGCTTGTGCACCCCTGCGTAGGGATCCTCTGAGAACAGTTTTTTTCTGAGACATTTTTTACAATTGAAAACAGAAAAAAAAATCTAATTTATTTCTACACCTTTTCACCTGCTATATTTTTTAGGGAATGCTCTGTATATAACTTTCTGGGGCACCAGCATTTTTCTTCAATGTTGTTGGCTATACTCAGATACCGCACGCTTACAGCTATGTACAAACTTGAACAGGAGAGAGTTCATGCCATGCTATCAATGAACTGCCCTGCTACCTGGGGGCGTGAAACACTTCAGTGACCAACAGGTAAGATATGGTGGTGGAAGTGGAGGAGGAAGAATAGGAAGGAGGTAATATCTGGGGAAGATGAAAGATGCAAAATAGTTGGTACTGTTTCTTCCAAATTTATCTATTTGCTGTTTGCAACACCTCCTGAATGTAGTTTTTCCTTACATCTTTGCAGTTGCCGATGGGTGGTGACTCAATTTAGCCAAGTGAAGGATAGTTTTTTCAGTAACAGATGAGTGCTTACCAGAGCAAAAAAAAATGCATCTGATGAAGATTTCCTCTCTCAGAGCTYCAGAAGGAACAAGCTGGGCTGCCAGCACCCTGTGCGTTTAAAGGGAAATAAGCAACCCATTGCTTGAAGAGCGTCAAGGGATAGAAAAGGGGACCGAAGGAAGAAGAGAAAGAGTAACTGACCTGAACACCATTCAATGGGAAAATTGCCTGGCTTTGCCATGGGGAGCGAACCGGAGTTTCACACATGACAGTGAGGTCAATTCTGCAAGGGAGATGGTGTTGCCCATAAAACTGCTGCTGCTAAAACCATTGTGCCACCCCTTCCCTTCATAAGCACAAATGTCCTGCATTTCTTAGCCCTTCTGAGAGTGGGACTCTTGTTGTACATATTCCTCTGTACAGTCAGCACATTTGCTTTGTGTTCCCTTTGTCACACTTACAGCTGCAAAACCCAAGCATCTATTGTTGCTTTCTTGGCATGTTTCCTCTTCCTGATATTCATAGAAAAAGTAATATGGCACAACTCAGACAGCACAATGATACCTTGGACTGCTTGGGCACAACTCTCTCTGTCCTAGAGCTCAGTCTCTAAAAGTGTTCCTGGTTGGCTTGGTTTTTACTGTGGTTGATCGGGACTTTTTTAAAAATCTACAAAAAGCGATCTGAGTGAAAATGGTCTTGTCGTGATAGAGTTCAAGGTTCTAAGATGAAGGAATGAATCTGAGCAGATGATGACCGCTAGCAATGTGCTTCAAAATGGCCAACATAACAGCCTCCAGACTGGGAGGAAAGGTGCCCACGGAGAATCCCAAGGGGAAAAAATATTTCAGGGGAGGTGACAATTCCTATACGAAGCAATATGAAGGACACAGCACCATTCTGTCCTCCTGTGGAATAAAAATAGGAAAATGCCACAGTGGCTAATGAGGCTGGATTGGGCATACCTGGAGAATCAGAAAATCAGAGAGACGTAAAAAGTGAAAACAGTGCTAGTAACTATAGATATCTATAGTTGATTGCCACAAGCTGAGGGGTAAAATTAATTTCATAGATGAAGGAGCAAAAATTGCAACTAAAACCAATGTTGGCTAAATGCAWAAGAAGTTAAGTAATACACTACATTTTCACCCATATATCTCTTATGAGAAAGGGAGAGAAAATAACCATCAGTAAGAGGATTAAACTGTTTAGGACCTATTTGGTGTAGCTTTCACAAAAATATTAATAGCGTTTTTTGTTTAAACAGCTAATGATATTGAGGAGGCAAGTCCACATCAGGAAAGGGAAAGAGTAGATTAAAGACTGTTTAGGTGAGTGGGATATATTCAGACTGAAAGCACAAGACGAACACACCCTTGATTCCTTATGGAACTGGTCAAACTGTATGTGCTTGAATAATTGTGATATTTAACAAAAAAATGCATTTACAAAAAATAGTGAAGTCCCAGAAGACTGGAGAAGGACAAATATTATAAAGAGAAATAATATTTTAAAAGTGGAAAAAAACTGTGATGTAGAGAATTACAGCTTAGACAGCTTAGTTTTGGTACCCAGAAAGACTCTAGAAGAAATTGCATTCAAAGAACAGCAGAAATTATTTGAAATTTAGAAAAGATAAACCTAAAAAATAAGAAAATTAGATTAATTTGGTATAGAAATGATACATCTAAATGAGGGCATAATTGAACAATATGAGAAGAGTTTGGGGTGGTTTTCTAGGCAGCCAGTGGGGGTAGAGCAAGACAAAAAAATCAGTTTAAATAGAAGCAGAGAAGACACAGTTTAGATTTTAGGACAAACTTGCAAATGGTAACTATGTCTAAGTAGTATCGTTTGCAAAATAGGCTGTAAAATCTGTAGTTGCCAAGTCCCTGAGGAAGACAACCAGCTGCCTTTTCCTACATAAAGTTTAATTTCACACCTCCCAGCAGTGAACTTTGCCATACGAGCGAGCCCCTGCAGACTGCCTGTGCAAGGCCAGCTTCAATGGGTTGCCTCTGYCTGAGATCACTCAACTTTGAAATGGGAATAAATGTTTCATAGAGAATCTCTCTTAAATTTGATTTGGCAATACTGAGAGTTGTACAAACACCCATTGGGAATGGTCTGGACAGAGGTGAGCCTGCAAGTGTTCCTGAATCTGCTCAGAGAAATAGCCCTTGCCTGCCCTACATGAGAAGGGTAGTATGGCCTGGCACCCGTATAGCACTGCTGTGCAAKTCTTGAACTTAGGGAAAGTCCCAAGGATGGTTTTTGCACAACAGAGCATCYCTTTTTTGGCCCTGAAACATTGCTATCAAAATATACAAGAAGTGTTGCAGGGTTCATCTACACGGCTAGAAATGAGACTGACACCAAGGTTAGGCAAATCAATACATCATTTTAAAAACATTAAAAAGTTACGGTTTCTGTTAGGTAAATATTCCTATCATGTACAGAATATACAGGGTAATGGGTTTACTTTGACCCAGATAAAAGAGGTAACAGAGATGCAAGCACAAAATAATAGCTAAGCCTTGCCTGCAGATTTACATTTAATTAAAAGTAGAGCTCCTCCAAGGGATGCTGAAGCTGTGCAAGAGGTGAGCAGCGGCATGACACAAATATATAGTGATCAGGCCCGTGCCAGCCTTCGCTGTCTGGAGAATGTGTCATTTGTGCACGTAAACACAGGCTTTATCGGAGCACCAGGCAAACTTGCATCTGGAAGATAGCCACATAAATGTGGGGTTTGGGAGGGAAGGGAGATCTCCTAATACAGCACATATGAYTGGAAGGGACCGAGTCTTTGCCTGCTCGGAAAACCACATCTTAAAATCGCTTTTATAAAAAAAGGGCTAAAGTCCCTCTTAAAACTGATGAGGACTTTTTGCTCCCTTTTTTTCTGGGCAGCTGTTCCAAAACCTGTTCTCATGATCCACACTACTTTTGAATTTCCATCCTAAACTGGCCACTATTTATTTATTCCATTTGTTCTTGTGCCAACATTGTCATTAGATTATCATGGCCAGGGAGGAGCCACATCCCGTCTCAGGCTTTGTTTTGCTCTTCGTCTGAGGAGGGCAAGCATCCATCATGCTTTCAGAGCTATGCACAGCATAACGATCCCCATGCTAATGCTTGGAGGAGCTGGCTTGACAAAATAGGACTCATGCAGCCACGTCACTCAGTTGAAGAGCCCTGCTAAGCAGTAGGGTGATGATTGTGTTTCCGGGGTCATTCAGTTCTTCCCGAAGGATATTATGAGGTAAATAACAAATTAAGGCTGAATTTGGGCTGCGGTTATTCTGGGCTTCCCTGAGACACTGGGACGAGGGGAGGCAGCAGCGGCCCCTGTGCTGGGGCTGAAATCCAGTAGAGGACTTGTTGGCAGGAATTTGATCCAATATGCACATCCAGAGCAGTAGCTCTGTAATTCTTGGGAAAGATTCAGCATTGCTCCCTGTCAGTGACTGGCCATCATTATTGACAAAGACAAATAAGGACAGAGAAAAAAAATGCAGTTCTGCCCTGCCTCTAACTCTGCTTCGTATTCCCCCGCGGACAGGTAACACCCAGGGAGAAATCAGCAAGGACCCTTGGCCTTATCCTGTGGATAGGGCTTTTCTGTCTCACACTATCATCTGCATCGCTACAAGATCTAGGCAGAATCAGTCCCTTACTACATGATTTTCCATGCAATAATAAGGTCAGTCTGTCAATTACATCTCACCGATGACTCATGAAACTCAGATTTTCTCCTCATCTCTACCTCTTGCCAGCAGCAATTTTTACATGTCCAAAATATTCACACTTGGCTGCTAAAAATGCATTCCTAAATCTAGATGTAGATACTGGAATAAATACAGGCTCAAACACAGAGCTCTTGCTTCTTCAGAGAGGGCTGCAGTCAGTTGATGTCTGAGAAAACCAAGCCACTTTTACTTAGCAGTGAACCCCACGTAGAGCAGCCTGATTTCTCTGAACACGTCTAAGACCATTGCTAATGCAGTGAAAATATTATTCAAAAGACACAGGATAAATGTTACAGATCCTGGATTTTTAAAACCTCTCTCCAAACCGAAACTTAACCTTTAACTTAAAAAAGTGACAATGTGTATTTGAACTAAGAGCATCTAATAATATTTTTCTTATAGGCTGTTTAAAAGGAGGGTACATCTGTGGTTTTGTTCTTTTCCTTTAGAGCTTAGGGAAAGGATAACACAATATATACACATAGAGAGAAAAAACACAGCAAGCTTTGCAGAGCCATCACGTTTTTTCTGTTCTATGGATTTGGCTATTTATTTTTGGTGATGTCTTATCTTGGTGACAGAAGACACAAATGACAAACAACAGCAAACAGTGCAGAGACTGGCAGCTGTCTGCGTGAAATATGACAAGGTTTGTGCAACCAGATTTGGCTCATTTCTCAAACTATTATTCAAGAATTGTCACACACTGAACCTGCATGACTCCGGCGACAGGCAGGGTGCATTCAGATCAGCTTCAGGGGTTGGACTAGACGACCTTTACAGGTCCCTTCCAACCCAAACTATTCTATGATTCTATGATAATAACTGGGCCTAGAAAGAATGGCATAGAAGTGAGATCTTTTCTCATCTGAAGGCTAGACCAGGTTAATCATAAATCGCTTCTCAGTGTGATCTTCCTCATCCACAAAAAGTTCTCAGCAATAGGATTTAACTCAAAATGTAGAGGTTCAGTCTCTAGCAGGAATCAGAGGTGGTTTTTCTAGACTTTATTTGGGGTGCTGCAAGTAAATGTCTTTCCTGTATTTTTGTGCATCTAATAATGTAAGAGCACACCCCACATAGCAAACTCCAGCGAGGATGGAAACTGTCTTCCGTAATGAACTTTGTTGGCACTGAGACTTTCCTAAAGGATGAAGAAACTGAGGCCAGACTCTCGCTGTCCTTGGAGCAGAACAACAAAAAATTAATCTCTTTTGAGACTTTGAGACCACATCCAGCATCAGAAATCAAGACACTTTTTGGCTTTATACCGATCCTAGCATTGGTCAGGACATGACTAACACCGTGGGTTTATACTACATGCAAACTATGGGTTCTCAAACAACAACTTGTCTCCTGGGTCTGGGTACGCAAGCTCACTGCATCTTGACCTTCACCCTCTTTCCTTCTCCGTCGCCTGTTTTCGTGAAACAGAAACTTTACTCATAGGTGGGAGCCATGGTGCACCCCAGGCAGCCTCCCGCCAGGACAGTCAGGGATGCTGGGCCGTGCAGCTGCTTCACCCGCTGTGTGGGTACAGCTTAAATACGTTGCTGTGGTTGAATGAAGCAGAYCTTTCTCAGAATCCTTGACCCTGTTTTTTAAATAGCATAGTATAGGCCTGGCCCAGTAAAATTAGTTTCCCTTCATAGCAAACTGAAAAGTCATTTATATATCTTCCCTGTCTTCTCCTGAAATCACTAATATAATGAAAACTTGCTCACATGAATACCATGTGCCCAGTGAAACAGCTCTGAATTTCTCATTTCCTTTCTGCTCCCGCTATAATTAAAATAAAATGTTTGATCTCCTTTTAGACAACATTTGGACCTGGTTTTTCTGCCGTGGTTTGATTGGATTATTGAAAACGTTTTATCCCACTGTTGTACAGATGAAAAACTATCTAGGACAATCTTTCAAGTTAATAGTATAATCCCCTACGTTTGCAGCAGAAAGTGACTTTTCTACAGCTGAAAAGGCATGAAAAATGTAAGTGTAGAGAAAAAAAAATGTGCTTTCAGTCATCTGCTAAGCAGAGGAAGATCCACAGACCTGTGGGCATGGATAATACTGCACGCAGACTGAAAAATTAAGTTTTGAGGTGGGGATGAAGAACAGGTTATATTTTATTTATGCATTCTCAGGTGCTGACTGATAACTGCTAAGCTTAAGCACATAAACATCATAGCACAGGGAAGAGAGTCCAAAACATCCCTGTGAGACTGCCGGCTCTGTGTTTCCTCCCAACCATCAAACTCATGATTGCCCCCTGCCACATAAGTCAATACGTTCTTTCAAATCTCTCCAGGCAGCTGCAGCACCTCACGGGGAGTTGACTGACTGTGATGTGCAGAAGCTCTGCCAAAGCGTGGTCCACCTGGCCAGCAGCAGCTCCCATTGGCACAGCTAGTAAATACCAGGATATGCCACTGGTTTGGTCCAAATATTTTTTTCTTCATGAAAGATTTTTTTTTTTAATGCATTTATACCACCATGTGAAAGAATTGTATTATGTTATTCTGTGTCCTGTATGTATCATCCAGGCTTGTCCTTCAACAGATCTACTATACTGTTAGCAGATTTAGCTGCATCTAAGGAGGTGAATGAATCTTCCCAATCACCCCTTGAGACCTAGCCTTGTCATGGCTTTTTTGTTAGATGACAGAGTTGCTCCAGCTTTACATTTTCTTTAAGGTCAAAAGGTTGTTTTTCTTTTCAGAGTGCTTTTGCAGGGAGCCTGTCACTCTTCACTTCCAAATCTTTTGTTCTGTACCTATGAGAGAATTTCAACAGCCAAAACAAACCCAGATTAGCTCATTAGAGGAACCCTTCCTAAATAGCTAGTGGGACTGATGATGTAGTTCAAGCTGGCAGTGTAAAATGCTCATGCAGTCCAGTTCTCTCTCTCCTAACTTAGTACGAACTGGTGGTTCCTTATAGGCCCCAGTTAATGGAGAAGACTCCAAGCAGCTGTCAAACAAAAAAGCTGTGTTGGTGTCAGTGCTATAAACTGTTAGAAGTGATATTTCAGAAGGTCTTGCGTGGGAAGAATCATAGGAGGGAGAAGAATCACCAGAAGATGCCCTGAGGGGGGTCAGAGCTAGAGAAATAATGAATCATCATAACAATGCTATAATTTCTTTCTCTCCTTGTCTGCTTTCCCACRCAGAAGGAGCAAGTTCAGCACTCACGGCTCCCAGGACAGCTGTATTTTGTAGCAGCAGCAGCACTTTCCCCTAACATTGGATTTTTCACTCTCGAAGGTGAGACCCCACTTACTGCCACACTACTGATTTAAATGATGAGTCTCTTCTAACTCTGATCCCTTCTCTGAAAACCTAAAATATTGCCATGAGAGGAGCAGCGATAACACCATTATGTCTGCCAGTCAAAACTCAAGTTAATGATATAACCCGTGTTCTGGATCTCAGCTGTTCCAGCCAACTGCATCATATCACTCACTTCATGAACTTATTTTTGTTTTATTTTGAAACTACTAAGGCTTCTCAACCTATCGTTGACCTACCATTTCCCAGCAGGAGGCTGTTAAGAGTCTATTTATGCAATGGGAAGCAATCTTTTAATCTCTAGTCTGCCATTTCAAGAACAAGTTGAAATTATCACTGATAAACCTCATCTTAGCTTGATGAAACATTTATGAAGCTGGGCAGATATGTATTTCCCCCATGACTACGCAGAAAAACTGAAGTTGCTTAATAAATTTTGCTTTGCTCAGTTTGCTACAGCATCCAAACAAGCTGACGTTAAAGAACCATTTTGTCTGATTTTGAAAATGTGATACGCAATAAAAAGGCTTGATTTCCAAAAAGGTTGGGATTCAGAACTTTTTAGAAATTGAGTGCTTTTAAAATGTCCTGCTTTTTCTTACTCAAAAGTCTTGAAGTGTGTTTCTTCACATATTTTCCTTGTATTGGTTATAATTTCATTTGTGGTATTTTTCTCAGGTTTCCTGTACATCTGCAAAGTCTGCATTCTGCGATACAATCCCTTTACTACAACGGACTTAACATCTGAAGTTGCTCCATCGGCGGTTCTTGCCCTTTAGGGCCTGTTTGTCTGCACCACTGGTGCCGGCTCACAACCCTCTGCTTGCAAATCCAAGGAAACGGCATTGATCCTGCACTCCAACAAACCCTTGTAAATGAGTTCCGGAGCAGTGCCGCAGGTCCTGCTCACACAGATGGGAACTTGCTCTCTTCCAAGGTCCATAACACAGCATCCTCTGCTCCGGAAGGCGAGAGGCACGGTACTCAACCCGATCGGCCAATCTTTCCAGCAGTTTGTTGGTAACACATGCAGTAGGTCAACACCGCTTCCTCTACACGCAGAGAGCATATGGCATGGACAGTGTGTCAGTGCCCCAGAAGGGTGAGACAGTGACCAGGACTAGCGACAATATCCTGCAAGTTCAAAGGTTTAGAGCTTTTTGTTTCTTTCTTTTTTACTTTTAAAGAGAAAACTGAGCATGGAATTCCACCACCTCTATCTTGGATCACTTGGTGAAATTCTCCTCGATTTTATGGGGTTAAAGCAGGGGAGTAGCTTTCCCTGCTCTTGGGTTGTGGAAATGGAGTACAGAGCTGGAAGGTAAGCGCTGCCCAGAGGAGAAATCGCTGCCAAGGCTTTGCGGGCTGGTGCAGGTACACCGACAGCTTCCCGTCTGAACTCTGCAGATCTCCTTCTCCTCGCACTTATTTTCAGAGGTTGCCTGAAGGTTTACTTCTGCCTCATTTCATCTCATTTAATGCTGAAAATCATTTATCTCTATTTAACATAATTCACACTCTGTATAACCTGACAGTGGTAATAGAGATTCAGCTGGCTAATCTTTGTGTAAAATTCCCAGTTTAGGTTTTCTTTTACTTGTATCAGTTCAAATCTTTTTAAGGAACCTGAAGGGAATTATCACTGAAATGCCTTTCTGAAAGATAAAATGCCATTTTTGAAAGATAAACTTCCCTTTTTTTTCAACTTTCAAACATCCTACATAACTCAGTATTAACTATTTAGACATACGATGTAAATGTGATACTGAAATAAGCATAGAATAAACTCTAAAATGAAACTATGAAATAAAGTTAAAGTTTGACATATCAGAAAACATTTTGATATTTGCAGAATGAAAGGGAAAAAATAAAAACAAACTTCTGAAATTTCCTCTGAGAAAATGCATTAAAATATGATCATCTTCACTCTTAACCTTGCTGTGAATAATGTCAGTATCCTCTGCATCAGCTTTGCAGTAGCAGCTCCCACGCCCTCTCCCCTTCTGCCTTTGCCAACTGTTTCCCTCCCCTTCTTGGGTTCCTCAACAGAATAGGTATTTCTCTTATCTCTGCTAGCCGTTCCCCACATCTAAATACGTAATTCCCCTCATAACTCCCCTGATCGCTGTCTCCTTGTAGCACGTGTGCTCTCCAAATAATAATTCTTGCTGACCTTATTGACCCTTGTTGCTCTTCTGGCTTCTTTGGGTGCTCTCCAGGTGATTTGACTGATAAATATGCTTCTGCAAAACAACTGGGCTTGTACCTTTCTGTACTCATCTTCCTATGCTTTGTATTGCTATAATATCCAACCAGTCTCTAAAATGTTAAGTCATTCCCTACTATTTCAATAGCGGCCATGCAGTTTATTCGGTTTTATAAAACAGAAGGAAACAAATTTTTTGCACCTGCTCTGTTGATATTAACAATTTCTTTCTTTTTCTTTTGCAAAGTGCTTTGATTTTATATTGCTGTTTTCCTCTTATTCATTCCTTACACTGTTAGGACATCATCAAACAACACATTGAACATCCACTACATTTAAGTCAGTTTGCTGGAAGCATTTTTTCAGGAGACCCATAAGATTGAGGTAGAAAAGTGATCCCAGATGTAGTAAGTGTAAGAAAGAACTGCCTAAGGCTGCATCGCCATTTGCTATCAAGTGGGAATGAATTCAGTATTCAACATTACTGTAACTGGTTCTGTTTGGCAAGACTCTGGAGTGCCTGGGAGCTCTTGTCACAGCAGGGCACTGCTGTGGGAGGCACTGTGCAAGCAAAGGGCAAAGAAAAAAAACAATACCCCAAAAGCCAAGTCACACAATAAACCACTTGCAGTCTGCATAGATATAATTGCTGGAGTAGCAAGACTCATTGTTTTGTCTGATTTTGTCAAAATAAAAGGCAAGCTGATACAGAGGCCCCATGCCAGAGAGGCATAGTGTGTCATAGTACTGGGCACGAACTCATTAGACAAAATATCTGGCTCCTCATAGTCCAGCCTGAATTGTGAAATACAACAATTTCTGTTTGCATTTTTGCAATTGCTGTCAAGATGACATTACAAAAAAAAAAAAAAACACCAAACCTACAAGAACATAAGTGGGATAGAAGGGCAGCACTACTGTGGAAACAAACATAAGAATGACAATAAAAAATAATTCTGCTTAGATGTGGACATTGCCATCGGGAGACCAGTCTTCTTACAGGACAAATGTGATATCCTGGCTAGGAGCTACGACCGTTGGAGGCTGTGGTTTCCTATCTACCCAGCAGTAATAACGGTGAGAAATGAATGCCACTTATATTTGACAGTCAATATTAGAGGTTCCAGGTGAGGTACAATGCCAAGTATTTAAACAGCTTGGTCCAGTTTGGTGTGGATTGCCCCTTATTTCCTTGAGACCCAGAGCTAGGAGTGGATGCTAAGAGCTTTCTTGTCCAGCAAAAGAGAGAAGTTCCTCTCCATTTAGAATTAGGGAAGTTTCCAGTAGAAAGAGCATCTTTCTTAGACTTTTTTTACCCTGGAGGTGCAAAAAAGTCACTATTCCTGTGATTAGCAAGATATTTCAATTTCTGACACTCCTCAGCTTCTGAGATAAGCACTGAACGACCTTTTGTCTATCAAATTCACAACCATTTTACATACAGTATGAGTTTGCCAGAATCCTTTTCTTAGGTATTTTATAATTTCTCTGCCTAGCTCAAAGATGATTTGTCCAGGGAATACAGCTGGGACTTAAGTGTATTTTAAGAAATCACTGAGAAAGCAGCATTTAACATGCAATCAAACTATTTTGCCCCCCAAACCCAAGAATCTTTTTTACAAAGATATTGTGTTCAATGGTTAAATTAAGTATCTCCATATAGGGATCTGCACTCATCTGACCTTACTGTCTTCCAGTCTGATCCATTTAAACCTCCTCCACTTCTCACAGCAGGCAGAGGCACAGCCTATGGGGGAGTTCGCTGTGGCAGCGTAAGGTAATTGAAATGACAGCACAAGATGATGCTTTACTTCCCATGGGACAGGTCTAGCAATTGGTTTGGACATATGACCACAAAAAACGGGTCTTTAAAGCATGTTGAGGAGTCCTCAAGTTAGCCTAGGTGTCCTTACCACTGGGAACTGATTAGCTGAACAACTTCCTTGGCTATTTCTCTGCATTGTGCAATGTTTAGTTAGAACAGATAAAACAGGATTGCTCAGCAGCTGCAATTATTCAACCTACAGGATTTATTGCATTTGAAAACTGAAGTCAGTCAGATGATACTCTCTGGAGGGAACATGCAGTTACTTAGAAATACATGTGAAATATTTAGGGTGAAGTAATTCATCTGGCACAGGGAACCTTTCATCTCTGTTATTTAGTCCTTGATCTGTAACTGCACTTTGTTTCACAGGCACTTTTARGGATTATTTTATTTGATTAGCAATATAGAATAAAACCTGGAAATGTTAAAAAGAGACTGGTGCTGAAAAGAGGCTGGTGCTAAAGGTGTTCACTGCAGAAGCACATCTGAAACGTGCCAGCAGTGTGACAGACCCGCTAGCAGAGTACGCTGGTATAACAGCACTGGTTTCAGAGGAGCAGTAGAGTGGAGAACCAGCCTAGGAAATTGTTATTAAGGGCAAGATTAAAGCACGCATACAAGAAACTTTGTGTATTTGTCAGTGGCTGCTCTACAGCTGTCTGCCTTCAAAATTTAGGTCCTCAGATTTCCAGCTAACATCAGAGATCCTAAATTCTGTAGATACCCACATTTTTTTCTCCAAAGACCACAACTGAATAAAGATCATTCAGCCATGGTTGGAAGTAAACCAACATCTCACTCATATAACCACTCTGCTGAGATTTCCCAAGTTGTCACTCTTTCTTGTCTCGTAATCACGTAGACATTGGCATTCTTAGAGCACATACATGAGAAACAGGCACACAGGGCTCATAGGAGATGAACTAGATGCTAGAATCTGACTGTAAAACTGCTTTTTCTGGAGAGGCAGAGATTCAGATGGCAGATACTTAAGTTTTTCAAATGAAATGTTCCCTGAAGCAGGTTTCTGGAATCCAGGTGTCTCTTTTTTTGTAGATTCCTTTGGAATATAGTTATGTTTAATAACATCTTTCTCTTTCAATGAATACTGAATTATGGAATAATTTCAACAACAGAGATTGGAAGAAACTCAGCTACAAATAGGTTATGTTGTGAGGCTAGGGTGTTTATGAAGAATGTGTGGATTCATAATCTCTTGACAGAGGAAGGAAATGACTGTGGGTCTTCACATCTAGGTGAGGGCTGTAACCACTGAGCTGATGGATGAAACAGTAGGAGTAATATTATTTAGTACAGACTTCCCTCCAAAGAAGGGTTCAGGGTGGGGACTCCTACCTGGAATGATAGGCCAGTACTCTGATGAGACTGAATCGAGTCCCGCTGGCCCACATGCAGCTCACTTTTTACTGACTACCTTAAATATTATCTTTGATGGATCCTATTTGCTGGCAGTTACCTTCCCGATGTACAATTTTTAGGGGCCTTACGAATGTCATTGGAGATTATGGGTTTCTATATTTGGACTGTGATGAGGCTGAATAAGTATGTTTGAATTTATTTTTTCTTTTGTTTGGTGAATCATCTTTTAACTAATAATGAGGATTTTGAACATAGCTGAATCTTTCCTGTACACTTCAAAGCTTCTGCTGGCACAGACAAGCACACATCATGGTATCTGCCCCCCTGGTCAGGAGGTTGGGACATGCAGACTCCCCCAACAACAACATTCAGAGTGCTCCATCACTTGCTTGGCCAGTGGTTGTAATGTGTTTGTGTCGTCTCTCTAGAAACTATCTAAATCAGCTTCTAAACATTCCCAAATTCTTTTGCCTGGGGAGCAGAAGTCTGACRGTGGCTCTGAAAGGCAAGCCTCCCATGGGATGCTGTATGTCAGCCTGCCACAGGGCCCTTCAGACAGAAATATTTCTTGCTTGTTTGTCTTAAGGCTTTATGTGGGCTTTTTGCCACTTGAAATAATGTTTTGTACCAGTTCAGGTAGAACATACTTTTAAATGTTTATTTATCTGTTCAGTATAACAAAGAGATCTGGGGTTAAATGCTACAGATAAAAAGGAGATTGAACTAACATGCACAGAGGTGCAGCTAATACCTCTAAGTAAATGCCATATTCATAGGACTCTGGGTGAAATGGCATTAACCAGCAGAGTGTCATTTCTCTCGTGTCTTCCCAATCATTCACTGTTTCTTTCGAACCTGATATTTTCCCTATCCTCTTGTTCTTGCTCATAGTGACTCTGTAGCTAGGCAGAGGCTTTTCATTGTACAGCCATACCCTCGGCAGAATTTCTTCAGGTGGGCTATTTACAGATAAAATTAGATAAAAGAACAATTTTAGCTTACCTTACTGAAGCATTTCCCTCCCTTTCCTTGTAATTTGTCTGAAACAAGCATGCAAGAGGGTGAAGGGGGAGCAAGGAAATGTCCTGTTACCTGTCCATCCTTGCGGTATTTCTTGAGATACTAGATGCAGTTACTCAGAAAATCAACAGTTCATGAAACAAAGAAAATGTAGGTTATGTCTGGGAAAAGACTCAGACAGAAGATCAAGTACTATTCCAAATATTTAAGCCATCCAATTCGGAAGAGATCAAAATGGTTTAAAACTGTTCTTTGCCTTATTAAACAGTTCCTTGCATTATTAAGCCACTGAGTCACTAATTTCCTTGTCAGCAGGAAAGCAGCTCCTATGTAAAAGACAGCAATGAACTCAGAAAATTTGCTGAAAGATAGATCAGTGCTACTGTTTCACTAAGGATATGGCACAGGTCTTCAGCTGACCCACCCAGATGACCAGGGCCAATTTGTAGCAGGTAAGGATCTTTTCACAGCGATAACATGATAGCGATCGATGCGAGATGTCACGAACACTTTGCTGTGATTGTTAAGCAACTAATCCTTGTTGGGTGCATTCCTTACAGCCTAACAGTGCTCTACTGTGCTAAATGATAGGCAAAATTAGTCACCCACTATACGGCATTAACAGATCATGATCAAGGCTTATCATAAATTTTCACGGATATGAAATATTAATTTCTTCAGATTACCTGCATACAAGCCAAATATCCCTCACATGAAAAGAGCGATTTCATCTGTCTGTACAAAAATAACCTCAAAGGCTCTGGGAGCTCTGAAGACAAACTCCTTGGTATTTCTAACAGGCTGGAAGGAGAGGAGGGAAAGAATTCTGCCTTGGTATAATTCGAAACTTGCCTTTTTGAAGCCCCTTTTCAAGCTGCTGTGTGTCAGAACCTACCAAATGTGGGCTTCGGTCACATGGCACACACGCCTGTGTGCAAGGAGGGAGCCTGCGGGGCGTGTAGGGAAGGTTTCTTCTCATCAGATTTTGAAGAGTGCAAAGCAGGATTGGGATGGGGGGGACACTGCAGCAGCTGGGGCCAGTGCCCCCCACGCCTGTTTGGGAAGCAGCATGTCTCACGGAGTTCCTGCTCTGGGAAGAAGAAAAGAGCCCAGCACAGCACTTCTGGAAGGTTTCCAAGTCCCTGCACGCTGATAGGGAGGCACAACCCAAGAAGCTGTGTGTATATCACGGGAAACTGGACAGCTAAATACTTCTGAAGCTCTTGCTGTATTACAATGTGCGGGTTGGGTCTCACAGAAAACTGGCTTTCCTGGAAAATGAGGGAATTTGTGCTTTGCAGTAGTTCAGCATTTATCAAGAATCATCTCTGACTGTAATAAGCAATGAGATAAATCTGCTCTTTTAGTGATTTTCCAATTGCATTCAATTTTGTATTTTCAGAAATTTCTCAGCCAAGCTTATTGAGCATAATTTCCCATTCTGTTTTCCAGCAATTAGTGAAATGGTATCTCATTTCATTGTGGCATATGTCAGCTTTGTGTGGCATTGGAACCAGAATGGAATAAAAGGAGGAATTGTATCAGGGACACGGTAAGGTCTGCTCCATAGCGGAAATTCAGATTGTGTGGTTGTCCCACAGTGCCATGTGACTGGCCTGTCCAAATCCAGCCCAGCATGATCCAAACCTTGTTTCTAGTAACACATAAGGTGATCACTTCCTCAGCCCAGTCTGCTGCCAAACCCCAGCGGAACGAAAACAGTACCACAAGGGCTGAGCTCCACAGCACTGTGGCAGCAGGACCTGGGAAATCTGATAGAGATCTGTTTCTAAAAGTGAATTTATCCCTCCTTTAGGCCATAAAAATGGTTTGTCAAAAACATTAATGAAAAAGAATGATTTTACAGAAGGAAAAGTTGTATTTTGGAGACCGTACATTACACCTTTTTGAGTCATAACCATCAAAAGAAAAAAAGAAAATGGACACTCCTCAGGACAATTCAAAGGACTTTTTGAACTTGGAAAGAAAACCTTGTTACAATACCAAAAGAGTTATTTTAGTGTTTTTCCTGGTTGTTATTTTTTTAAGAACATTTCCTGGTTTAATTGGCATTGCTGACTAGTTTTCATTTTTTACCAAACATGTGTGGGAAGAGTTGTTAAGTAGTGTCTATCAATAGTAAAAGCCAGTAAAGTATGAGCTGAGTTACATGGCATACAACAGTGTAAAGCAAGAATTTAGGGGAAGCAAACTAATGGAGCAAAGCTAGTACAATTTTCTGAAAGAGGTTGTCATCATATTTGGTTGCAGTAGGGTATGCCTGAAATTAAAACTGCTGAAGCAAATGGAAAAGTCAAATTAGCTAAGGTTTTAAAGCCAAATCTATGGTATGAAGTTAGTCTTTACCAACTGAAATTCCCAAGAATTTCAGTAGTCTTTGAGGAAGAAGGTATTTTACACACACGATTTTATCAACACAAAACTGTTTAATATTTATTAAATGACATAAAATACCTAGATAACAGACTCACTCTCTGAAAGGACATGCATTTACATTATTTACCAACTTAAGTGTCATGGATTAACCCCAGCAGGCAACCAAGCCCCACACAGCCGCTCACTCACTCCCCCCATGGTGGGATGGGGGAGAGAATCAGAAGGGTAAAAGTGAGAAGACTCGTGGGTTGAGATAAAGACAGTTTAATCGGGAAAGCAAAAGCCACGCACACAAGCAAAGCGAAACGAGGAATTCATTCACTACTTCCCATGGGCAGGCAGGTGTTGAGCCATCTCCAGGAAAGCAGGGCTCCATCACRCGTAACGGTTACTTGGGAAGACAAACGCCATCACTCCTAATGTCCCCCCCTTCCTCCTTCTTCCCCCAGCTTTATAGGCTGAGCATGATGTCATATGGTATGGAATACCYCRTTGGCCAGTTGGGTCAGCTGTCCTGGCTATACTCCCTCCCAGCTTCTTGTGCACCTGGCAGAGTGAGAAGCTGAAAAGTCCTTGACTAGTCTAAGCACTACTTAGCAACAGCTAAAACATCAGTGTGTTATCAACATTATTCTCATACTAAATCCAAAACATAGCACTATACCAACTACTAGGAAGAAAATTAATTCTATCCCAGCCGAAACCAGGACATTAAGAAAGACTCTCTGTACCCGTGTCAGACTTATGAAACATAAAACCTGAAATTCCCAAGAATTTCAGTAGGAGTATTGCCTGGAAAAAGGCTGGAGGGTTAGACTTGGATAATAAGAAGAACACGGCAGGATGCTTCTGGGTTAGTTTTATGGAACATCATAAAATAGAGGGCTATAAAACCAGAGGTGCATAATAAAAGCAAACTGCAAACACACTATAAACCAATCTTTCTATTTTAACTTTGGGGGAAAATGTGACTGGGGAAGTGAAGGAACCATCTATGTTTCTTCCAAATACCTCTAACTAGCCAGTATTTTATGTAGTAAACTAAGTGGGAAACAATAGCCTCTTTCACAGTTCAGTACATTAATAACCCTTAGTTCGAAAAAATAAATGTTTGCTCTGAAGATTACAAATTTAAAGGAATAGCCTATTACCTACATTTAGTTTTTTGGGCCCACTTTTATGATTAGAAAAGGGAATCCAAGTGAGCTTACTATACTTATACATTTCTCAGTGTAATTTGTGTTCTATACATCTGTCCTTTGGATGACAAACATTTAAGGATCAGGCCTTTTGCAAAACATCAAATAAGTTGTTAATCTAAGTAAAGAAGGATAGTTTTGTGCAAAAAGAGGAACTGCTGAGCAGATTTAACTTTGGAAGAAATGTATGGTTATTTCTGCAGCTTGTGAAAATTGGTGGAATTTTATTTTTTGAAACACTTCTGAGGTACGGGAATGGGTCAACGATATTTGAGGAGATTCCCACCTCTGTCTGCCCTTGTCAAATCTTGCTGCAGTATCTGCTCTTTCCATTATACCATATTCGAAACCTACTTGTTTAAAAGAAAAGAATCCAAATATTCAACGTAGAGCAGAAAAAAGTATGTAAGAAGACTAAATATAAAATAAAAATGCATTAACATAGAAGCTAGAAATAGAAAACACTTGGCTAAATAAACTAAGAGTATGTCCATATTGCTTTCTGCAGACAGACGAACTTTCCCTTGCTTGTGCTATGATCTGGCCGGACCTGACTGTATTAGTGCTAAAACCAATAACCTATTTAAGAGCCTGGTTTTCTTGGCATTAGGTACCAGAATTACCCAAAGTGAAGTTTGTCTTCTACCGCAGCCTTTCTGTGCTGTTTTAGGCAAATCAGTTAGCTCTTCTATGATCTAACTTGCAAATAATTTTCATTAACTTTGTGAAAGCTGCATGTCTAACTGTCCTTCAGGAGACGGCTCATCTTTCCTGCTCTGCAAAATGATCCTGAAAGGACCTCTCTCGTTCACAGGGGAGCATAAATAGCACCAACAACACATCACCTTGAGGCTTAGCCATGTGCTGGGTGTAGAGATGTCTCCAGTTTTCCTGTTGATTGATAGGATTTCTTAGCTCATGTGCAATGTCAAGCAAATAAAGCTTTACTACATTTTCAAAGCCAGTTCAGGCCAGCAGCAGCCTTGGTGCTTTCATGCAAGGCTGAGACTGGACTGGTAAAATTGCTGACTACTCTGGGCTGAAAGCCCTGGGGGCACAATGCAGAGACAGGTGAGCTGGCTCTGCAGGAATTTGTGCACCTGCAGAAGCTGAAACACTTTCTTTATGTTCACTTATCCACTCAACTTCAGTCCCAATGCCCCAGATAAAGGGAACCCTTCTGTGGATTAGACATCCCTAATAACTGCACTAATGGTGGACAGACATACGAGCACCCTGAAAGGACAGTCCTTGTAGGTTTTTAAATGATGTAACACTGTTTTTGCCAGTATTTCTTCATGGTATCCTCAGTCAAATGATCATACTGAATTTTCACCTGTTAGGCTTCCAATGTTTCTCATTGATATGAGAAACATAAACAGGGTATACATGAAATCTCTGACAAGGTTTTGTCACACCATTACAAAAGGAACAACCTTTCTGAGAAATGTCAGTCTGAGTGAGACTGATTGTTTAGTGAGAACATAGTTCTCCCTGCACTTCATAGGGCAGAAAAGAACAAAGCATTTTGCTTCCTTACATTCAATACATTTTGGTTGGACTTGATTACTCTTGTACTTCTTTTAGTAAAAATGATACATCTGAAATGCAATTCAATCTTACAAAACTAGTCTTTCATTAAAAACCTAGTGTTTCCCCCCCCCCCTTTTTTTTTTGTTCCAGCCCAGCAGTGGAAGAAAATATTTGGAACTTCAGGATTACCCAAAGGACAGGAATTTTGGTTTTTGACAGGCAGCGCTGCTTACCAGGCCTGCATTTCGCACGTACTGAGTGCTCTGATTGCTTCCAGACCATGTTCTTKGAAGTTCAGGAAGTTCCTTACTGGGCAGCTTCTATGAGACTAATTCCATCAGTTTGTTATTTACTCTTGTGTTGGTCATTCTCAACCATCAATGCACTCATGAACCTCCCTGCTGTTTTATTAGCATGACTGGATCCACATGAACCCAAATCTCTGGCCTTTCCCATAATCTGCTGCAAGGCCACCCCGTAAGAGCTTTCTGATTCAGCTCATGTGCAGGGAACCAATGCAAGAACCATTACACAACACATAAGGTGTATATGTATTTTCCCATCCCCATGTCCACCCATCCCAGCCACTAACCAAGGATTAGGTGTGACAGAAGACACCTTGTCAGACATGGGTAAGTCTGATAAATCATTCAGCTTCCTTGTCTTCACTGTAGCATTTATATATTTCCTCTTTTTTCAGCAGTCAGTGGGATAATTTAATTCTCAGAAAGTGATTGCCTTCCCTACAGATTTCCAACATAAAGAAGGTAACGAACAACATAGCTAGCACCTAAATTTTCTTTTGGGTTGAACTTTGTGGAAAAAAAAAAAAATCACAAAAAAAGGTTAGCAAAAAGCCAAGAAGTCAATACCAGAAAATAAAGTCCTCTCTATTGGATGATTATAAGGATTAATACACTGCAGCAGCACCTCCATTAGCTGAAAGGGCTGAGAATGTGGRTGCAATGACAGAGACCTTGACGGTTGCCAAATGCTCACCTCAGTCCCATTTCTGAGATTTTGTGACATGACAGCAGAGTCTGACATAAAAAGAGGAAAAAAAAATCTAAGGATAAAAATATATTACAATAACAGATTGAAACCAGCCTGTTTATCCTGGTTGATCTTTCTGAAATACTTAAAGCTAATTGTATCATTATGAATAGAATGGTAATGACTTTATTGGGTACTTTTTCTGGATTGCCTTTCAATTGGATGATAGACGTATATGAAATTCAGCTTCAGTCCTGCTGCCCTCCAAAACTAATACCCTTACTTTACACTGCTTTGTGGCCTCTTGACATGGTGTAGCTCTCTTAACTGAGTTGACAGACCTATCTCTCCTTGCATTCTTCACCAGGCAGTCTGCTTCCCTCAGTTCTCCTTCTCTTTCATGTATACAAATATATATATATGGCATAAGCTATTGGACTTTTGATTGAGTTTTAGTGTTCGTGAAGAGGCCAAATGACTGCTCTCAGGTCTTTTAAAATCTGCATATTTTTTAGTTAACTGTGCTTAGGGCTGTCAGTTAGAGGCATTTGAAATTTCAGCTTTCTTCAAAGAAATCTGTTCTTTGCATCCCAGCCTTGGACCATGAGCTCATTCCATATTGTCCACCAAGTAACCTTCGAGAGCAGAAATGTTCTGGTCTTGGGTCTTACTGGAACTGCAAGCAGCAAGTGAAAAGCTGGATACTTCAGGAATCTGAACTATTCAGTATGTCAACACTATTTGAAGAGCCATGTATGCGTCATGTTCTTGTTTGCAAGCTAATTAGATTACTTGTTTTGAAAGATGGATTAATGAATTAATCACAGGGTGCGGTAGATGTTTTTTCTTAACTTTCTGAGACCAATTTAATATGAAGGTTTTTTATTTTTCTTATGTGTATGATTCATTTCAGAACTGGAAAACACAGAAACCAGAAATGTGAAAATGATAACTGTGTTAAAAAATGAAAATTATAATCACTGCCATCTTTGGCACAGCAAGCTTTCTTTCATGTTATCTGAAACTGTAGATAGTACCAGCAGCTGTGGAAAGAGGGAATGATATAAGAGCTTTCTAGTTAATAAATCAGAGCTGAATGGAAAAGGGTGTGGTTTTGATTGCGCAAAATGCCAGACAGGTTTCTGGTTTGTAAAACTGAAACCAGGGGTGGTTCACATCTTGACATCTTCTCATACTGCAGCATTTATGGAAATTCTACTATTTTCTTGTCTTCATTCAAATTAATTAAATTTTGGACAACTCCTAATATTACAAAATGCACTGACCCAAATTTATTGACTCAAAGTCAGAAGGCAGCATGGACTGGGATCTGGCCCTGGATTCTGCATAGAGAGAGACACTCATTTCTGGCCARTTCAGCAGCTGCACCAAGTTGGGGATTTATATGTGCACATGCCTTTTCACTTATTTTCCTGTTTTTCAGTTTTCCTGTTCTAGACAGTTGCCCACCTACTGGGCCAAATTCTGCACATCCTTTTCTTGGTCACCTAGAAGGGAAAGAGTCTCGACATTAGGCAATGCCAAAGTGTGCAATTCTGAGCAGGACAATTTGCATGAACCGTGAACCATCTGATCTTCAATCATTTTGAAAATGAGAGGTAGAGACAGATTTTCAAAGATATTTACCTCAATAAATAAAGATAGAGATAAATGTCCAAAGACAGAGATAAGGTGCCCTAGACACTTTTAAAAGTCCCTGGGAAATTCCCACTCTATCAATAAGAGTTAGGTAGCTAGACAGTTATTGAAATCCCACAAATCAAACACCTTTGTAAATGTGGTCTTTGTTTCCTGATCCCTTCTGTTTTCACCTTCAGCTGTACAAACAATCTCGGTACAGATACAGGATGTGCAGTTCCTTCCCCAACAACCTCCTCTTGGTTCTCCTTTGTTGCTAAAACTGAGGAAATGACAGAGTCCAAAGCAGACTGCAAAATCTGCATTACTAGTAAAGGGGACATTGTACAGACCAAACATACCCAGTAAGGTCTCTCTGAGACAAGACAGAGTTCCCATACCTGTTGATTATGAAAATAACTGTTTTTCTTGAATGTTGACTGACTGTTAAATGGAAATTAGCAGACAAAACACACAGAAAGATTGAGTCCTCATCATGTTTCAGAACATGACTCTACAAGTGTCTGTAAGAGAATAGGAATAAGTTTGACAACGGTGAATGAATGCTACCAATAATGTATACCATTGCTAGGTATGTATTTACTTATGTATCACAATTTCTCTTCACATCTGCTTAGCTTGAATGCAATAAAATAGAGGAAGAGCTGTCACAGTCATTCAGCAGTTGCAAAAATCTCAAAGTCGTGATTTTGTGTGCTTTATGGAGCATTCACTCCAGTGCTGCTGAGATTTATTGCATCAGCTGGAAAACAAAATGGTCATTATTTTATGGTTTTGGGTGTTGAAAGGAGAAAAATATTACTTTTAGGCTTTTGCAGAGTACAGTGATGCATTTCAAAGCTCTATTAATACTGTATGCTCCCACCTGAGAGGCCAGATAGCTGAATTTTTTATTTCTTTTAYTTTTTGCACATTAGCTGGTGCATGACAGTGCTGTAATACGACATGTGGCCAACAAGTCTATCATGTAGTGCTCAAAGGATGTAAATCAATATTGTTCCTTAGAATAAAATATGCTGCTTTGACCATAGAGCATAGTGTACAGAAAAGGCAGTGGGATGGATTTGCTGGAAGGGGCAGGGAAGGATGGCTCCGTCGCCAGCCTCAACAGCCCAGCCGGCCAGGTCGCGTGATGGGACCCCCCCGCTCACTCCTGCTCTCCCTCTCCCCATAGCCACCTCCCCATTCCCACCCAGAGTGATGCACCCAGCGCTGTGTCCCTCCCCATGCCCTGCTCCTCTTGTTCTGTAACTCTCAGCCCGTGTCCCCAGCACTGAGCTGCCCGTAGCTCTGCACAGCACTGGAGCAGACGTCCTCCCCAAATCAAAGCGAAGCTCCCAGGACAGGCTGTGACAGGCACTGGGAATAGGGATTTCCCCAGATAATAGCAGTGGGAAGTGCCCCGGGTGCCCAGGAGGATGGACTCATTCGGATCCTTAGTTTTTCTGTGATGTCCTCAGAAAACTAATTTGCATTTCCAACATTACGTTACCCTTCACTTAAGACAGTCATAGGAAAATTTGGGCTGAAAGGAGCTCAGAGGTCATCTGGTCCAGCCCCTGCCAATAAACACCAGGAGAGCGGTCAGGTCCGGCGTTGCCTGGYTGTTGCAGGAGCACGGGCAGGCAGAGGCTGTTCAGGAGGGCAAAGCAGGAGGAAGTGCAGTGAGTCAGAGAAGGCTCTCCCCTCCTCCTCCCAGCCTTGTCTTCCCTAGCCAGGGAAGGAACATCACTGCACAACTTGCAAAAAATGTCTCTTGTGACCGGGAGGGAGCCTGCAAGAGCTGTGACTATTTTATTTTCCCCTGCTTTATCTTTCTCAGGTGCTTAAGATATGTCCTACCTCTTTTCTCTCCACGGAGCCATCTGAGCTGTTTCTCAGTGGTTTCTTCAAGGGGCTGAGGGTTTCACCAATAAATAGTTTGAGGGCGTTTTGTGGCTCTGAGGTCCGGAGCCTCACCCTCTGCAGCCGAGACTCAGCACGGTCCTCTCTAATGCCTTTTGGACTGAAATAAGAAAGCCTTCAGGACACTTCAGTGACAAACTGAGAAAAAATAAAATAAAATTAGCTTTTTAAAGAAGAAAACCTCCATCCTAAATGCTACTGAGTGCTCACTATCACATTCAAAGGCATAATTCTGTCTGTTGGGGATAGAAATATTAACTACAGGTGTCTGCTCAAAAATGAGGCAATAAAGAGTTGGATGATTCTCTGTCAGCTCCATTGCAATGGGTTTGGAAAGAGCTTCTTTGTTGTATATCTGGAGATCAAGAGCAGCTTTCCATCAGCATAACTGCAGAGTACAGTCTGTAATCTTTTTTCGGTCTCAGTTTTAAAAAGGAAATACAAAATTGAAAAACAAAATGAGAAGAGCTCTACTTCAGTGACACATTTACTTTTTTCAGGCATTTGTAGCTTTAAATAGTTCTATGAGAATTAGAACGTATGGTGATTCATACTGTATAGTTTTATTTTAGTACTGCTTAGATTAAATCACACTAGAATGATGCAAAATAGCTATTATGAGATCAGTWAAGGAACCCAGTTCAATTGCCAGTACAAAAAAGATGCTTAGAATAGGTGTCCACTAACGTATACTATATCAGAAGGAAGACTATCCAAGCTATCTGAAGACTTTAAACCAAACTAAGGAGATTAAAAATTCCTCCTTCAATATAAACTGATCTTTATTTATCTAAATATTGCTTTAGATTTTGAAAAAAAAGTCTTGAAAAAGTTGGAAGGAACAAACCCTGATAAAACCTAATCAAGGAAATGCCTTTAATATTAAAACAGATCTTTTCCAGCATTTTTATATAATAGGCTTCRTAGTAGTTTTGGTCCTAATCCTACTTGAAGACATATTGGAGTAAAGAAATGAGCTAGTTTCCTTTCCCACCTGAAAGGAACCTATTGCCCCACCAAAGCACGCAATCTTTCACATTGTACATCCAGCAACTCTGTGGGAGCTGAAATAAAGGTCGGAATTTTTTTGCTCAGCCTTTGTTTATTTGCTTGCACCCAGTGATGAAAATTGACAAAGAAGAGCTCAGGTACAGCAGACACAGGTACTGCTGCAGGAGAATGCTGCTTTATGCAAGATCACAGTTCTGCACTTAAAGGAGGTTATCGAAGTGTTTGGACTCACTCCAGGTCTTGTTGGACTCATGGTAGAGTCCCTCCGGCTGGCACAGGGGRACTGTCGGGGCTCCTTGTGCTCCAGTGCAGCAGCCTGGATCCATGAGAGAGCAGTAAATACCATTTGTCATCACTTTTTCTCAGCAGACTTCCCTCCCACTTTCAGAGAGAAAAAAAAAGGGAAAAAAAGTCTTGCTAGTCTCACTACTTTCTACTGGAGGTATTTTTATGAAGTACCCTTTTTTAACATTAGTRAAACTGAAGATTTCTCATTGTTGAAAACTACTGTGATGATGGAAAGTTTTTTCCTGGTTTGATAATGAGGTATATTTTTCACCCTTTACTCTCTTGACTCTTTAAATAGCTTTTATTAGTATAATCTATCCTCTTTATCTTCCCACACACAGAGAAAAATATCCCATAGAGAATAGTGTTCATGTGCATTTATTAGTTACTAGGAGTTTTATTATAGCATTTCATACTAAGCTTTAAAAATTTTAATCATGCATTGTCCTCTTAGAAAAGATGCTGCACACTTGCTTAGTGAGTAGTAAGCCTCCAAGGAAGCTCACTGAGCAAAAACGTTGTAATTCAGCTGGCAGTTATATGAAAGAATTTAACATGTAGTTAATATATTAAGGCCTTTAATGAGGATCTAGCATGAGAAAAAATAAGGTTTAATATTACTGTATGCTCACCAGCTTGAAGTTCAACCCCACCAAGTGAGACAATGTGATGTACTTTGAGTTCAAATTGCATTTAAAACCCTTCACACCAAAGCAGTTGGACACCTAACCAGCTGTGTCTGGAAGAGCATCCATTTTCTCCGTGTTCATCTGAAATTATGGTCAGTGCTGCCAGTACAAAGGGAACCTCCATTAAAAGGGACCTGTTTTATTCCCACATAATAGATACAAGGCTTTGCATTTCATAAATTAGTCTTTAACTTGCCTGAAGTATCTCTCTTTTATGAGTAGTTCAGACATGAGCTGGGAATGCTCATTTCTCTGGCATTTGTTTGGAAATCACAGCTCATGATCACATGAGTTGCTAATACCTCTAATACCTCAAACAACATGCTTTTATGCATCTTGTTTACATAGATTTTTTTTTAATATCATTGCAGTTCGTTAGGTTTTATATACTATCATTAATACCCCTTCTCCTCAGCAATTAAGTAAATTATCAGATGATAGACATTACTGTACAGGACCACCATACACTGAAAAATTACGTTCACTTCAACAGAAGCAAGTATCTCTGCACTAATTATCACCAGTGATAGTTATGCATAATAATAAAAAGCTTTCTAGAAAGATAATGAGGCAGATTTTGCTTTCAATAACACTAATGTAAATGCATAATAATTTTGGCACATCCGCAATGTTGTTCTTCCAGATTTACATAACCATAGCTGGACTGCGTTTATCCGGTAGAACCGATTTCTTGTCAYTGCCTGGACCCAGAACTGCCGCCCTCAGCAGTATAGCTGACTGGAAGTTTGGGGACACCATCTTTCACCTGTGAGCTGAGACACAACTTCAGTGATATTTTTTAAAATTTCTTTTATGTGGCCCATTTTGTCTAATAGATGATTTTATTTTGTTTTAAATAAATGTTCCACATTTTCCACCTCCTCAGATGACAAGAATCAATAGAGGACCAGGGACACTTCTGGCAGTCAGAAATCCGACTCCAGGGATACAAGCCAAACACATTGCCATTTTGCTCCTAAAGAATGGAACTGTGAGGAAGTCTTTTATTAGGACCAATCACTGTTAAAACAGACGTGGCAAAATTTTGCTTGCCATCATWTAGATTATCAATTAAAAAAATTACATCTTTCCACATGGATTTTTTCTTTTCTATTTTTGATAGTTAAAATTCCACTGAAATATAAAGACGAAGCCACTCTCCAACTCTTGAAATACTTTACAAAGCAATTCCCTGATTGTTGCCACAGACTAAGGACGAAGAATCAGCGCAGATTTTCATTTTTATAGCCTTTGATATAGTTCTTCACAAGATGCCACTAAGAAAAGAACTGGAATTATGGGTTGCAATGGAAAGTTAAAGAGCAGTGATGTTATTTGCAATGGAGTTTAGTCATTGCTTATTTCAGCAACCACTGTTCAGCAGCAGGTATGACTGTCCCATGCAAATCACTAGTCATGAGTTTCAGTGGCAGTTTGCCTATGCAAGACAAGATGAACCCAACTGATTATAATCACTGCTTCCCTCTTCTGCAGTAGAAATCGGCTCTGTGACACATGATACCAGCTGCTGGACACTGGCTACTGTAATAAAAGTTAATTTGCAGGATGGTATGGGCTGCATTAATTTTCAACGTGGCAAAATGCTAAGTTGACCCAACCTTGGGCCAGTGTTGTTTCATCAGCAAACTGAAAAAGGAAGTAAGTCATGAGTCATATAAAACGCTGTAAATGATAGAGAACTATTTAGATTAGTCAAAGCCACAGGAGTCTGGAGGGATATTAGAGTAACGTAAGAACATGAAGCAAAGCAGCACAGTGGCAGCTGAAATTCTTTGTAGCTAAAAAAGAAAGAGATTAAGGCATTTACCTGGAAAGAAGGTACAATTTATACAAAGTAGAATAGCTTCACTAAGGGACTGAAAGAAACTTCCACGGCCTCCCCCCTTCCTCTTCCCCCCACAGTCCTCCAGAATACTCTACAGCCTGCTTACTAGGAAACCCTGCAAGAATTATGGATGGKTTAGGTTAAATTTCTGTGTGATATCAGGTAGATAAGGGACTAAAACCCAAGCCTCTGATTTTTCACTGAGTACCCTAGCGGTAAGCCCTTGGACTTTTTGAATTATGTTTTTATCCAAGAAAAGAAAGAGCGTGTGGAGCAGCTGCATTACAAAGGGCTGCAGTGGCCACTCCTGCGTCCTGAACAGACGTCCATCAAGAAGAGCCTGGTCCATCAAGAAAACTCTCGCTGAGCCCCTGAGGGGGCATGAGCAGAAGATTATCAAACTCTTGGATCCCTTCCAGGACACTATCTGGGTATTGCATTGCCCAGGATATGTTGTGATGTGTGACCAGGCATCCAATTCCAAGACCAAAAAGTAAAGTGAGATGGAGCTGCTCTCGGATTTTGGGCTCACGGCTCCCTCTAAATCCCAGGTCCACTTTTGTATCCCACCCCAAGATACTCTTATAAAAGTCAAAGACCCAGAGAGGTAAGGAGTGATAGTCCATTCCTCAAACATGTCACCAGAGGTTATATACCCCACAGTGATGCTGTTAAAAAATGGCCATCTTCTATGGTTAAAACCAGTGTTTAAATTGAACTTTGACTTCCAAAACAGGCTTGTGTTTTTTTAAGCCATGGTGAGAAATCTGCAACAAATGCAGCAGGGTTGCCCCAAATAATACTGCTAGGCATGAAAAAAATATTCAGAGGSACACTCTTGGGCTGCTGCTCTAAGCAGCATGGCCAAAATTCACAGCCCGAGGGAAGGGACACAGGCAGTGTCCATGGGTGGCGTGCCCTGTCTCCCCCAGGGAGGTTAGACTGACCCCATTTGTGTTTGAAGGCTGGTTACCAGAGAAGATGTTTGGTATGGGACGAACACTCAAAGCTGTGTCACTCGTTACCTGCAATTTTCTGTCACAGAGTGTGCTCATTCATCTGCACTAAGCGATAGATTAATTGAAGTAAGAAGGGTTTTTGAGATCAAGAACCAGAAATGGAGTGGCAGAATGACTATGGCAAGCACAGCTGACTGCTTTAATTGAAAATCCAGCAGTGAGAAAAAAATCAGTAAGAAAAACAAATCTTGACTAGTTTTCCCATCACGTTCCCTCTCTGAAATAGGGATAAAGCACACACCTGAAATTTTCTAACTGAAAGCCAATGTCATTTCAAGCAAATAGCCCGCTACCCACACAAAAGCTCTTCAGACAGTGGAACATCAAACAGGAGACCCAGCAGCAGACAATCAGCTTAACTAAGCACCCCTTTGAGAGCAGCTCTTTAAGGAGAGCCAGCTGAGCCATAAAAACTGCTGGGGATGAATGACATCAATGCAATTTACTGGCTTTCTTCAAATAAAGACTTCAGCGTAAGGAAATGATTTAAGAGACAACTAAACTCTGCTAGAGTCATAATTAGTAAATAATAGGTTCCATTACACATATTGGTGTATACAACTAATTCAGGATAATTAACAGAAGCATATGACAGAACAAGCTCTCCTTTTTTTTCCAAAAACATTTTATTAACATTACTTATGAATTCATGTTTAGAAAATACTGTAGGTGAAACTAACAGAAATTCAGACATGGCTCAAATACAAAACATAAAAGAAGGTGCAATATTATCATCATAGGCATAACCTACCATAAGAAATACAATAGTGCCTCAAAAGAGTGATTACATGAGATTTGCAGAAGTTTCTGCTTTTCTGCTTTAACAGCCACTGCATAAACACAAATATCAAGATTCTCAGCAGATGTAATCAGTGTAGCTCCACTGAAATCAATAAAAATATGCTGATTTATGCCATACAAGGATCTGGAGTGTAACTTAGCACAAATTTCAAATATCATGAAAAAGTAGTGGCTACATTTTCATTTGAATACTCAAGTAGCTTATTCATTGCCTTTGTCAGAGTGTTTATCACAGTATCCCTACTCCCAGTTTTCTCTTGGGATGAGCCAGATTTAAGTTTATACTTCTTTTACTGTTACGAAGGTTTGTGAAAGCCTTGACTATGAACATAACTGTAAAGGACAGTCTACTTAAATGATAGTGCCGAAGTATGTAAAATGGCAGGGCAATAAACCTCTGAACACACTTTTGAAAGGTTCCTTTTCTTTAGCAAGCAGAGGATGCCAAAAAAAATCCATGGCAGAGATTTAGCTTTGTACTCTCCTTAGTTATACTAAGAGACGATTGATTTTTCAAATATCAATTGATTTGTAACAGCCGAAATATTCTCCCAAGGCATTAGTAACATTCCCCCATAAAAACATGGAAATCTAAATACCTGGCTTTGCCAAAGTATTACTGCAAAGACAACAGAGCAGAAGAACCAAACTTAGGTTCATTCTTCTTCTATTAAATGCAGTTCTTTATAAAAAGTAAGTTGGAAATAAAAAGCAGTTCTRAAAGACAGAACTGTGTCGGTGTATAAAACTGTGTGGGAACTATCTTACAAAAGAAGAAAGTGGAATCAAAAGAAGGTGTTTCAAACATCCAAGTGCACATCAGCTTTAAGACTTTGGGTTGTACGTCTGAGGTTTTTTAATCAGTTTTCTCATCATTTTTCTGCGGAATACATTCGTTGGTTTGTTGATTCTTGGTTTCTGAGTCCCTGCTAAGAAAACAAAGGAAGCAGTTAGGGAAACATTATGACAAAACTGTTACTATTCTTTATTGTTTGGGGTTTTTTTATTATGTTACGCTGTTTAAGTAGTTGATCCAATAATAASAAATGTATCAGAAACTGTAAAATGTGTTCTGGACACCCTATTCTCACACACTGTAAGGTCTCCAACGTGTCCCCCTTTGGCACTGGAGTCCTACTTTGCTGCTCTTTTCCTGAGCAAGCATCAAAGTCTTTTCTAGCTGTCCTGCAGTGACAGCAGAATGGAAGTAAACACACTGCTGCAGCTGGGGAAAAAAAAAAAAAAGAAAAAAAAAAAAAGAACTATTACTACATTTCTCTGAACAACACTGGGGCAAAGTCTAAAACATAACCAGTGCTTGCGGGAGATGAAAAGGTAAAACGATTTGGGTTTCTGCACAGAACTGGGTTTCACACAGAAGCTGCAGAGTGGCCAAAGACAGTTGGGATTATCTCTAGGAATCTTACAAAGGCCGCATGAAATGTGTGAATGCAGTTCAGAAAACCAGTACTTTGCAAATCTGACTGAAAATCTTTTATCTTTATGCTACATGTTTACCTGCATGCAGAGCCCCTGTGGCCAGTTCCCAATCCTTTTGCTGTCACCCCAATGTATTTATTTTCTTTTCCAATATAAGCTTCTTTAATGAAATGAATCAGAAACCTTTTCACTCCAAAAGCTATAGATCAATTCAAACAGCRGTTGCATATTTGCACAGGGAAGGTCAACTGAATTCAACTTGAGACTCCAAAAGGTAACAGGAAAGATGCTGGGGAGGGAATTATGGGAGCAGGAGAGAAGGAGTGGCTTAAATTGCCTTAAAGATTTGCTTAATGTTGCTGTACACTCCCAAGCTATAGAAATGAATATGTATAGCACAACTTTAATTCGCACTAATTATGCCCTTAACTACGGGCTTGTACCAAGCCCTACTGAATTGTGAAATCCACAAGTTAGTGCAAAAGCTTATAACCGATCCTTTACGTTTGCCTATCTGGTGCTCTAGTTACGAGACAGACAGCATTTCCTTACTTCTTTCCTCCACAAAAAGAGGAAGAGAGAACCCCCAGCTGGCTCTGGCTGGGTGTGGGCAGGGGCAGAGCGCGGAGGCGAGACCCTGCAGTGGCAGTTTCCTTCCCCCTCTCTCTTTGCACACTTAGGCTGGAGCCCGGCCCTACCATTTCCCAGGTAGTAATAGATGCAAATTAGATAATCACAAGCATCTCAGATAGACTTAGCATGCTATTAAAGACTCTCTTATAATACTAGAATGGCAGAGACACACTCAGACTTGTCACCCACAGAAATATTACTGCCGTGACTAACTGGCAGACAATATTTTTACTTCTGAGGACTGTTCTTGGGGTGCAATCCTTGCCCCAGCCCTGGATTTCCAGCCCAGAACTGAAGAATCATCTCCTGACTTAAGCCTTCTGACTACACATCTTAAATACTGAAGTACTTGGGCCTTGTACATATCTCATGTTTAATACAGAGCCACTTTTTTTCCCAAAAAAAGTCAAGGTACGTCAGATACAGCCTTAAATTTTTTTCCTATTAGTATCAATTTTTTAAATATTGTGCTGTGTCTGCTTCCTAAGTGCTCTGGGGATCAACATATAATTATGCTTTTCTCTCTCTCATTGATTTACATATCAAATGAATTAAACTAGAGTACTAAGACTTGCAATAGCTGGTATGAATGTAGGACTGCAGGTAGAAGCACAACTGTTTTGACTTACAAGCACAGGCAGTAGCTAATTTGAATAAAACCATTAAGAAAAATCAATTATTATTCCCAACCCTTCTCCTCACGGCCACAGAAACAGTTGACTCAGCACAACTGATGAGGCAGAAATCTTTAGTAATGGGAATGGGAAATGGGAACAGGCAGCAGGGAAATGTGAAGGGAAATAGTAAACTGATTTCACAATTTACTTTAATCCTACTTTAAAATACCTGGAAGAAAACGAGACCTTAATCAGTGTTCATGCTGGTACTGAGCAGTTTAAAGACTGATTTCTTCTGGGCTCTTGTAAGTTAATTAAGTCTTTTTGTGTGCCCTTCTCTACATTTCATTCAAAAATGGTGTAACCACCTCACATCGCACTGTTCTTGTAAGAAGGATTTAGTGTCGCATCTCAGTTTTCCCTGCCTCTGAAAACACGGAGTCCGAAACGCAAAAAGCATACACTTGTAATAAGCCAAGGTGAGTATTTGGATTGCTTTATCCACTTGCAACTGACAAAATACAAAAAAATCTTACCTTTTTTGCAGACATTGTAGCAATCCGTTTCAGTTACGAAGTTATTGGCATTTCCACCACAGCCAGTATATTTGAACTCCTTACATGATTTAGTGTTGGTGTCATAGTAATAGCGAGGTACAGAAGAAGAACACAATCCTTCATCCTTTGGGCTATAGCATAGCAAGGGACCAGCTTGAAAAAAAACCAAGGGGGGGAAAAAGAGAGAGAAAGAAAAATTACATAAATGTAATCTCTGTGCCTGGCTTCTTAAAATTTACCCTGCAATAAATTTTGTGGCTAAACAGCTCTTGTTCCTATTGAACTGACGTGATTATTACTGATGACTTCAGAGACTTACTACATCTTATTCCTGTGAGTTAGGAATTTGAGAAAGCAACAGACAGTTCCAGAAAATAGGATTACTATCCCACAAGTGAAATTCATCAGCTTTCCCCATTTGTGGTGCCATACATATGACAGCTGAGATATTTACATAGTCTGGCCAGAAGTCTTATTCCATATATATATATATATATATATATATATATATATATATATGAATGTAACAATAATCCCAATGGAACTACCTCTGTAGAGGAAAAAAGCACTATTTTGTCTATCCTTGCTATGATTTTGCCAGCAAATCCTGCCTGCTTGCAGCAAAAAGGTACAAAACCCACCACCTTCCTTATAAGAATTATGTTTCATTTTGCCTCAACAAAATTTTACTTTTCTTGCTGGAGACCTTTTATCAATTTATTGGATGCGCAACAGAGAAATTAAAAATAATTCAGCATTCACTTAACAAAACTCTGACAATCTGTCATCAGCCAAAAATAACTGTCTCATCAAGCACTAATAAAGCTTAGGCAGTGACAGCTTTTATACATTCTGGTAGATCTCTCTTCTTCAAAGATCCTATCTCGCAGTGGATATTAACCTGGTGTTTATGACAACATTTAGCTATAGTCACCTGCTCATAATTACCACCTCTCTTCTTTAAAGCTCTTATGGAGAGACAGTGAGGAGTCATGTCAGGCAAAAAACTTTTATCAGTTGAGCTAGCGAGTGTGAAAAACCCAAGCCACCTAATACCATCTCTCAGGCCTGAATTTTAGAAGGGCACTTCCACTTTATAATAGGATATCATTGCCCTGAATGTGACTGCCACAACATCTCATACATCTGCCTCAACACAGATCTCCAACCTTAGTTCCCCTCAGATTAGACATATACAGCTCTCTAGAAGTCAAGAGATCAGTTGGGTATAGCTGTGGGCGTATTTAAGGTCACAATATTAAAAAAACATAGCATTTTCGCTCTTTCAGTAACAGCTGAGACAAGTGACACATGAAAGTCTGCAGACAATATAAACATCTGCTTCACAGAAGTCTTAAAAAATACCACTGTATGGGTATCCAGAGGAAAATATCAAATAAAATATCATCTTCATATCACTTTCAAACCATCTATTTTATTAAAAAATTGGAACAACCATTACTTTTCTCTGGCAGACAGTGGTCCACACAAGACTGCAAATCTCTGAAGTTGTTGCCATTTCCATAACAGCCACCGTAGATGAACTCCTCACACCTCATTGAGCTCAAGTTAAAGGCGTATCGTTTTAGATGACTCCTGCATGGTCCTCCATCAGCCTCCATCCGACATAATTTGGGCACTTCTGCAACAAAAATAATTTCATCCTCTGTAAAATCAACCCTTCGTGCTCCCCACACTGAACTACATGGTGGTGTAGACAAAACGCTATTATCCCGGTCGCAAGCAAGTCACAGCTTGTCCCACTACCTGCATTCTTTAACAAAGTGGGATAAGCTTTACAGGAGGAATCTGATGCATTAAATAACAACTAGTTATAATATTAAATTACATTTAAAACATTAGTAGTCAAATTCCGCATGTTGCCTCCGAGACAACTCGCTCCAGTTTCTCTGCATAAAACTGACACCAGTGAGACAGCTGAAGCAAGCAGGAGGGACAGACGGGGTGGGTACAAAGCCTTCCGCAAGCAGCGCGGCCTCCCCGGTGCTCCTTCAGGCCCCCTCCAGCCCCCCGCCACTCCGCGGGCACCCCGTCGGGTCGGCCCCCGGCGCTGAGGAGGGCGGCGGGGCCGGTCCCCGGACTCACTCTTGATGGTCCAGCAGCTCTTCTCGCAGTCGTCGAAGGTGAGGAAGTTGTTGGCGTTGCCGTGGCAGCCCCCGTAGGTGAACTCCTGGCAGCTCTGCGTGTACCTGTCGTAGTACCAGCGCGGCACCAGGGCGCGGCAGGGGCCGTCGTCGGGGGGCAGCAGGCAGGCGCGCTGCTTCTCTGCGGGAGACACCAGCGACCGGGGCTGAAGCCACCTCGGCGGCGGAGGCGGCCCCGGCCCCGCGTAGCCGCCCGCGGGGTCCCGCCGAGCGCCCGCTCCTACCTGTGAGRGTGCGCGGGGCCAGGGCCGCGCAGGCCAGCGGCAGCAGCAGCGCGGGCAGCGGGAGGCGGCGGACGGCGGCCATGTCACGGCGGCGGACGGGAGGGAGGGCGGACGGGTGGGTGGCGGCGGGGTCCCGGGAGCGAGCGGCGCTGCCCGGCCCGACGGCAGCGCTTTATATGCGCCGAGACGGCTTCCCCGGGCCGCCTCCCTCCTTGCGCATGTGGTGGGAGGAGAAGGTCTGATTCAGCGGGGCAGCAGGTCCCCGCTGACCCGGCCGTCACCGGGGCGCGGCAGGCTGCGCGCCTGCGTGAGCCCAAACGCCGGGGGGCGCGGGCCGACCCCCGCCCAGCCGCCGTCTGGGGGCCACGGCCGGGGGGAGCAGCCGGAGCGGGTGGGGGGCGCCGCCCGGGCTGCCTCGCCGTTGGGCTGCGCCGCCCAGGGCGGAGGGGCCTCCGTCGCGAGGCTGCGGGGAGCTGGCCGGGGTCCACGGCTGCCCCCCCCCCCCCYCGCGTTACGGGATGATGCTCAAAGAGCGTTTCCTGTTAATCACGGCGAAATCCGGGACGGGTCACTTAGCGCAAGTCCTCTCCCCCCTCGCCCCCGTGGAGGCCGCTCCCCATTTGGAGGCTGCGGGCAGAGGGCGGCAGGACGCTGAAAATCAGCGGCGGGCCCCGATCCAGCCGGGTCAAGCACCGGCCGCTTAGCGAGTGCCACTAGAGATAACACCAATTAACCCGGGTTACTAGTTTAATACCGTTGTGCATAACGCTAATGAACTTGAGAAAACCGAGGCACCGTCAGCGGGCTCGGACTCCCGGGAAACCCGAGGGGCTGAATGGATGAAACCTCTGGCTAGTTCAAAGAGAGCTGGATTTCAGAAAATACCATGACTTGCCTTATTCTATAGATTTTAACCCCACCAAGCAATCCGGTGTGATCTGGGGAGGAGGGGATGAGCAGCAAACAGCATACTTTCCCTCTCTAATCTATTAGAGCCATTACATTAATTAATGTTAACTCCAGATTTAATACAGTAAGAGAGATAAGAGTGGCTGCCAATTAGGCGTGCTCTCTATAGTTAACAAYAAACTAATCTGATCTATTGTTCTTCTCCACTCCCATTACAGCAACGGTGTTGGGCCTCAGTCCTTCAGGCAGGTGCTGCTGTCCATGGGATTGCGATACAGGGCCCTGGGAATCCGTGGCCTGCAGGAAAGAAGCCACAGTCCGTACGGGCTGTAAGGAGGAGGAACTTCATAGCATCCTGATTATTTCAGGAACTGACTTCCTCTCCATGACTTCTCTGCTTTTCTTATCTCATGGAGGATTACAACCTAGTTTTCTGATGTGATTTTATTTTTCATAAAGGCAAGAAAGAGGAGCAAATTCAATCCTCACCCCACATAGGTGGTTTCTGGGAGGATATGAATGGCAGCTCTCTCCCTCCTTTTTCAGCACCGTTCCTTTTTTCAGAATCGCCAATTGCCAAAGGACAAGTGGGTGCTTTAGTGACAAAAAAACCCCATAAACCCTGATACAGTTTGAGACATCACCATAAGACACATCTGCCATGTTTTGGAATCTTATAGCTACAACTGTTAGTAACAGGTGTCCTCATTTTTTTTTTTTTTTAGGCTTATTAAGCACAGCAACTATAATAAAGATAGGTCCCTCCATTAGGGGAAAAAAAAAAAAAAAAAGGCAAACCAACATACATTCATACATTTTCTATTTCCAGAAAAAAATCAAAAAGTCATCTTTCTAATATTAGGAAACTCTCAAGTGATTTTAATATGACCAGACTGATGTCCTTTAGTTTTCATCGGAATTTGTTGGCATTGCAAAGAAAGTCATTGAAATACCACTTGAAACAATAGCAGCAAAATGAATGCTGTCATGCAAATACCATTGTCCATCTTTTCCATTTCCTCTGCGCACACACACATAGAAATCAAAGTTTGAGCTAAACCCACCTATCCATCAATGCTGCAGTACAGTGCAGTATTTATTCAGCTGCTCCTTTGCTGTAACAGCAAAGAAGTTCACTTAGAGTAGGTAAGTATCTTTAAAAATATATGAACAAGAGTAAAAGTTAACATAGCAAGTGGTAGAAAGTCTTTTACTAACTGCAGTCTGCAGTCAGCAGAGCTAGTCATGTCAGCAGACAGCTCACTGCAGGCTTTCCRTTACAGGGTTATCAATACCAAGCTGCAACTGTCTTTCCCACCTTAACCATGTTAACCGTGTGCCAGAGCCCACCCCCGGATCACTCCTGCACCCTAAGCCTGCCACCACCACACGCTCTCTACCTCTCTGCACCACAGTGTTTCTACTCCCACCAACAGCTCCGGCTCCCCTGAGACCCTGGCCAGCCAGCTCCTTCCACCTGTTTTAACTGGCCCAGGGACCAGCAGCCGGTGGGGTTTGGGGATGCAGCTGCCAGTGTAGATTATGGGGGTGTAGAAATTGCATACCGTTGTCTGGGAAGGGGGGGGATAATAGCCAGAGTAAGAGTAACTGATTTTAGTGAACTGGCTTAAATAAAACAAATACAAACCACACAAGCACTATAGGAGCAGCACTGGAGAAGAAAGATGTAAATATTACATACTGCTGACAGCTACTTACATCTGGTGAGTGGGGAGAGGAGGAGAAAGGAGTGTCTTTAAGGGGAAAAGCCAGAGGTGGAAAGAGGGAGGAGCGACTGCCTGTAGGGACCTCTGAAGTGCCAGATAACAGAAGGACTGTACAGGCCCATTTTAATGGCCTGCAGCTTTGTTCAGTGTAACAAATTGTGGATTCTGCCTCCACTGGTTTTGTAGGAAAGCAGCTGCTGGGATCAGAGATGCTAGGTGCTGTACAAACACGCATGGAGGGACCACCCTGTTCCAAAGAGCAGAGCGCCCTGTTTGGAATCTAGACCTCAAAAGTATATGCAACCACAGGAGAAGAATGGTCTAGTTCCTTCTTTTAACCCATCATTTCTCTTACAGATAGTGCCCCATCCTCGACACTCATCGTAACTCCATGACTCCAGAGATGGTTCTGTGCAGGTTGGGCATGACATCGCTCTCACGCAGAGCTGCAACTCTGCTTTGCAGACATACCTGCCAACAAAAGTTGCTGTGTCTGCCATTGACAGCCCTGCCACCTGCCAGGACACTTGACCTGAGAGCGGTTCCTTCCCCTACCTTTAGCCCAGTCCATTTGTAGTTTCAATGCACAAGTATCGAGGAATGTGCCCATGCAAACCACCTGCTGCTGCCTTAGCTGCTGGGCAGAGGAGTCCAGAGCCCAGGGATGCTGGTGGCACAGGTAAACAAGAACCATCCGGAGGGCCAGAAGGAGCAGACGGAGGTGGCAGGGGAGCAAGACCTCACCGCTGGGCCAAAAGACCTCACCCGGCCGACCTCGCTGCGGTTGCCCCACCGCGGTGGTGCAGAGGGAGAGGAGGGGAGAGGCCAGCACCGGAGGGTCGCTGCAGCTCCCCGCTCCTACCGCCGGCTGCCCCGCGGGGGGACGGGGCGATGCGGCGGCGGGGCCGAGCGCCCTGCTCCGGGGCCGCGCCGAGGCGGCCGGACCCTCCCTGTGCAGGCAGGGCCCGTGTCAACGCCCCGGCGCCCCGGCAGCGGGGCCGGGTCGGGCGGCGGGCTTTAATCCGGTTAGGGGGGATTAGCGTGGCGGTTTAAAGGCCGGAGCGGCGCGGGGAACGGGTGCCCGGCGCGCCGGAGAGGAAGCGGCCGCCGCCGATCAGCGGGGCAGCCCGGACGGCACCGTGTGAGTGAGCCCGGGGGCGGGCCGGGGGCGGCCGTCCCACCGCCCCGCCGCCCCGTGCCGGCCCGGGGGCTCCGGCCCCGGCGCCTTCGCTGCCCAGAGGTAACCTTTTGTCCTCCCTCCCTCCCTCCGCGCTTTGGCAGTGTAGACGATGCCAGCCATCAACATCGAGGACCTGAGCGAGAAGGACAAACTGAAAATGGAAGTGGAGCAGCTCCGGAAAGAAGTGAAACTGGAGAGGCAGCCGGTGAGTGGCCGCGGAGAAGGGGCCCGAGGCTGCCCGGCCGCCGGGGCGGACGGCGGGGCCGGAGCGGGCAGAAGCCCATTACTCCCCGGGCGGGGTGAGGGGGCTCATACGGCGCCCGGGGGCACGTCGGGCGGGCGGCGAGGCCGGGCGCAGCAGCCCAGCGCGGAGCGGGAGGGCCCCGTCCCGCCGCGGCGGGCCCGGCGAAGGCAGGGGCAGCGGTGCTTCGGCAGCCGCTCTCCGGAGAGCACCGGCTGTCTTGGGACGACCGCAGTTTGCAGCGACGGGTCCAGCCACCCCCTTTCGGGCAGGGACCGGTGACGGCGCTGGCGACATACCGCCGCTAGCGCCGTGCAGGGGCGCCGGTCCTTCACTGGGGTGGCTGCGGAGCGAGGGGAGAAGGGGCGCACCGCCCCCGCGACCAGGCGCCCCGAGGGGCCGGACGGGCCCGCCGGCTGCCGCTGTTCCCGTTGCGTTTGGCACCCCTTGGCTTCCCCTCCCGAGAGGGTCCCTGGAGCGCAGTGCCAGCGCACGGCAGCCATGCCTGGCGAGGGAGGAGCGCGTCCGGCTCAGTTCCCCTCCTCTGTAAAACGCGTTGGGATCTGCCAGCGCCAGGGCAGGGCTGCCGGAGAAGCCCGCTCCCCCCGGCACCGCTCCCCCGCTCCACTGGCTGTGCGGTGCCCGGGCAGAGGGCAGGAGCCGAAGGACTGCTGGTGCAGAGCCGTGATCCATCCAGCCTTGTCCGACAGAAACGTTGTACTTTTAGTCATTTACACTGATTTTTCTTTTCCACAGGTGAAGTAGTTTCCAGTGAAATTTTTGTATTTTGCACATTTTCTATAGATGAAAGACATGCAGAACTGATCTTGCTCCATGATAAAACTAATGTTCTTTTTCTTTCCTTTTTTATTCTGCATGCCAGCAGAAGCAAACTACATCTAAATAAACGCTTCTAGCTAGGACTAAAAATACATTTATATGTGGGAATCAGTGGCATTAGTCACGCTAATTACATTGCAGGTCTAGGTGTTTAGCCCAGAAAATAGCAAAGCCACAGTTACGTTTTAGCTGTCAGTTAAGTATCAGTGATTGTAGATTTTATGGTATAGTCTAAGCTCCAGCAGTATTGAAGGCTTCACATCCAAGTACTATAGATATCTATATCATCCCAAGCAACTGAAACGTAGGATGTACAGATTTTGATTTTCATAATAATAATAATTTAAAATTCTTGCCTAAATTTTCGGAACAAACCAAAAGCCTGATCACTTTAAGGAATTGGATATTTTCAAATCACCTGTAGTAAAGTACAGACAACATCCTCTATTTTACCAGTGCATTATAACAGAAGTTTCACTGTGAGAATGAAATCTGTGTTGTAGTTGTCACAGTCCCCTGGTACCTGTATGGGTGTTACAGGGACAGGGAAATGCAGAAGCCACACTTCTGTTGTCACCAAAAGTAAAAAAGTTTAGGCAAAGTTTTCTTGACCTCTTCCTATACCTTTACAGCACAAAGAGGAAATATCCTTTTGAATAATTTTTTGAATGAATAAAAATGTCTGAATGTGTATTTAAGCAGACATCTTTTTCTTATATGTGAAAAAGATCCTGATAGTGCTGACTGAAGTAAAACAAACCCTGGTCCTGCATATACTCTGGAGCACAACTTCACTATGGCATAAGGTGCCCCAGTTTGAATGAACAGGGTTTGCAATGCACAGAAGAGCAAGGCACGTGTAATGGGGTTTGTAGGTCCAAATTCTTTTTTGCTGTAAGGCAGCTAGAGGTAGTTAGACCTTATTTTATGCACTGTTTAATTGGGAATTAACTCTTGAGTTCTTTCTGATGGCTTAAAGCTTAATTTTGCACAGGCCATGCTCTGTTGGTCTGGGATACAGCAGATAAATTCATTGGTTCTCTTGTCATAATTCTACCTATGGAGTAAAATATAATTAACAAAGAAGGCAAGGGGCCTTAAATTAGAAATACTAGTCATCCAGTGGCCTGGCCAACAGCTGGTTCCTGCTGCTGACTCTGCACTGCTGTGCCTCCGCGGGGATTGCGGGTAGGAAGGGAGGAGGTGGGGACAGAGCTGGGAGCGTGTCCTCAGACGTGTCAGGTATTCGAGCACCTAAGGAAGTTTCTGCTGACATAGGGAAGGGAAATGAGAGATGTGTGTGGACAAGGGTCTTCTGGAACTGGTGGGATTTGCTTGTGCTCCCTCAGGCTCCGCAGACCCTGTTATTACACGTGCTGCATGGGCTCCTGTCTCAGTGAACACAAAATAAACGCATTTCTTCTTCACAGGCGGGTTCTGTGCAGGCTTACCTACATCAGTGCTAGTTTGCTGTGAATGTCATGCAAAGTGTCATGCATATTATGTTCTCTCATAACACAATAGGCTGTTTTATTAACTGTTGTTCGAAATAACCCCAGGTACCCTGTAAGGAAATTGTCTTTCCTGGTCAGGTCTTTACTCCCATTCAAGACATGGTTGCTATTATAGAACTGCAAGGTGAGAATTTGTATTGCCACTGAAAAATCATGACTGAATGTTTTGTTYGGGAAAAACATGTAAAGTTATAAACACTTTGAAATTGAATTGAAAGCTGCTGATCCTGAACCCATTGACCGTTAAGACATGCTGATGCTGAGGGAGAGTGTGATCCGCAGCTTAATAAAACTGTATTGGCTAATTAAAAAAAAATGCAAGTTTAACTATGCAGCAACTGCTGTTCCGAGTGGCACATACATTCCCAGTGATACTCACATGTTCTGTGAATATCGGACTGTGAAAAAGTGGAAGGAAGCTGAGTCTGCACATGCTTAGTGCTGGCTCTGTGGTCAGATCTTTTATATTTGATGGGAAGGTAAGTAAGAGAAAGAAGGATGTGAATTCACTGGTTTGCTGTTCTGACGTGCACGGTGGGCTCCGGCCGTAATGCAGCCACTTCTCTGTTCTTTCACTCGAGGTGTCCAAGTGCTCCGAAGAGATCAAGAACTACATCGAGGAGCGGTCGGGCGAGGACCCGCTGGTGAAGGGGGTTCCCGAGGACAAGAACCCCTTCAAGGAGAAGGGAGGCTGTGTCATCGCTTAGGAAAACGCACCCAGCGCCTGCCACCGGAGCAGACACTCTTCTTTTACCTGTAGGGAGTCACTAGCGTGTCCCCACCGCCGCCGGTCCTTGTTGAACGAGCACAGGAGCGGATTTCTTTTTCTTTTTTTGTTTTTTTTTTTCCTTACAAAAATAAAGAAACCAACCCGAAAGCAGCCGAGCCCCGCGTCGGTCGCTCGGCAGGGACGGCTGTCCCCGCGCCGCGGCGTGGCCGTTCCTCCTCCCGCGGCTGGGACGGCTCCTTCCGTTTCTCGGCGCCCGCTTTCGCCGCCCGTTTATCGGTTGCTTCGTGGCTGTTCGTTGGCATTAAAGGAAACCTGCCTGTAACCCGAGAGCCTGCCCTGGCTTGCTGCGGGGGAGCGGAGCTGGAGGAGGGACGGGACGGGACGGGGCGGTGCAGGGGCCGCCGCGGCGACCCGCAGCAGCCGTTAAAGCTCGGCGGGCCAGGCCGTGGCCCTTGCTCTCGCCCTTGCCGGAGCGGGGCGGAGCGGAGGGGGGCAGGCGGTGGCGGCCATGGCGCTGCGCGGCGGCAGGCGTTGGGCGCGCTTGGCCTCGGCGCTGCGCGGCGGCGCGGCCCCGGGGCGCGGCGGCAGCTCGGGGCAGCGGGACGGAGGGCGCGTCGGTGAGACGCCGCAGCACCGCGAGATGCGGGCGGCCCTCAGGAAGGTACCGGGGTGGGGGGGACGGGGACGGCAGCTGCGCTTCCCCGCGGCGGGCGGGCCCGGGAGCGCGGCGGGACGGTGGAACACCCGGCCGCGCCGCCCCGTGCGGGGAGAGCAACCCGGGCAAGGCCACCGAGCCGCCCGGAACGGCTCCGGATGTGTTTAAACAAGTAAACTTCCCCCTGCCGGTGTCAGAAACGAAGCCATGTGTCCCCTGCATGCAACACCCGAAATAGCAAAACACTTCCCTGCCGTGTGCTGCCACGGGCCGAGCGGGTGGGTTTAGCCCCGCGGGGTGACCGGCGGCGGGCGGGCACCGTGTGCCACAGCCGGAGCTCTGCTGCTGCCCGGGCCCGCGCAGGAGCCCGGAGCTTCCTCCCAGCGGCTGCAAAACGCAAGGATAAGTTCTGTTTGTGTATGCAGAACGCAAGAAAAGGCAGAAGAGACCCCACTTGTCATTGCGCTATTTCTAGAGGGGGAGTAATGGGAGGTTCCTGTAAAACTGAGTCATAAAACAAGAGGAAGGGAGGCACTTCTGGTCAGGTAACGTGTAAATTGAATGCTGAATGACAATCTGTAAGTAATGGTGGTAWTGGTGAACTCTTTATATTCCCAACAGCGAGGTCAGAGTCCCCTGTAGAAGGCAGTGGTATAATCAAGCACACCTGTCAAAGTTAGGTAATTAGATCGTTTGGTGGTAGAAAGCCCTGGTGTGGAGCACGCTGTGAGGGCTGGGGCTAGCTGTGCGTGAGAGAAGTTCACCTTTAAACTATGGCCCAATGAGAAAAGTGCTGAAGTTTGGTATCTGCTACAAGGAGTAAGCAGCATTATTGTGGCAGCCAGGTAGGAGCAAACAGGATGTGCATTCACAGGTAGGTGTTACGAAGTGTAAGGACTTATCTCTCATTTGCCTATAGATAAGTTTACAAACCCTAGCTGGTGCTGCAGTGCTTCGCTGTAGCTTTTTAAAAACAGTACACACTGGATTGCCAGATATTGACTCATTTATGTGACTTTGGAGCTGTGCTGTCATATCCTTATAGATGTGTTTTAAAATTACTCAAGGAATCTTGTATTTTCATGGATAAACTAACCTTTTCCAAATTTCACCTCTTTCCCAGTTCACTGTAGGCAAAAGATAGCTGAGCTACTTTTGACTCGTGATTTTTACTTTCCTTTGTTTTTTTTTCTTTTTTAGGAATTAACTTTCATAATTCCAGTATGATATCCCAAAGGCCATTTAATTAATCAAGTTTTATATCACTAAGATGAGGCCTGTTATCACTGAGCTTTAGCAGTTGTGGGTTCATCTTCTGTGTTACAAAGAAGAAACCTGAGCAATGAGGAAAAGAGATGCGTGACCAGTCTGTTTCCTGAGAAATTCATTTCGTTAGTCTAAATTCCTGGACCTTCTGCAAAGCAGAAGTAAGCTGCCAGAGAAAGAATCGGTAGAAGAAGTTGGAAATGAATCCCCTTCTCTCACATGGATTAATAGTGCAGGATTTTGTAGCTAATACCATAGTGTTAAATTTGTGCTGATCCTGCCTGGAGCAAGCCTTCGCTCTGTGTATCTGCAGAGTCGTCTGCCAGATGAACTTGTTCCCTGGCATGCTGCTCCCTGTTACCTGCTCGGGCAGTACAACTGCATTAGTGAAAAATCAATGTTCTTCTGAAATACAGAGGACAAGGCCAGACCTTGTGAAGGCAGTAATCTGGATCTGGCAGATTTTAAAACTCCTGCTTTGTCGGGGATAGGTTAAGACATGCATTGTTTTGTATCTCGGGTGTTTGCAGCTGTGTATTTACTGAGGGATCAGATGAAAAGGGAGGGGGGGGAAGTGGCTGTGTTAGTGTCTGCTGGTGCAGTGTTTGCTGCTCTGCTGTGTGACACAATGAATTTTTCTACAAATACCTTTCCCCCCCCCCCCCCCCTTGGTTTTATTCTCCCCATGCCTGTTGAAGTGCAGCTAACAGTATGCCCTACCTTGCTGGGTTTAGTGTAGATAATCACGTCATGGGCTAAGAGGGAATGTGATGCTACATTTATTGCATAAATCCCTGTGATGAACATATTGTAGAAGGAATTACAGTCAGCAACATAAACCCAATTTTATCATTGTCCTGTATTTTACATGAATGAGAACTGTTATTTTTTTGTCTCCACTCATTTTTTAATCTATTAATTTAATRTATTTTAAACGGTCTGTAATTTTCCAATTGTTCTGAGCAGGATGAGGAAGAGGTTTATAATTCCAGGGGTCTGTTTTTAGCAAGGGTATTGAAATAAGCTTGTGAGTGGTTTCCTTTACAACTTTATAGGTCACCACCCTTCCTCTTGGAAATCAAAAAAGTAACTTCTCTTTAACTTGTTGAACAATGCTTGCAGTGCAGTGGTATCCTACACCTTGCTGCAGTAATTAAATTACAATATAACTGGCTTGAAGGAAAAAGATTTAACCTACTCTGTGTGTGTGTATGCATATACATATAGCATATATACATGCTGTCCATTTTTCTTTTCCTCTGGCATTAGTAGTAAGAAGCTTTGGGAAATAGGTTTGAAAAGGATTGGCATGTATTTTGCTGGAGTTGCATGTAATATAAATGAGATTTCACTTTATATCCAGTGGTGACTTGGTCTAGTTACGCTGTGTTACATCTCTGTAGGATAAGGGGGATTTCCTTTGGTGAGACTCCACCAAAGGACACCGCTACTTTATTTGCCACTCTTGGCTTGTATGTCATGAGTTTCTGTTTATTAGTATATGTGTTTTTACAAGAATTAAAGCCCCTTCATATTAGAGAATGCAGGGTCTGAATTAAATATTGACATTAACTTTCCGGTAAAATTACTGTAAATTCTCTGTCAAAAGAATATGGCTTTTTGACCTTCTGCAAAATACTGAAGAGTGACCACCATTGTCACTGGAGCACCTTGGATGGAGTTGGCTTATTTATCTTTGTAGCAAATTATAAACACCAGTAACAGAACAGCAAAGTAGTAGGTTGCTGGTATTACAAATAAATCACTTAAAAGTTAGTTTCTCACTAAATTGGGAGGGAGAAAAGACACAGCTGAATCTGCAAAATACATGACTTGCATCTGTAATTTTAAAACCTGATTTATCATGCACCTGAGGTAAAAGTTGCAGGAATGAGATAGTTAAAAATGTGACATTAGTAAGGCTCATAGATTTTGCACTGAATGCCCTTCTGTCTAAGGGAAGCAAAATGTACTCCCAGATTCTGGGGTATTTGCAACAGTCTTTGTCATCTTGTGTCTGACAGAAACATTATATAAACATCTAGGGTCTAGTTCTTTCGCTGGTATAGATAAACACAGCAATATCCTTTACTGCTGCCAAGAATTTTTGGTGGTAATTTAACAGTGAGGAAATTTTTGTAATTGATTTTTGTTGTTATTGGAAGGGGCAGCTGGGATATACCACTGTAATAAGAGGAACCATCCAATACATTCACTAGTGCCCTACCAAGAGTTGCTTTTAAATCCATTTAGGAGAGTAGGAGAGAAAAAAAAAAAAAAGAGGTTCATCACAGTCAGGCAAGCTCTGTAAAAAGCTTTTTCTGGTAATCAGAAAAATGTCACAATGTACAAATGCTTCATTGTGTAGCAAAAATGCAGTAAAGGCCACGCTCTTATTTGTTACTCGGTGTCAGAGTAGTGCATACATCTGAGATTGCAGTTGCTGTGTCCAAACATTGGATTTTTTCCTACCCCATATTCATGTTAGAATAAATTTCCACTGCATCTAGTTAGACTTCTCAATGAGCATATTCTAGCAGGAGAACTGGGCCTAAGGGATATTTTTGTGGTTCAGGTCCAGCTATTATATTACTTTATCATTGTCACACCTGACTGGGTTAGGCAATACAGTTACGCACTTMTGACAACTAAAATCATGGTCTTAATAAGCAGTTTATGACTGAGCAAACGTCAGGGGTTTATATAGGTTTTGCCATGGCTGTTCAGAAAATGTAACTTTGCTTAAATCTTTTTAAGTCACATTTGCTTGGAAATGTGCAATTAAATCTCTTGCCCTGCCTGTGTACCCATACTAATGAATGCGACATCTCCCAGCCAGGCGTCAGGGTGCTCTGAAAGCTGCTCTGTGTTCCAAGCTTGCCTTGCTCTGGACTTTGACTTTCTGGGAGATTTTTTTCCCTGTTTGGGCTCAGAGGGAACGTGAAAGCCTATATCCAGCTCCAGTCCTTGAAGATGAAATTTGGTAGATGAACGCTGATAGATCACATGAGGAGACCTCCAGAATACTTGGTGTGCTGCTTAAAATTATTTTCTGTCATGCAGCCAGGCTTGTGCCTCTAGACAGCAATTATTATATTTTCAGTGTTCTTTAAGAGCCAAAGATCCCTGGTCGCTAGCCCTGGTAGCACCACCTGAGCTGTATGTTCCCTCAGATTTCAAGGACTAGTTTTTAACTGCTCATAAAAAAACTAGATCATTAGTTTCTCTGTAGGAATAAGTCAGGGCAAACTTAATAATTTTAAGTATTTCCAGAAATGCCATTATATCTGCAATCCACCATTTTATATACGTCAGCCTTCAAAATACGCCATGTAAACTTGAGGTTGGGCAAACTGGTGTGGGTGGCATGCTGCGCTCCTGAAAGTGCCAGAAGTGTCTGAGACAGTGAGGTGCCGCGATCCTAAGGGGAAGGGAGGAGTGGGGTAGCCAAATYGTCACACCTGAAGCTGCTCTTTGGTGGTGGACATTCTGCTCCCTGCCCATGCCGGGACACTTGGGGAGCATGTGCTCTGTGAAAGCTAAAGGACTGAAAGACTGGAGTATGGAGCATGCTCTGATGTGCTTTTGACCATGCCTGCTGGTCTCTGGTCTCCAGTACCGCTGCAGAACCGGCAGGATTTTGTCTGTCGTCAGGGGCCCTTTTTGTCCTTTGTCGGTATCCCCCAAACCTGCTGTAGACGGGAGGCTTGGGTTGGAGCAGCACTGCAGTGTTTGAGAGTGGAGCTGCTCTTCAGGCAGATTTGGGAGGGTTTCTTGGGAGTGGGTCCTCTCAGATGCATTGTCACAAGTATTGCTGTTAAAAGTGTGCAGTGGGATAACCACAACGGTGTATGTCGTGATTGCATTTTCAAAGGCAGCAGAGGGAATTAGAAACTCCTCTCTTATTCTTGAGAAGAAACCAACCTTTCCCAGGGGAAACTAATAAAATCCTGGAGGAAAATCACCYCGTTTGGAGAGAAATGTGAAACATTTTATTTCGGCTTAGCTTTCTCCCAGACACACAGACACACACACACTAAATGTAAAATAGAAGGAACTAACTAGAGCATGTTGAATAAAAATGTTTTGCATGATGCTGGAGCAATGCAGTAAGTAGATCCTGTGTAAGCTTCTTGTGATTCAGATGACAGTCCAAATCTTTAGCTGATGATTCAGTATTATGAACTAGCAGACCTTCAGTGAGGTCAGTTGTTTTAATCCATGAGGATACCCCAAATTTGTTAGATACTTGGCTGATAGATGATGAGCATAGTTTAAGTGCCAGCACGCATATAAAATGGCATAAGCTGTGTGTCTGTGGTGGGTCTCCATCTACACTTTGGCATGTGCAGAGCCATTCTTTGAATAGCTCTAGAGAATATTTTTCCTCTTTCAGTGGCACAAGATGAAGAAAAGATGAGGGCAACAATAGAGTTAGGATCAGTTCCTAGGACTATTTTCTCTTTTATCTAAAGGATTCAGTCATGATGTGGGCCTCTTGGATGCAGTCAGTAAGCCATGTTTTATGTCCAGGACTATTTCTCTGGGTACCGGTGTGATAGCACAGATATCCCTGTCTGAACATGGCCCACTGATGCACTGGGAAGTCCTAGAAGTACGACAGGAGACCCTGGTTGCCACTTGTGGTTCTGGTTGGTGAAAAAGCATCATGAACATTTGGAAGCTTTGCTAATCGAGATCTCTTGATGAAGGAAATCTATCAGTCCAGGTGAATGGTATAGCCCAGCCAGCACTGGATACCGCACTCCTTAACACAGGCAGTCTCTCTCCAACTGTTACCCAATTTTCAGTTTACACTTCTGCCTAGTTAAGTRCTGAGCCCTTTGTGAAGCAGTGTGTGGCTGGCAAAGATGGATGAACTCCAGAGGCACATGCCTTTGAAGTTGGATCCCATCATGTAATTCCACGATGTCCTAGGACCTTGCAGCGGAGAGGTGGCATGGGCCACAGTGAGATAACTTGTTCTGTTCCCGCGGGGATGTAACTCAGAGTCAAAAGCAGGATCCAAACCCCAACATCCCAACCTCTGGTGAGCATTACACTGTACCTCAGCGGAGCATGTCTGTGTTGGAAACTATGAGTTGCGGGGGCAAAAAAAAAAATAATGCTTGGCTTCCTCAGTTCTGCATCACTTTCACAACTGGATACAAGTAGGCAGAACTTCCAGCCTTCCTAAAGGCTTGTCTGAGATCAGCACCTAGATTGACATGGCACACATTTTTCGTCTTGTAGGACTACCCTGGTTTGAATGCATCTGTCCTCAGATCCTAGGAATAGCCATGCCCTCGGCACTCACTTGTTCTCACTAATTCTGGGTTCTCTGTATGCTAGGCCAGAAAAAAAAAAATATCTTTGCCTATTACGTTGTGAAAGTGTGTGGTTTGTGCTCATTCTGGTTCCTTCTGGGATGAGCCCTTCAACTGAAGGTGAAGTTGATTGGGAGAGTCCCATGTGGGAGTTTCTAGATATGTTGGGTTTTTTTTTTTGGGGGGGGGGGAAGATTAGTGATAAGATTAAAACTGTGAAATCGTGTGTTCTGGGAATTGGTACTGTGGACAGCACTGGAGAGGTTGCTTCRTTACCAAATACAAAGAATCACGCTTCTTATGGACAGAATTTGTGGTTGCTGTGAATGAGTCTGAACCCAGTCAATCGATGGCTGGTTGGAGGTGGAAAAGGGGATTTCTTTGATCTACTTTTTTCCCCCACAATGACACCACGTGCACACGTGGTTCTTGTCCAAGAAGAACACAAGGCCCCACGTGGCTTAAAACTCATGGTGTTGAGTATCAAGTGAGAAATGCTCTTTTGATGGCATATTGCTTTGCCCCTTGTGGTGTGGTTGAATGAAAGATGCAGTAGATATTACTGACAGAGAGGTAGCTTAAGTAAAATACAATCTGCATGTGCTCAAAGGARAGAAGGTGAGAAATTCCATGGAACTAAACACAGAACTGATTGCCTGATCTTGGGAGGCTTTGCAAATGTGTTCATATCCTCAGCTGGAGAACAGATTTCAGTATGGTAGCTGCAGTTCTTGGAGTCCAGAGTGAGAAGCAATTTTGGGATCCTCCCTTTTCTGCCATATTTTTGGATAGGGCAGTTGAAGGGGTTGTGGTTGGGAGTGTGCAGGGATTGCCAAGTCACTCAGGTCTGTGCAGGAAGGTTTTGCTTATGCAGCTGTCCTGGGAAGAAGGACATAGGGAGGGAGGAGGGGTTGGCTAGGATCACGTGGGTCCCTCCCCAGCTGGAGCTGATCTTCCAGCATCTTATTCCTCAGGAAAAGGTTAAGCTAGGCTCAGCACCCAGGTCCTGGACTGGACCTTTTATTTTCTTAGTATGGTGATGATGTGTGCCCTCTGCCCCAGCGGTGGGGCTCCCAGATGTGCCAGCAGCTGCACAGCGTGGAGGAGCAGTGCATGCTTCTGCACTCCCTAGCAGACTTGTAGGTTTTTAAGTTTTAGGTAAGCGTTGGCAAAAACTTTGTGGTTGATTCAGGGTTTGTTGTTGTTTTTTTTTTCTTGTCTACTGTAGCCAGATGTATGGGACCAAAAGATTTGCAGTATTCAAATTTCTGACCCAGTAATCAGCTTTGCTTTATGTATTATGTATGTTGCAAGGAACTGTGTCGCAGTGAAAGGGAATAAACACAATGATTTAAACAGAAGTGTGTCCAGTTACTGCCAAATGAATAGACTAGACAAAATTGCAGAATACTTATAAAGTGCATGCTTTTTTTTCTGAAAATCAGATTTTGTAAAAATAGATGAGGACAGGTATGTCTTATTATATAATGAGATGCTGCCAACTCTTATGTTATAGAGGTTTTCCCTCCGCTATTTTTTTTTTTCCCCTTTGAGGAAGGGAAAATTTCATTTAGTAACAGTTTGTTCCTGTATTTGCTGATCACTGCAGTCTTTGGTACCCAGTGCTGTAGCAGATTGCACAATTCCYTTCTTGCCTGTGGCACAGCTTAATTGAAGGTACAGAAAGGAATTGTGGTGCTCTAATTAATCAATTTTAAATACATGTGTTCCCATTTCAGCCATATATTTTCCATCACTCAGGAAATTTCTCTGGTTTTCTCTTATATGAGCCTACTGAATATTGGTTTTAAATCCAGTGGAAGCTTCTCTGGAAGCTCATCTCTGGCCACAGCTATGTGCAATGGCAGTGGAGAAACCCAGATGTGAGCCAGGCCTGTTCACCCTTGCTTTGCAGCAATGAACAGAGAAGTAGAAGTATCCTAAAGAAGCCCAAGGCGCTAGTGATGATGGGTTACCTGCCCCTTTGAACCGGCTTTATAGTGCTAAGCTGGAATGATTTTTTTTCCTTAATTCTTAATGTCTCAAGTTTACCTACCGCCATTGGGAAAGGGAAAAGTGGAAAGCTAAACAACCTGAAATCTGTGTGTATTTACGTCTAAATGTGCACACATGCACAGAGTAGATTCAGGAGGGATTGTATGTAACATACTTGATGTGGTTGATGTCTCTTTCTTTATTCTGTCAAGTGTTTAGTACATTTACAAGCAAAATAAAAGATCAGCAATGCAGTCCATGGAAAAAGAGGGTGGTGAGCATAAGTGCCTGCCATGGAGCCCATGCTCAGCCAGGTACTTCAGTGTGGTCCTAACCTTATCTCTGTGTGATCCCACCAAGGCAAGGGGGGGGACTGGCAATGGGTTTAAATAGGGTAGGTGGAACCATTATTTTGCTTTTCAACATCTGTTTAAGGTTTTTAGGTATGGAATTAAAAAAAAAAAAAAAAAGAGAAAATATAGTTGTATTTGACTTGACTTTCCTTTTTCTTCTCAATGATATCTTCTGGCTGGCTTGAAAGTGTCCTTTTCATCCAGCGTTTTTTTTTTGACTGGGCTGGTCACATCTTGTCCTGCAGGCATCATGTAGAGCGGTTGGGTTCTGCACATGAAATGCATGAAAAGTTGCGGAGACCAAAATGAACTGAAGGGCAAAGACAGCAGAGCGTGGTCTTCCAGATTTTTTCAAGGGGTGGGCGGTGGCAGCCGTCCTGCCTGGTGTATGAGTGTCTGGCACGTTCTTCAAAGTTCGTGAATGAAGGACAAAGTTTCGAGAGCGACTTACCCACCTTTTCTTTTTAAGTAATCCCTCAACACTCATTTCTTGCTCAGAAGTGTTAGTTTAGTGTTCAAAAAGATGCTGATAAGAACAGCCCGTCCCACTGTTTAATACCATTTATTTACCCAGGGCTTCTATGCAATTGCTTTTTAGTCCATGAATTTCAGTCTGTGCATCTCTCCTCTATGGGATGTGCTTGTTCATATGGGCTAAATCAATCACATTTCAGATTAGACCTGTTAGTCCTCAATTGTAATGGGGAAAAATGTAATAAAAGGAGGTGGAGAGTAAACCAACGATACAACTTGGGGGGCATTTTTTCCTTCAAGTGCAGTAAAGACTTTTAAAAAAGGCGTGGATATGTGTGGTAATTTCTCACTCATTTTAGGTTTTCACAAGGGGGAAACAAGATTGAAAACTCTGAGTAACAAAATGATTTGAAAAAMATGTGTCCAATAATAATAGCAAAATACGGAAAGAAATCAAAGCTGTTTTATTTCAAACCTTTATGTTGAAGTTTAGACCACACTCTCTAGATTCATTGCTACTAGTTGTAAAGTTTTAAGTTAGACGGATACTTAGATACTGTGGGGGTTTTCCTGCTGTTTCCTCCATATTTTATGTGCTGCACTCACATTATTATTTAGTATCTTGATCATAGCTTGAAAAAATYGAGGCTTAGTAAGGAACTGCCATCTAGATTATAATTTTATAACTCGTTGGTTTGGGGTTTGTAGAATGAATCATGCTGTTTTAAAAAGCTTAAGTCCAAATTACTTCATTTCTGTTCTTATCTGGATATTCTGCTTTTAGGACTTCTTTTTTTTCTGCCAAGTGTTTTTCACAGGGTCATGAAATGGATGTCTATACTTAAATTGAACTTTTTCAGTTCAACTCTGTATCATTGTGGAAAACATTTTCTTGGCTTGTTCCCAGCAACAGTCTGATGACAGCTCAGAGTACAGAAGTTTCCGCATCATCATTGAGGCCCAGTCCCAAATCCCGTACTCAAATAGGGTAAATTCTCCAGTGACAGCTCTTGCAGACAGTCATTTGCCCAGGTGTCATGTCGTACGTTTGGCTGGGTAGTCAAGTGTGAATACAGAATARGAGGCGCAGATTGCATCTGAATGCCAAATCTTCCACATTGGGGGCAAGAGGGAGACTTGCCTTCCTCATGCAAAGGGGAGAAGTGTTTTGGCAGCATCTAGGTCATTTGCTACCTTGACAGGACCCCTTGCGTAGCGGTGAGACATTTTTTATATAGATCTTCTAGCTGAGTCCTAACCAATAAAAGCGTGTATATCCCCCTTGTTTCAATTAGTATTAAAAAAAACCCAAAAAACACAACCCCCCCCCCCCACACCCCACACAAAAAACAACCAAAACCAAAAAAGTTGTCTCGCAGTGCAGTTGTTGCTGCTGGTGGTTGTGAATAAAACTACAAGGAGAAACATTTTGCGGGCTGTTAATTATTTTCTTTATTTATTGCTGGTGGTGAAAGCAAAGGGCTCTCTGGTCTGTTATCTCCTTCCTTTCAAGTCAGAGTTATGCTAATGTCTAGATATAACCACTGAAGAACTGTCATTAGTAGTTTATTGCGTATTTATTTGCTTTTTTGTTACATTAAAGATCCCATTAATTGTGTCATCTTTGGTTATTATATTAATAGAGCTAAGTTCAATTACTGTAACTTGATTTAAAGGAAGAAAATGCTCCTCGTAACATAATGTGGYACCACTAAATCCATTTAATCTTCTTAATACAAAACACCTTTTTCTCAGACATTTTCTCTTGCTTTTCTAGTAAGTCTAATCTCAGCTTAGGTATAACTCACAGGAAGCTTTAGTAAAAATTTGTGTCATTTTGTAAGAATTCAGTTTATTGTTTTCTTTTCAAGATTCATCGTCTTGCTAATTGTGTGCTGAAATATACTACCACTGTACGGTATTATAAGAGACAGATATAAGAGGTATTGTGTGTAGAAGTGGTATGGCCTTTAATTTCCGATTTGAATTGCTTGATAGAAGGTAAACTTGCTGGTGAATAATGGAAAGAAATCTTTAATTGTCGTAAAGGACATCTGTACACACTCTCAATACCCGAATTAATTCAATTACAGTTTCTACTGTTGTAGAAATAGTGTATTTATTTTAGAATACAGTGACAATTAAATGGGCAATTGCTAATGTTTCTGGGTAGGTGCTGGTACAATATCAGAACGAAATACTGAGCATCGTGTGAAGGAAAATCCCCAAATGTGCGTTTTGTTTCTTTTCTCATTTACATAGTGTACTAACTTCCAGTGGAAAATAATTAAAACATGCAACTACCTGGCAATGTTTTGGGGAGATATTTTCATTGCTCTGTTTTAGAGAGAAATTAGAATTATCTATAACAAAAGAAAAATCTGAATTTCTGTCTCTATCCCCTCCCCAACCCTGCCACCACATTTCCCCATTCCTGGGCAGGAAGCTACAGGTGCTGTTTTCACAAAACTTTGTCAAGRCTATTTTAAATAAAAACACTTTTATTTTTCTTACCATCATTCAACATAAAGTGAGTTTGTTGGCTCAATCAGTTTCTGACTGGGCAAATTTCTGCAGTGTTTGTTGAGATAATTCACGGCTGATATCAGCCCTGAAGCCATTCTTTCGGAGGCTCCCTGGAGAGCAGCCCGAGCTCTCGCTCTCAGCCTGGGATGGAGGCTAAAGCAAGGCTGCTTCCACTAGGTTTGCATCTTCATGTTTCGGATGACACAGCCTGAGAAAAACTCTGGTCCCATAGATGAGACTTACTGTGCCCTCACTGTCAGGAAAATAACGGAGTTTCTGTTGTGGTTTACTGGTACTTTATTGGCAGATGGGAAAGATATATGGCTCCTAAATCAATTTTACATCCCAAATGCCATTGAGATTTGGCCAGCTAGATCAGGTGAAAAGGTTTCCTTCATGGCTGGGAATATCTGTCAGATATCGTCTGTAGTATGCTGTGTTAAAACATTTCTACTGAGAGGAGTTCTAGATCTTGTTGTAGTCAGTATGCTAGTGGTGCAAGTCTAAATGCTATCACCCATGATTTCCACATTTCTCATGATAAAGCATATAAAAATAAGCAGACCAGCTGCTCACCTACTGCCRAAAGCTTGCTTCTGTGTATTTGTCAAACACTGCATGTATACTTTATGATTTAGGTTAAGGTGCCTGCATTATTTGTGCCTGCAGCTCTTAGTGTTTGCTTCTAAAGCTGTGTGCATTCAAAATAAATTAATTCAAAGTTAATTAGTCCAGATTTAAATTAATTCAAGCATGAAATATTTCTCTGAGGGCACAGATGTGAGGAAGTGGCCAAAGCCAAGGGAAGGGGCAAATTAAATGGTTAGATATGCAGCATTATTTGACCTGCATCCATATAAACCTGTCTTTAGCGATGTTTTAAGCACAATTTTGTGTTCCTTCAGTCATTGCTGGCTTGGCCCTTTGAAAATATCTCTGTTTCAGTTTGCTATTATATGAAGGGATGATGATATCCAGTAATCGGTACTGAAGCATCAGCCAGTTGACCAGCGCTGCAGTTCTCCAGTAATCTGGGTTGTTTGTATGTGAGGGGAGGTGTTTCCCCAAATCCTCTCTCCCATCCAAGCCGTCTGCCCTCTGGTTGCCCCATAGCCTGCTCCTCCCCTCTGACTCTGTGCAAATTATCCGAGAATGCGTGTTTTCTGTAGGTTTGTTCTGAGGATTGATGCTTTTAAAGGAATGAGATTGCATGCCTGAAAGTAGGTTAGTTTGTTTAGAGTCTTATTTATGATTGTAAATGGCATGTGTGATTTTTTGCAAACAACTTGTGTCTAAAGTGTAAAAAGCCTTTGACAGAAAATAATTAATCTTTGCAAAAATACAGTTTAAAGTGGATGGTCCAGTGGCTAAGAAAGAACTGTGGGTATCTGTATCTGGACTGTCATACTTTTCCCCCCCAACACCCCTCCTTGAACTTAGAGGCATGCAGGGTTTGTGGTTTGTGCAGCAAGGCTGTCTTCAGTTTTTTTGTTGTGTCATGCAAGGAAGATCTGGTTTTACTCAACATGGTAGTAATTAAACTTTGGCTCTGTTAAACAATTTGAGTTTTATTCAAAAGCACAAGAGCAAGCAGGTCGTGATCTGCAGAAATGATGTAAACCCACTTCTCTAATGCCTTAGTCATTCTTCTGACTCCATTTAACTTCAAAGGTAGCTTTGTATGTAGGCTGTGAACCATTTGGCCCAGTACCAGCCACAAGAAGCACAAAACTCTGTTAGTATGTTCACTTYATACTTTTGCCAAGATCCATCAGAACACTGGGATAACTTTCTGTACGCACTTCATAACCTCTTTCAGGCATTTCCTTGGGTGTTATCTTATGAGCATTACCAGATGTTACTACAAACAATCAAAAAGGTGTTTCACCACCTGTAACTCAACAYTGAGGGCCAGCGTCCTAGAATCTGAGCATCTAGGATATGGCAGTATAGAAGTTAAATGTGGGCTCTCCTAGATGTTGTCCCGGTGAGTATTATGTGATGGTTGGACACGATGATCTTAGAGGTCTTTTCCAACCTTAATGATTCTATAATGATTCTATGTTAGAATTGATTGTGAGGCCTACGTTATTCAGTATCAGAGAGGGAGAGAGATGATAATTACTGAATGAGTTGAACATTCAGTATATATGTTTCTCAGAATTTGGTGAGAGAAGTGAGAAAGTGATTTTTCTGTTACCAACAGTGAAGTATCCTTATTTCTGTGGCCGACTGTGAAACAGAAAGCAGCCATATATGGGCTCAAATTCTCCGAAGAATGTGCAATAAATAGATAGTTCAGAAGAAGGCTCTGCAGGGTCTCATGAGCACAGCATTTTGGGAGGGAGAGGAGTCTATTTCCAGCTCAAGAAATAGTTAGCACCACAGGACTTGTTTATTTAGTGTGGAGAAAAGACTAAGGAGTAAGCTCTTAAAATAATAAATTCTCTCTTCGTGAAACAGCGTAGCAGTAAAATTGTGGTCACGGATTAAAGGCATTAAYTTTCTATTGGGAATTGGTGTTTGTTTTGGTGAGGTTTGGTTTGGGGGAAGGAGGGTGGCTTTTCTGTTTTGCATTTGGACCTTGTTGTACGTGCTGACCCCGGTGCTCGGCGCGCTTGGCGGCACAGCAGAAACAGCCTGTGCCAACCCCTGGTTTGGCTTGTGGAGGCGGGCAGGGCTGGGCACTATACCACTGACTCCTCTTGAGAGCTATTGAAACCGCGTCTGCCTCGTGCCAGGTTGGTAGGCACGGGGAACAAGAACGAGGTGGCAGAAGTGCGAACGCCCGGTGCGCCCCGCGGCGTGGGGCTGGTTGGCACGGGGCCGGCTCTGTTCGGGAGTTACTCCCAGGCTTAGAGGTCGGCTGCAGAACTGCRGGTTGCCCATTTTGCTCCCTTCCCATGGCCATGGAAATCTGGGACTTTGTGGGGTGAGATGTCCAACASTTGTGCTCTGAAACCTCAAAGTGTTACTGAACGTAGTGGCTGTACTCCAGACGTGTTTTGCTCGCAACAGCCTGAACAGAGCAAGGGCAGTAGCCAGGCAGCTTAGGACATTGACTTCTGGAAGGTGGGCAGCAATAGCCCAGTTGAGAGTCGCCCAGGGACTAGACTTGGAAATGCCATAAAATCTGGAAGAAGACCAGATTTTTCCAGTACRTGTGTTGTCAGACCCTAGGAAAGTCTAAATGCAGACTGGACACAAGTGCCCTGAACAGTGCTAACGTCCTTGAGAGCGTTTCAGGYAAAGGGAGGGGAAATGAGGTCTCTCTTACTTGCCTGTCTTGTGTACCTTGTGTGGTCATCATGAACAGATCATCAACCTTCTTTGGCAAGGTCCCTCTGAAGACAATCCAGATTTCCCTTCCTGTCACTTCCTAGAAACTGTACTCAGAAAGGTGACAAATGGTGAGGGGGAACTGCCACTTTCATAGATCTTGGTGGGGTTTAAACCAGCCCTGATGACTTCCTTGTAGTAGTTGTAATTGCTAAAAGAATTATTTATACTTCCCTCATCGCATCTGTTGTAATAGTCGTGGGTGGGTGGAGAATAAGGACATCCAACAGGAAGTAAGAAAATTAATGTGCTTTCAAAATTTTCCCTGTAGGTTTTCTTTTCTTTTTAAATTAAAGTTTTTAGACAAAAGTAGACAAAGGTGTTTCTGTAGGAATGTCTGTGTTAATAACTTTTAAAATTTACTTTTCAAATCTAGATCATCGACAAGGAGATTAATCCCTTTGTGGACAAGTGGGAAGAAGAAGGACAGTTCCCAGCACATAAAGTGTTTAAAACCCTGGGAAAGGCTGGATTCCTTGGTGTGGATAAGCCAACAGGTAGGAGAGCGTATAACTCCTGAGTGTTGATGTTAACAGTGATAGACTCATTACATTATCTYAGTTTTCTTTTGCCCCAGATCAAAACATGGTTTGGAATTCAATGAAAAGTTTACTTATATTCCTCAGTCACCGGCGTGCTGGTTACCAAATGTGCAAATACAGAAAATGATGTTGTTGAGTGCTCAGGTTGATATTCTCCTAAGTATAAATGTTAAAAACTTGTGTGACTGTTATTTTAAAGTCAGTGAAATTAATGTCACTTCAATTTTCAACATACAATCTGTACAATGACTTTTCTTCTGGACCTGGACTYATATGGAATAATCTCAGTCTTTATTAGAGAAACCACAATTTGAAGGCACTGAAAGTGTTTTAAGATTTGGCGTAATATACTTCCTTAACCTGTAATCTTTACATCATTGTAATGTATTCTGTCTCGCTATTCAGAGGATGAGGTTGGTGTGGGTTTTAGTCCATTATATCGTAGKCTGTCTTTAAAATGCACTATTCCAGCCCACAGAAGCACGTACAGAACAAGAAGCTGATGATACACACAGCAAGGACAGAGCAAGTTTCGTGTGTACATATATATATTGGTGAGGAAAAAAGTCAAGAAGTCCAGAGGAATGGGAGGTATTTCTGGTCTTCAGCTGAAATAYATATTCCCCTAGTTTTTTTTGTTTTATGAGATGTAATATATACTTGTTTTCTTTTCAGGTGCTACTGTTACGTGTTCCTGTTAGAATTCTCTGGGTTTTTTTCCCCCATTTTCTTACTAGTGGTTAAAAAGTTTAAAATAAAAGCAAGTTTGCATAGGCAAACCTTTGGCAATCGTGGTGAATTCAGAGCAGCCCAAAGTGACAATGTTTGGACAGTTAACTGCAGATAATCATCTATATGGAGCAGCTCGCACAACCTTAGCTATGCCACACCACATCATTATGTTGCTAAGGGACAGGGTTTGAACTGTGGAACAAATTATGTCTTTTTACCACTTTCAGAGGAAATTTTTCCTCTTGAAATGAGCTTTCGTATTCTTACACATTCCGACGTGGAAGGCTTTTTCTCTAGCTGTTCAGCTGTTGGAGCTTGCAGAACTGTTTAGCTGTGATTGTCTGACAAATCCAATTAGGTCTGAGCTGGTATTTCTTTACAAAAATGCTGACRGTTTGAGATTATACTTAAGATCTATTTAGAGGACAAATAGGATTACAGAGGGAGGGGAAAAAACCTCCTCTACCTTCTGCTGTAATTGTTTGATAGGCAAATTTGAAATCTGTCTCGGTGGGGTCTCCTTCACACTGCTAATACTCGTGTTGGTTATAATAATCGCGCGTTGCATTGCTGCCCAATTACAGCCCCATCTTGTTATATGCATCTCAGGGCATGCAGAGGCCTCGGCTGGGGTAAGGAACCTCAGTGCTGAGCATGCTGCACATAAAATATTGTGGAGGTGGGAACTTTGTATAACGCTCACAAAAGAGCTAGGACAAGAAATAACAGGAGTGAGATCTAGTGAAGAAGGGACTTGCGGAGGCAAAGATGGGCACAGAAGGTTGCATGCACTGACTACACTTGTTATACTCCTGATTAAGAATATTTTAGCCTTGGCTTTGACGCTTGTATCTAGCTGTTAATCTAATTTGTTGGGCCTCTGCAGCTGCATTTTATAAAAGCTACAAAAAAACTGGATAAAATTCTCAGCGACACAGTTCCGTCTCAGTTCATCTTCTGGAGCAAGGTGGTGTTGGGTACAGAAAATGCACCAACTCCCTGTAGGATGCTGCCTTTKTAGCATTCAGTTGTGCAACAGAATGTCACCAGATCCAGCTTTGCTCTGTAATGATATAGTATCACCAGGCACATCCTGAAAGTAGTGAAACTTTCTCCTGATGGTAAGTGAAACAGAAAGGTGTGTAACAGCACAGTCTCAACTGCAGGACTTTGGCAAAGCCTGAAATTCTTCATCCTTCTACAAAGTGCTTATGCTTGCTGTGATTGTGATTAGTGTGTACTGGTAGTAGTAATGAAAAAAAAAATTAAGAGATATACCTTTTATACTCCGCTCAGCCACTTCATTACTTAACTGCTGTGTGCAGAGGAAGAGAGATTTAAGAGATTTGAGAAAGCCAAGAGCAGCTGGCAGTTTTGGGGGGGATGTTGGGAGAGGTCTGGAGAAGAGAGGTTACTTGATTTGAGGAGAGCATTCAAGATGCAGAGCCGTGAGAGTAGCAACCTGCCCTTCTTTCTCTTTCCAGCACAAACCAAAATTATAATTATCATGTTGTATCCATTCAAACCCAGATCATAAAGCATTCTGTTTAAAGAAGAATCTTTCAAGTGAATTCACTTCAGTAGCAACTGCAATTTTGAAATATAGGTTTTTCTGATTTTGTTTTCCAGGGTCATTCTGTCAAGTACAGGGTTTTTTGGTTTGGTGTGTTTTGTCCGTCCCCCCCTGCCCCCCCCCATAGAATTAATTGTGAAGCTTTCTGATTGGGCAGAAACAGGTCGCAAACTTGTTTTGCTTAGATAGAAGGAAACATCTGTTGGATTTCAGATCTGTTGAAATGACTTTTTCCTGTGTAAACACCATTCCCTTTATGAACAATGAGCTGCTTAATGGGAGTCAGGTTTTTAAAAGAATGTGCCTTACATGTGTCCCTTATCATTGGAAACTTTCTCTGTGTGGAGAACTGATTTGGGGCACTATTTGTTTTGCAAAGGCTCCATCAATTCCCACCATATGCAGTTGTGGGCTACAAGCTTATCAGGGTTTGTCCTGTATATTTTTTCACAATTGTTTACACTTGTAGTGAATATTGGCTGTAGTACAGGAGTTCAGGATGTTAGTTGCAGGGATCATGTAATCACTGTGGGCAAGGTCCAGCTATGCACCCATAATTGGAGAATCCTGGAGGTGATCAGTGGATTTAACTTACTACACTGTCTGGTCAGTCCTCTGCCAGAGAAGGATTTTTCTTTTTGAACCATTGCTCTGCTCTGGTATTCTTTACACGACTCAAAAATAGTGCATATGCTGCTTTTCCTTGGGAAAAAGTGTGTGTTGTTCTGTTATATCAGGAAATTCTTCCTACTAGTAAAATACATTCTGAAAAAGTGAACATTATTTATGCATAAAAAGTGTCTTTTTGCTCTATGCAAAATGAGTTTTACAGAATCAGTCAGTTCAGCCTGAAGTATTTAGTTTGAGGGGAAAAAAACCCCAACATCTCTATATACTTATTATTCTTCATTTAGGTTTACTGTGTGTTTCTCCTCAAATTGTAAAGTTTCTGGGATATTGAGGTACTGACCGACCCAAAACTAAGGGCAGAAAATATTAGGGTGGGCAGCAAAAATATTTTAAACAGTCTTGGTAGTTGGCCATTCTCTGTTTTGCTAAGGGAAGTGGGCAAGACATATTCTTTGGAGTGTTTTATGTGCAGATTAAATGAAATATTGGAGTAAAAGCTGAAAAGATCTATGCGGTCATTTGTGATCTTATGGTTTATGAATCAAAACCTTGGCTGTTGCTAAATTTGAGGATGCGTTGCGAAAGACGCAGGCTCAAAACGTACTGTTAAGTGCTTGCGTATGCTGACGCAGATGATTAAAAGTTGTTTTTATCAGCCGATGCAAAAGTACAGGAATCCTGTAAAGGCTCAGGGAAAGCAAAGAGGAGGGAAGAGAAAGGTTTGTAAGAGGGCAGTGTCTGCTGTGTGGATATTCACATAGCATCACTGTGAGACACGAGTGATAATGATGCCTGCTCTGGGTATTTCGTTAGTGTTTTCACTGGCACTCCTGGCACTCCTGTAGGAATATTTAGCAGAATGCATTGGCATGTAGAAATAATTATGACAGGTATGTCCAAATAGTGGCCTTCATTTATTCCTGTCAAACACTCAGCAGTGCACTTGCAGAAATATGTTCTTAAATATATCAGGAAAATCAGGAAGCTATGCGGTAAGGCTTGTACATGGATGGGAAAGTATAGTTTTACACTATCTCCTTCACCCTGCTGCTGGGATATATGCTGGATATGTGATGGGAGAAAGTAATAAGCAGTACGTTCTTGTCACTTGAGACAGATAAGCATCTGATGAAACAAAACAAATGTTTCAAATGATTGATTGCACTGCAATTGGAAGATGATGCAATATCTTTCCTTAATAAAGCCTGTTTATTGCAAGTGTGTTGAATGTGGGAATATAGATCTAGACTACTATTCTCTAAGGTTAATTTTGTTTTCTTCACAAATATACATTTCTGTGGTAAGATGAGACCTTATGAGAGTTTGGTAGTGGAGAGTCATTTGGAAAGAGTCTGTGGGGTTCTTTCTCTTTCTTTTTTTCTTTTTCCCTTTCTGTAATACTAAGCCTTATTATTATATGGAGCGAGCAAAAGAAGGACCTGGGAGGAGCAGTGAATTCTGTCACTAGAAAAGGACTTAGTAGTTCAGGTGGAACAGGTTTATGGTCTCTAAGAGAGTAACTGAGACGAACTTTCTCAGGTGTATCTATGGATAGAAGCTGAAAGGTATCTATTTGTAAGAAGAGAATTCATTTGCCCAAAACCGTTTCCGTATGGCAGGAGTGGACCAGCTGCAGTGCTTGTGCTTGGTTTAGTAGATTTAAGCATAGCCAGAGGAACTAATTGCTTGATCTCTTTCTCGCTTACAAAGGAGCGCAGTAGTAGTTAGTTAGTAATAGTTGCRCTCTGTAAGTTTGAGAGAGAAGCCGTTGTGCCATGTTTTCAGGTACCAATGAGCCGGTAAATCAGCATGCTGAAATGTTTACCTGCTATGAGATATACCTGGTTTGCAATCAAGTAATACTCTCGATAAGCCTCTCAAAAACAATAGACCAAAATTAGACACTGCTTTATTTGAATCAAATCGATGACAAAGTTAGTGATGGATGGCAGTGGTTTGGAGACCTCGATCAGATAAGTATAAGAAGTTTCATGTGCTTATCTGACCTTCTTAATTTGAGGGATTGGATTGATATCAGGAAAACAGGTTTTTGTATGTGTAGATACAAGTTCTGTGTGGGTGAGACTTTTTTTTCCCTTCCCTCTTGTGAAACGCTGACAATTCAAGTCCCGTCTAGCATCTTGCAAACGGAGGACGAAATGAAATTGAAAATGGTAAGGGGGGACAGTTTGTTTGCTGCACTTCACAGATCATCAGATATTTCTGATCAGACAAGGAAATGAGCGCTTGAGTTCATCTTTGGTTTTTCTTGACTCTGCACATGACTTGGAAACATGAGTGCTTCGTTCTTCGTGGCTGGTTAGGAAGTGCAGCAGTACCTCTGGGAATAGCTTGTTCAGCTATCAACAGCAGTTTTGTAGAAACGTCCAGCAGAGAACAGACTTACTGAAGGACAGCAAGTCTTTCTGGAAGAGATAATCTTCCTTTAAATGTGTTGTTGATAGAGGGATCGGATTAGTTCCTGGGATTCTGCTTTTGTACTTGAGAGAAGGCAAATCCTCACACCTGTGACTTGTAATGCAGGACATGGCAGTAACTCATTCAGTTCAACTCATATATCAATACCTTAGGGGCAGACTAGGAATTTCTGAAATCCTGTATGTGTACTACTGGTAGTTACAGGTTATGTCAAAATGGTATTGAGAAAGAAATTAAATGCCTCTTTCCTGGAAGAAGTTAGAAATACCTAACTGGGAACAAGTGCTCGGCTACGTACATACAATTAAGCGCTTGAGCTCTTGACACGCAGTTCTCTCATGGCATACCTGCTGTGCCAAATTTGCTTCTGCATATCACAGGCTTTGCACAAACTGGCACAACCTGGCAGTTTGGTGTCTTGAAGCTGACTAGGAGCACTTAGTCTCAGTTTGTAATAAGAAACAGTAGATAGGAGGATACGATAAGAAGCAGCTGTCATTGTTCATCCCCATTCTGCACAACGTGCGGGGTTGTGGGTCCGCGTGGTGCAGGGGAGTCTGTCCTTCTCTCTTGTACTTGACTTCAGGTTAAGCATGCACCAACTTGGGTGCTTTGTATGAGGCTAGTTAATGAGGTTTCAAGGTTGCACGGAACTGTACGGGTTCGCATACCAAGTATGTGTCTTTAGGGGAATGAAGTCCAGAAATGCAGATGGAAAAGCCGGAGGAAAAAGTAAAGATACAGCTGTGAAGTTGTTGGAAGGTCGTACTGAAATGGAGTGYCAGTGAGAACCTCGGTTTCCAGAATCCAAACGGTGGTCGTATCTATTGCCTAACTGGTTCTGACTTTTTTTATGTACTAATGCCTCAAGCTTCAGTACTGACAAATCTCTTCATTAGCTAGAGTTTTCTCTTCTCTCTAATGCTGAAGTTGCAACAATAATAGTTTTCTTATTTCTATAAAAACACGAGAGGAGGACCTCCATACTGCTCTGAGGTCCAGGTGCTGAATCAGGAGCCAGATCTAACCTGTGGGAGAGAACTAATTTGACTGGTTGGCACTGAACTGGACCAAAAGCCAGGCGGTGTTTCAACGTAACATCATGGTTTCAGGACATGGTTTAGTGGGCATGGTGGTGTTCGGTTGATGGTTGGACTTGATGATCTTAGARGTCTTTTCCAACCTTAATGATTCTATGATTCTATCATGATAAAACACTGGAAGAAGCAATCAAGACTCCTAGTAGTATCTTGTCATCATTTATTTGGAGGTTGACCTGTTTCAGAAGCTGTGCACTAAACGCTGTTAGATTGAGTGGAATATGTCACTTAACTTTTGTGACTTTGTTTTATCCCTGTGGGGTGTTCTTGTTTTTGTTTTCCTGCTGTTCCCATGCTTCTGAAGGTCTCTGTATGTAACTTTGGTTTGAATTTCCTTCAATTTTGTAGAAAATTGTTGGGTTTGGGGGTTTTTGAAGAGGCAAATCTGCTAAAAATCTGGTGTTCTTAATTTTATAATTGTCAATAGGAAAAGAGTGCACGCTAAAGAGAGAAGCTGAATAAATTAAAGAAATACGAAATAATATAACACCTGAAAAGAATATAGGCGTTGAGACATTATCGAGTACGACTTACTGTTTGGGAGTTTCCATTAGAGGAGCTGAGTTTCTCCTTTACTTCTGTGGATTGAATGGCAAGACTGTCTCTTCACAAAGCATGGGCCAATGAATGAGCTTATACTAAAATAACTTTGGTATTATAAGTCTCTCTAATTTACACATAACTGTCTTTTCCCAGTCTCAAAAGTTTGGTGCTAGATTCTTGACATCTGTCATATACCCAGATGGCATAATCGGAAAGCTTTCTGAAAGGTATAAATGCACCTTTTACACTTTGAGACATGTCAGTACACTGAGTGTGGTGAGCGTGGGAAAATTATCTTTGTGAAACGTAGGCTTGATTCGCTTTTACCCACTCACTTTTGCATTATTAACTGCTGGGAGTGGAGATTGATTTCTTTCCTGGGCCTGAAATGGGGAAAAATAYTGTGAAACAGTCATTCTGAGATTAACGTGGAAAATCTCTGAAGAGCTGTTGACTTGTCAACGCTTGCAGATCCCATAGCTCAATGACCAAATCACAAACTTTGAATGACATCTGGCTTGAAAAGAGGATTAACAAGATTGTAGTAAAACTGTGTTGTTCCTAGGTAAGTGTTTCTATCCCCAACATTTGAGAAAGATAAGAAGCTCGTGTCCAGGCTGTGCAAATCTGAACATGTGTAGCTGAATAAGAAGAAATGAAAGGGAAAAAAAAAGACAAGATATGTGTTTAGTTTTGGTTCTCCTATTCTGATCTAACATTTCTAATCCCTAGTGACCCAGTTCATGCAAAATCATAAGCGTCATTAATAATCTAATCCCTGGAGATCTTGCATAAGCCCTTAGTCACTCTGGCATCTGTAAGGAAGTTCAGAAGTCCCCATACCAGTGCAGTCCCCATACCTTTTCATTCAAGTGAAAACAGGTCTTGGCAATATCTTTCTCCCTTTCTCACAGGTGGCTAACACTGCAGCCACCTTTGTGAATCTTGTCATTACCCTTACAACACAACTGTAGGCTTCCCCTGCTGTAAACTGGACTCACGGGGACAGCACTAATCCTTTTTTGGCATTCATCCCAGAAAGGAGGACAGGCAAAGGTATGGACCCTGTATTTGAGAATCTGTGTGTGACAGGCAACTTGCTTACAGGATAAGTAATGCATGCAACACTTAGTAACTTTGTATGCTACAYGGTAATAAAAAGATGTCAGGAGAGGATGCAGTATAAGGAATTTAGCTCCTTGGGGCTTAATACTTAGATGAGGTTAGAGCTGGCCATTTGCAGCTTTCTCATTTGATGGACTGGAACAAGCGAGTTTTGAGGTAAAGATGCAGAGAACTGAAATTGCAGTGGTTTTGATCATGCTGTATTGTGTGGAATAGGTATCACCATTTAACACCTGGAAGTTAACCATATCTATTTATGTGACATAGGGCTCATGTTTATACTGTTTTTAGGTCTACTTTGATTTCATTGTTTACCCTCATGTAATACTGATATGCACATCAGCTACTGCATGATATCCTCTAGTAAGTGAAGTAGGAAATGAAAAAAATTGGTTTTATTCCAAAATACTTCTAAAGTCTATTAAACTGGACTGAGAAATATTTGAAGTCTACACTCTGATGTGTTGGCACAACCATGGTGAAAGTTTTCTATAGGCTTAGTCTAAATAATGCATATATTTGTAGATTTGTGGTCAGTCCAAACAATCAATCCATGTACCCTCTGTTTCTCAGTTGATTAGTAAATGTTAAAAATATGTGAATAGTTTTTGAAGTGAAGGTAAGTTGGAGGCAGGAGTGAGTGATGCTTTACAACTTCAAAACTTGTTCTTTTGACTGGACGATCTGACCAGTGCAAGACAACTGTCTGGCTCATTTGTGGGGAGGCAAGCAGGTATTTGGTGCCGTCATAACTTGAATTGCGTTATTTACCGTGTGCTTTGCAACTCTGAGGATTATGTAAACTCCCAAGTGGGGTGTGCAAACTGAGCTGGAGGCTCAGGTGTGTGCGACTGCTCTGTCCAGGTGTAATGTATACCCCATATGGAAAAGTAATATTCTGTCCTGCATAGTACTTTATAGTGATAAGCATGATTGTATATACATTATAAATGTATATGTATATTGCAGTAAAGTATGTTTCATTTTATACATATATTTGTATATATAGAGAAGGAATTTTGGTGATTTTTGTTCTTTTAAACCTCTATAAAACTTAAAGAAATACTCATCAGTTTGGCCAAATGCTGCCCAGTTGTTTTCTTTTAATGTATTTCAAAGGCCTCTCCCCGTTTGCTGTGCAAAATTCATATTTCAAATCTTACTATTTAGAATAACGCTGCTGTAGCCCAGTGCTGAGGTACCATAAGCAGTACTCGGGAGACTTGCTGCAATAGGGAGCTTTTCTACAGTGAAGACTTCACTTCTTTTTTCTGTCAAATAACTGCCACTGCTGCGAGGTTTGCTGGTGGGAAAGCTGCTTTGAGGTGCTCAGAGGTATATGCCTCAAATGTCTGAATATATGGAAACCCTCACCCAGATTTGGAGTCAGCAAGAGATACATGTTAGTCCCCCCACACGTGTGGTTCCCTGAGCAGAGGACAGCCCTCAGTTTGCAACCCAGTCATGAAGCTCAGTCTGGGGAGCACCATGCCCACCATGCTCCTCGGTGCACCTTCCTGACCCCAAAGCTTTGGTGGTCGCAGACTGCTTGTCCTGGTCATCTTTTAGGGCACATCACTCTTTAGCTGAATAGACTTCTTTTCAGACTCTTGCGGTTTCATTCACAGGGATAAACAAAAGTGATAAATGTAATATTTTAAGTGCTCAAGAATATATGGGCTGATTATTAACAAATACTCACCAGTTCTGATCAACTTTTTTTTTTTATTCTTTCCCAGATTAATTTTTTTTATAATTTTTTATCCTCTCCATAGGAGTTGTGTCGCATTGTGCCTCCATTGGATGAAAAAGGAGCTGTAAATTAGTGTTCAAAAACACACCACTGCGATTGTTATCCATACCATCTCCCTATCTCCTCAGACAGCCATAGCCATACATACGTACAGCAGAGGAGAAGCGTGGGCTCTGCTTCTCCTCTGCTGCTGTTATGAGAAGCAGCGTCCCGTTCCCCAGCATCGCTCTGCAATTTGTTGGCAATTACTCATTTCCATAACATTTCCCAGGAGCTGAGGGGTTCGGCAGTGCCTCGGGGCTGACAGTCTCCCAGGGGGTGGCCAGGCTGAGCTGTGCCTGGAGCTTGGACCTACCAGAAGGAGGTTGTAGGGCAGACAGACAGACAGACAAGTTTTCTGTCCCAGCCAGTGCTCGAGGTTCTTGCGTGACGCATGAAGTTATTTAATCTGGAGTCTTCTGTACACCACTAAATGAGTAATCATTATTTTGGCTTATTTTCACATGAATAAGGATTATTCGTGGGTCAGAGTTTTTACAATTAGGTTCATCGCCCTGTTCCTCGAAACCATAAATGGTCTGGCAAGCAGATAACTTCTCAGCAAAGCACTTAGCACAACATTTAAGCATTTATCTTTAAGAAAATAAGATTTGAGAGTGCCCTTTGCTAAAAGAAGAAATAAATCTAGAATGCAAGTTTATCCAATCTTTTTAAATCTATCATAAAATAAATGTTTGGACTTTTTCTTATGGACAGCATATTCCTGGCAGTTGACAGAGTCGGCCAGAAAAGCTGGTGCTCCTTGGCCTGTCAGCTACTGCTCAAACCTTTGATCATGCATCACAAGATAACTTTAGCCCCTTTATTTAAATATATGCTTAAATGCATTAAATGTCTGGTCTTATTGCTTTGGTTCCTAAGGGACATGGCTGTGAACTGCTTGCCACTTGATATCAGGTACTCACACCTCAGCTGTTTTTTCAAATGTAATCTATAATATCCAAGGAGAACAACACAAACATCGTTTCCTGCAAACTGTAATCCAATATAGAGAGGACATTGATAAGATATGATGAATTGATAGCCGCTATTCTTAGAATTTTGAATGAAAGCAAAGGAAATTATTTGATTTGTGTTTGAGTTTTTCAGATTTTCTTTTTTTGTGCACCTCATAGGACCAAAAAAAGAATATAAGCAAATGTGCCTTTTAAAGCCACTGAGGGATTGGTTGGTTTGGTTTGGGTTTTKTTGGTTGGTTGGTTGGTTCGGTTTTTTTTAAGTCCTGCTTAGGTAAGATGCTGTCTCTGCAGACTAGCATCAACATGCTGGAAACTTAATGTTGTACTCTTAGTGGGTTTTATTTATCTGGTCTCCTACATGTTTTAAAAGAATGGTGCAGAGATCATCTTTAAGTGGAAACGCACACCGTTAACGTTCAGGGCAAACTGGGTCAAGTGTCACTACCGTCTCCGTGGGGAATGGGTGCACAATGCAGTGTAAAAACGAAGGATGGGAAAATATCACAACCCCGAGGCTCTGTGAAACACTGTCAGCCTTTAGGGGTGGAAGGAGCCCTGAGCAGGAGGGGTGGATTAGGTGTGCTGGGCAGTTTGTGGCAGTCGTGCCTCTGCGGTGTGGTGCCAGTGAAATCTGAGTAGCTGTCTCGGTTATTTTGCAGCTGACCTTGTTGGCGGAGACCTTGGGAGGAGACGCGTCAGAAGTTTATTGGGGCAGAGGTTGTGGAGTGGGCATGCGATAATGGGTTTCGGGAGGAAATAGGGGGAAGAAGCCACAAGGCAGTGTGAAGATTTGTTTAACACTTTTATTTCAGGTGTGTTTGGTTTTGTGCCGTCATTTCAAAGTCATGATCATGTGGAGGCAATACAGCTTCACCTTGTTTGAAGAGATGAAGGCAAAAAATAGGAAAAGTGCATGTCAGCTAAAAAGAAATCGTGATAAGGAAAGCTGAATTAAAACTTCTTTTTTTTAAATTATTCTCCTTCTGTGCACTCAAGAAATCCTTTAAATACCTTAATCTTCTAGGTTTTTTCAGTAATACAAAGAGCTTGGAGCCTTTCTGGAATGCAGAAAGTTGTTAAAAAGCATCTGTTTAAGTACTTGAAGTTTGGCCAATTGTGAAGGACAGTATGGTAAGGAAAGTATTCTTCTAAACACCAGAATTGTACATACACTGAAATTTAATACCACTTTTCTATTTTACAGAATCAGTTTTGAAATCGGACTTCAGTGTCAGGTTTTTCTTTTTTCTTGGTCTTGTCTGCTCTGGGAAATGTCTTCAGTGCTGGGAGGCGGGAGCCAGGAACACAGCACGGCTCTGGAGGAGGGCAGGGACTTTTTTTGCAAAGGACCTTTGAAACAGCATGACCTGTGTATGTGCACTTTCCCTGAGCCTGTGCAGCTCCAGAAAATGTGCACTTGCCCAGAACCTCAAGCATTTACAAATTAGCTTCACTTGTACAGCTAAATGGGGAAACAATGGGCAGAATTAATGGAAAATTTCCTTGAATATGAGTATCACAGGGGCAGGTATTTGAGTTTTTTATGGCATCATTAAATGGTTTAAAAATCTCTGAGGGTGACTTCAGTCAGCATTTCTTCTGCTTCCTATTCTGTATGTCAGAGGAAATGAATATGTTAAGCTCACCCTCACTTCATTATTCAAGAACCGGGGTCTCTCAGCAGAGTGGAAAATCAGTGAGTCATAAGCCTGCTGAAAGGAAATATTTTTTTTTTTTTTTACATTATGTATAACCTGTGAAACTCATCCCGAGAAATCACAAGGAGCAAAGTTTAATAGGAATCCAGAAGCTATTACATACTTTTATAGATAGTGGGACCATCCACAGTTACTTCRGGGAGAGTAATTGTATTTCTGATCATCAGCTACTCACTCAGCTGGTGGATACACCATTTCACAGCTTCTTATACTCTGTGGCCTCTACTGGCTCACTCTGCTCTGTGTGCTGGGGTCCAAGTCTGGCATGGGTAAAGTAGCATGTAGGGGGATAGTAGCAAGTAGGTGGATCAGAGCTTTAGTCCCAGCAAGAGGTTGTAGTTTTATGTCAGAAATCTGGACTTCATCTCATGACATTAGTAACACTCTGGGCTGAGATGTGGTATAGGATGTTGGTCACATCAACCTGCTTGAGAGCAGAGTTCAGCCTTTGGTTATGGCAGACACTGCTCAAGGGTGGTTTGTGCTCCTCTGGATGGAGTCTAGTGCTTCACTGAGATGCAAGGTGCAGCCCTGGTGCTTCAGTTGGACAGCGTGGGTACCACTCTTCTCCCAAGTAACAAATGATAGGACGAGAGGAAATGGCCTCAAGTTGCACCAGGGGAGGTTCAGATTGGACATTAGGAAAAATTTCTTCACCAAAAGGGTAGTCAGGCATTGGAACAGGCTGCCCAGGGAAGTGGTGGAGTCACCATCACTGGAGGCGTTCAAAAAACGTGTGGATGTGGCTCTTCGGGACATGGTTTAGTGGGCATGGGTGCTGGGTTGATGGTTGGACACAATGATCTTGGAGGTCTTTTCCAGCCTTGGTGATTCTATGATTCTATGATTCTACTTCTCTAGCAACTGCTATTTGCTCTTTCTTCTTTTTTAACTTACTTCGGAAGGATTGAGGGTAATAAAAATATTTTGCAAAAAACTAATGATATTCTGCATGTAAGAGGGGAAAAATGATCTTTTATGGTCAGATATTCTTGGCATTACTAGAGACCTTAAGGTTCTGAAGAAATTGAGGCTTTTTTTTATCATCTACTCGCTGTGGATTTATTCTTCAAAGCCAGTGCCATTTAAGAGAAATTTAGACACATGGACTTCGCTTTGTGGGGAAAGCTTATTAAAGATTAAATTGCATATTTTTCCTTCAAGCTAGTAACATGCTGTGTTTTCTTTACCTGATATTTTGTTTGTTCTTGCTCAATAACCTTTTCAGGAGTTTTATTTTGGAAGATAAATAGAGTATCTTACTCCTTTGGTATTCTAATAGGGATTTGCTTTCCAAGTCTCTCTTCTCATAGCTGAGCAATTCAGGCTAAACCCTGGTGTCGTGGAAGGTCCATGTTTACAAACCAGAACAAAAAGTCTCTGAATCCATTTTACTAGCTTTTTGGGCTTTGTTTGTTTGTTTGTTTTARGTAGAATACTGAGGTTTTTTCCCCCGGTTCTTCTAAGGGAAGCAGCACAGGAGCAATTTGCTCTCCTGTAGTTGATGGAAAGAAGCTGTTAGCTGAGCTTGTCACTCGCAGCGAGTCAGGAAATTCTTTCCACTGTGTCCAGATGTTTCCTGTGCACAAGGCTGGTGTCATACTTGGCACATGATTAAAAAAAAAAAAAAAAAAAAAATATCACACTCAGACTGCTTTTTATTTTGCATTTAGCCAGGTCCTTTGGCACCACGGAGGGAGGATAGCCTTGCTGGTTGGACAGTGTCACTGTGCTTGGGGTTGTTTGGAAGAACAAAAAGGAACCGTGTAAAATGTAATCATTWTTTTTTTTTTTAGCTGTTGAAAGCCTCCCTTGGCTTTCTTCTCCATGCCACCTATATGCTGTCCTCCTTGAAGTAATAGACTAACTCCTCCTTGAAGTAATAGACTAACTCCTGCACGTGTCAGGTTCTGCTTTGCTAAAATATAGTTATGGCAGCTGATGCTTGTAGCAGTGCTGCATTTCAAAGGGGGAGGAGAAGATGTTGGCATCTTTGCACTCAGTGGGGGATTTGAGCTGACCACAGTACATCCTCTGACCCCTTTGTAGATTGTATTGTTCACTACATGCATCTACGTGTTAAAAGTTGTGTAAACCATATGTCCTGGTTTGTGCTTGTAAAACCTGTGGGCAGGTGGACCTGTAAAAGAAAGTATGATGCATTTGCTACCTTTGGACGGGTCTCTCCTGGACTCCCAGTCACCACACTAATGAGATGTCTGGAGAAACCAGATTCTCTCAAGATTAAAAGCAGTTTCCTACGCTTTCTCCTTATCTCCTTCCAAACACAGTGTCGGGAATCCTGTCCTCTGCCTCTGCCCAAGTGGTAGCTGGATGTCAAGTCCCATTGTCCCAGAGGAGGATGTGGAGAGAGGAGAATACAAGAGGAAACAAATACCAGGAGGAAAATTCTTTAAGTAGGAATCATTTCAACAGGAAATGTTCTGCTCCTTTCGACAAAYTTGCTTTATAACTATTTTCAAGATGCCAGTTTCATTTTATTTCAGTTTTGCATTTATTTCTTGCTACTGAGAATCCAGTTTCTTCTCTCCTAGAAGAGAGATGTGTATTCTGGTCTTTGAAAACTTTGTCTGCTATTACTGATCATCAACTTCGAGTCACCAGCAGATCTTTAATGTACAAAATAGGTGTTAAGAGTTCTGCTGGGTGGTACTTTTAAAACTGAAGGAACCTTCAGTTTTGGAGATGCCCACTGAATGTGCTTGTGCAAACTGATGTGTACGAGAACTGACCTGGCCCATAGACTCACTGCACTGTGTAACCCCGAAGCGACTCCAGGGATTTCAGAGTTGTACCCGTCCGTGATAGATCAGAACCTGGCCATCGCACAGTTTGTATGGTGCTGCCCACTAAGTTAGGGAAAGGAGGGAAAATGCCAGTTTTCTGTTTGGAAACRAGAGAAACGGAGAGGAACAAAATGAATCGGACTTTCTCTGAGGGTATTTTTCAAGCAGTTTAGCTCTGTGTCTCAAACATAAAACATGTAAATGTAGAGAATTACAAAATCTTCCAACTCTGATCTTGCTAAAGCTTTAACAGGTTTTAATTGCTCCCAGGTTTAAGGCAAGTGACTTTAAAACAATTGAAGATTCCAAATACGAGATTGTTAACGTTGGAGATTTTTACCATTGCAGTGACCGTTATCTAGATCTATAGAATAGTGTGGTTTCTGCAAGGAAAAGTGTGGAGCAAAGTGGGGAGGGTGGAGAGAGAGGGGACATGCTATGTTGTACCTTGTCCCTGCATGATGGGGAATCAGGAGACAGCATCAGGTCTTCTGTCCTGCTTCCGAGCTGTCTGGGGCCTCATGCTGAGTGCTGTGGATGTGGCTGCCCTGCATGGCTTTAAAATGTTTTGCCTGGATTTGGGTAGACTTGTGTTTGTCCCTTGGTGTGGTGTTGGACCATCTTCCACTGATGGATTTAGTAAAGAGAAACTGGATAGAGAAGTGGGCATGTTGACATGGCTGGTAGTTTTGGGGGTGAACCTGCCCCCTTGCCTGCCACTCCAGTCAGCGCTGCAACAAACTCATCTGTAGTGAAAGATGGAGAAAACCTCCAGCAGAAACTTGCCGTGTCCTGATGTGGAGATGGAGCAGCACATATGAACGGTGGTGATCTCTAACACTAGCTACTATCATCCCCTTCCCTGTCTTTTGAATGAAAACGCTAATAGTGCTTAAAGGGAAAAATGAGTTGATAGGTTAACATAATTTTCCTTTCAGTATTTTATTGATTCARTGGGTAGTAGTGAGCTGTAATTTGTAAATGCCTCCACATGCTGAATGATCTCATTTTCCATGTGGGAGTACAGAATAAACTTCAGAACACAAAAGATTGCGTGAAAAGGTGGCATTAATTATACAAAATTACCATCAGAAGGCAGATTATTATACAGAACATTCTTTTTGACATTGTGGAACAGCTTTTAATTTAATATTAAGTTTAATCTGACAACACTCAGAAATAACCACAAAGCTCTGCAGTTTAATTTCTGGCAAGGGAATATCCTTAAAGTTAGTTATTGAAGCATATTAACAGTTTTGGGGGGAAAAGGAATTTAAATATAAGTTCTGCTGAATAATAATGAAGAAGGGCTTAATTGAAATCAGTAATTTTTAGTCATAGCATAGCTCAGTGAGAAAAGGTGAAATGGAACAATACCCAAATTCTTCTCAGAGTCCCAAATATCTACTAGCTCTGAAGTAGTTGATGTCATGGACATGCAAACGTAAACATAAAAGTTTGCAAAAAAAAAAAAAAAAAGGGTTGACATTTAGTTGATGTATTGTTTAAAAAGAAAGAGGAAAATTAATACAGCAAATAAGAGGAGAAATCAAAACTTAATGTAGATAGCAGGCACCAATTTGTCTGTGGCCACGGTTGCAAAATGCTCAGTAAAGCAAACGCTGGTGAGGTAAGGCTCATGTTTTGCAGTTATCCCTGGCTTTGGAGCTGCACAAGCCCTTACATGATTCCTTTTTATCTCTATTTATGCCAGAGAAATACTGGCTTATTTCAAAAGGCAAAAAAACAACCCAAGAGTTACACTTGCAGGGCTATGAAAGTGGGATGGAAACTCTCATATGATCGTAATTATGTTTGCTTGTGTCTGGAGACCCCACTGTGAGCAGGGCCCACGGTGCTGGGTGGTTGGTAGATGCCCCCGCGGAGCTCGTCGCTGGCCTGAGCCGGCTGCCGGGAGGAGGCTTGGCAGCTGGGAGCTGAAATGCAGAGGTGGCAAAGGCAGTCTGGAGCAGAGCCAAAAACTGGATGCTAGTTTTAGGAGGCTGGGTAGCTATGATGAACATGGGAGACGGGAAATTGCTGATCAGGATGGTTTGTGTTTGCTTTCAGAAAATCTTGAGGGAATTACTGTAGTCCAAGACTTGAAAGACCCCAGCAGATGAACTGTGCAGAGAAGTGCTTACCTTCAGCATCTCCTTACATACCCGCTCCGCTTCCCCTCTCCCTCCCCGTTTTTCTCGGTGATGTTTTTCAGTCAAGTTATTTTTGTTGTGAGAGTGGTTAATTTCAGAAATATGGGGAATGTTTTTAAAACATTAAAAAAACGTTCTTGCTGCTCAGACAGCAGGCTGTGAAATCACTTGGCAGGGGTGTTTTTATTTCAGCTGACCCTGGAGAATCTGAAGGGTACCACAAATGCATTTTTAATGGTCAGCTGCAATTTTACTCCTAAGTCATAAATTGCAACCGATCAGAACATCATTTAGGGCAAAAAATAGCTCAATGATATGAAGTCATTCTAAAGTGCAGGGCCAGATGAAAATATTCATGTTCAACATAGGCTTTGAACTCATCATGTTTGTGAAGATGGGCAATAAAAAGCAGAATCAAAGCATTGCTTTATTATTTTTTGTGCAAAATATGTGTCACAACCTGCTCTGCAAAGGACACAAACTCGAGGGATTATAGTTAAGCTCATTTTCAAGATGATACTCTGTGAAGACCATATGTCAGTGTTGTATCTTATTCTTGCAGCAGTACTTTAAACAGGCTGCTTGCTGAGACTCTCAGGTAATGGAATATAGCATCCCTGTTGCTTACCTGGGCCTTTTTATCTGCTTAGGGCCGAATATCACCTTTGTTTAAATAACCTCTGTGCAGGATAAACTTTCAAAGGCCTGAGTGTTGGCTATTGTTTTTTTCCTATTGAACATCAATGAGAGTTGGGCATGTATTTACAATTCTAGTTTTTTGAAATTTGAGCTTGTAATGAGAAAAAGGAACCGATGTGATGAATATTATGCTTCCTCTTTGTTTACTGCCTTAGCACATCTTTCCTTGTTGGTTTCTAACAAAGCCTTCAAGCTGCCTTGAACTGGGTAGCCAGATCAGTCGGTCTGCCCTACGTGTTTAACTGCTGCAGCTCTTTCCTCTCTCCCAGAACGATTACGCTGGCGCGATGCAAAGTGGGGGGGAGCAAGACAGGTGGCGAGTCCTGCTCGCAGTGATTTTAAAGGCAGCATCCTCACTGACTTTAATGAGTCCTGGATTAAAGGGCAGGAAACGTCTCCTGCAACTTCTCTGTAACCGAGGAGAGCTCCCTGAGCCACCCGTGGATGTGCCAGCTCTGGGGATGGGCAGCCATACCCAAACTTTCTTGTCCAGAACAGCTTTTAAAGTTGGGGCAGAGGTTTACCTGTGATGAAATAGCACTGGTGCTACGTGGGCTGCAGCGGTGGGCGTTGGGAGGGAGGGCGGCACTGGAAGCTGTTGTTATGAAGCTGTGATGTGTGTTAGCTTGATTTCCTAAAAAAAGGCTCTTACGTTGTTAAGTGCTTAATCTCCTTTAATACTTTTGGATATTACCAAGCTTAGCCAGCGTGATTCAAAGTCCCAAAGATAACTGGTTCCTGCATGTCTGAGCAAGTCACTAGTGGGTGAGGGGAGCGAGACAGGAATGAATGCCACCAAGAAGAGAAACACGGTGGTGTGAGCTGAAGTCGTCCGCTCTCTTGGCCCGATACCTGTCTTACCTCCTCCCCTGACACGGGCTTGGGCACCTCCACGTGAGCTGCTACCCCATGCGCTGCCTCTTGCCTGGCCGCTGCCGGGGGGCCTGGGGGGGCAGAGCCCTGGGGAGCACGGGGCGGTGGGAGCGGAGCACCTGGAGCTCTGCTTTTCGGACAGGATTTCCCTTGACGTGATGGCAAAAGATACCACAATCTAATTCTTTTTCCTTTGATGGGTCAGCAGGCAGAGTAATGTTCATCACTGATGCCATAAATATTTATGGGAAAAAAATTCCATCCCATCTTCTGCTTTCAGTGATGCTTTTTATCCTCACTGTTTCTCTGCTTATTGTCAAATTACCCATCTGATTCATTTTTCACCATATACACTCCTTACTCTATGCTTGTGGGCTACTGTAATATTGCATATATTCAGGTTATTGTGAGAAGAATTATTGTGCTATTTTTGGAGGAGTGCTTTTTTACTATATATTGCGCACACTGGTGATAGAGTGTTTCCGTATTGCTTTGAGATGGTATGTTACTATTGTCAAATGTATTTTCTTTCCCTACATTAGTAACACAGCAATGAAGCTTTTTTGATATTTTAGAAAAGGTTTCAGTGTTTTTTTTTTTCCTAAGGAAATCTTTATAAAGCCATTTCAGTAGCTGTGCTTTGCATTTTGATACATTTATACATATTTTACAGAGCCTAAATATGTCAAAAATTCAGGGTCAAGCAGAAGCTCACAGATCCAGTTAATGAGTTCTAGTAAATGCCCTTAAATCCTTTGTGCATTGGGAGTGGGGTACGAAAAAACCTCTCCTGATACTTATTTCTAATTATTGCTTCAATTTTTAATTAGCATGGCTTAGTTGCTGTAATTCTCAGTGAGTTTTTAAAAGATTTAATTTGAAACTAATTGGGCTGATACACTGACTATTAATTACCCAGACCTGCAGATGTGGGAATGGTAGGAAGTCAGTCTCTGTGAAGACACTGGGTGCGGTTCTAGGTCAAGACTGACGCTCAGGTGTGGCTGAGTAGACTTAGGGAAATCTCTCCAGCTTTCTCTCTACCCCTTTTTATCATCTGTAGAGGGGGAAGAGGTGAATGGCATAACTGCCTTCATGCTGTGCTTGGCATTTGGCCTACAAGCAGAACCAAGTAAGCCCTGAGCAGTGGTCTTCAGTCACGTTGTCCGTAACGTGAGCAATAGTGACAAGACATGTTGCTGGCATGCGTACGTGCATACACTTTGTATACACACACGTGTCTTATCATACATATATGTGTGTGTATGTGTATATGCATGTTAAGACACATCATGGACTCATAGAACTTCTCAAGTTGGAAGGGTCCCATAAGGATCATCGAGTCTAACTCCCTGCCTCTCGCAGGACTACCTAAAACTAAACCATATGACTAAGAGAGTCATCCAGACATACATATATTTTCCAGGCTTTGAAGAAGTATAAATGAACAATTTATATTTTGCCATGAATTTTAAAGGGTGAAACAATTGCATTGCTTGTGGAATATCATCTTTTTTCCGAGGCCCTTCCCTGATTGGCTTTACAGGTATGGGTGATCTATAGGGGAGGCCTTATTTCTTACAGGGTCAGAGTGCTTTTTCTTTGGCTAGCAGACATACTGCTAGTTGGAGATGCTTGTCTTCTTAATCAGCAAGTGACATTTCAGTGAAGCATTACAAACTCTTTAAGTTTTGCATTCTCACTGCTGGGTAGCTGGACATTACTGTAAATTTGCCATAAACGTGTCATATTGAAATTTGAGAACTTGCCAGTTTGATTCAAGTGAGGAAGCTTGCTTATACTTCATAACTCCTGCAGTTTTGTGTAAGCATTTCTTAAGCAATCTCAATTGATCATGAAGAGCATACGCCTGAGTCTCCTTGTTAGGTCAGAAACGATGTGGAGGCTCACATCTCTCAGTTTTAGAAGAATAAAAAGTAGAATTGGGAATGGTTTTGTTTGGAGTTGTGTGTGGGGTGGTTTTTTTTGKTTTTTKTTTTTTTTTTTTTTTACATTTTCCAAACCAATGCTGTCCATTTTTTCTGCTGATAACTTGGTTCTCGCCTGCGTCATTAGTACGAGGTTTTGTATCTTACTGAGTGTTCAGGCATGACTTGTTAGCAGTGGATTTGCGGGCACGGAAGCATTGCTGCGGTGTGCTGTGCAAATCCCGCCTGGCTAGCCATTCTTCCACGTACCTGCAACCCTGCCAGGCAGCAAAAGGTATGGGTGGCAGAGCAGGGAGCCTGCTGTCTGAGAAACTGCTCCGCTGCTGTGGGGTCTGGTCACATAGTGGTACAGGAACTAGGCTTTTCCGTGCATCGTTTTGTTGGAATGGCAGCATGAACCCACCTTCTGCCCRATTTAAAACAATACAGTAGTAACTATCATGGGAAAATATTAGAAGACTTTTTTCTGTGAGTTCACAACTGTTCCTGGTGTGGTGACAATATGTATTTCCAAATGAATCACTATTTGGGGGGGTGCCCTGCATTTCAGAGCCCCTCCGCTGCTGTAAATCACAGTAACACAGTGTGAGGGATTGTTCTTCACCCTGACGTCAAAACTGTGGCTGCTTTCACATTGGTCTCCCAACCTCCCATCTCAGGAGGGAAGGAAGGAAGCAGAGCTGTCTCCTGAAATATGTAGGAGATCAAGTGTAGCCATTTTCATGTTTCTTAGAGGAGCTGGAGGCTGAACGACTTGGGTCTGTAGTAGGAAGGGTGACTGCAGTTTTTGTCACACTTCATATTTAGAAAAAGGAACAGTAARATTGCTTACTTGCAGTAAAGTTGGGTATTGGATCTCCATGCATCAGTAGCAATTGAGGATATTCTTAAGTGAGATGTCTTTTAGTCGATTACAGTTAATGCAGTATACATTACTGACTAGGAAAGCTGTGTTTTATTTGATTAAGAGCTTAGAAACAACAGAGCCCTTTTCCTGGCATGTGCCATGTCTAGTGGCAATAAAAATAACTTAGATCTGTTTTCAACTGAGTCAGCTTAATTTCTTATATTGCTTTTTTTCCCCCTCAAATAAAAAATACTGAAAAAGACCTTATTTTTTTTACATGCTGCCAGAGACAAGGTTTTATATATTTTTTTTTTATAGTTTTGTTTGATCTGAGATCTTGATTTCAAACTTTCTTTATAAAACATCTTTCCATCAGCAGGAGGGACATTTTTGAAAGCTGTTTGTGTTTGACCGTTGYGATAACTTTGCTGTAGTGCTGGACTGCTGCTGCCAGGAAAAGACCTAAGTAGGTAGCACCAAGCTGCTTTCTGCTGTCAGGAGTTTGGAGTTATCCTTTATGTAAATGTGAGCAGAATTTGATCCCCTCTTTATTTGAAGAAGTTGATTTTTTTCTTTCTGCTACAAGGCTGCTTTCTGCATCTGTTCACCACACATGTTGCAAAACTCATCACCGTAATTACTAGTGAAGGCTCAAAAAAAGAGGGAATTTCCCTCTCCTGTGTTTCAGCAAATTTTCATCTACAACTCTTTGCCCAAACCCAAAATTAATTGCATATTTTACTGACACTGAGACAGACTTGGAATGGGAGCTCTTAGCTAGGCATGTCTTGGCCTGAAAGTTTTTGGCAAACTAATGAGTTCAGGCAAGAAATTAAGAAAGCTCAAAGGATTAATTTGTAGGAGCAATTAAAGAGCTAGGGAGTGATTAAAGGCATGTGATTACAATATATGTGTCAGACATAAACAAGGAAAGGAGGAGCTGTTTAGGACAGTGGAAGAAAAGGAGAAACAGCCTGAAAAACTGCTAGCAAATAAAACAGTGAGATTGTTACTCACCACTAAAAGTTGGAAACCTTATTGCTGGAGACATACCAGTTGTATTAAATAGAGAGGAGAAAATATGCAGCTGGGACTCACAGGATTCTTTAATTTCTTTGATTCTTTAATTCAGATGTAGTGGCAAGCAGGGGACTGCTTGAGCATGTCATCTGAATTGAGGCTTAATATGGGTAATTAAGTTCCATGCAGTAATCAACTGATTAAATCCAGTACTTGTGGATAAATTAGAGAAGTAGGTTTCAGCCTGTGGCCTATGGATTGCTGTAGATTACTTCCAAGATGAACAAAAAAAGTTAATGAGGACAGCAAACTTCTTGTCAGTAGGCTCCAATATTTACTGTAAAAAATTATGTCCCTGAAGGAGAGGAAAAAAAACCCAACAAAACAAAGCAGTAAAGATATTGCATATGTCTGTATTTGCTTTAAAAGACATCAGATTTTAATTTTTGTAGCAGGATGGTCAGTGCACTATTTGGTAAGATAGTTATAGCGGTTAGCTGTATTCACTGATCTGTGTCTTGTTTCAAAACTCAATTTTGCGATTTTCAGCTTCTGGCTGTTGGATCACGTATTACCTGCCTTCTCCTGAGTCATTATTTTGGTCATGGAGTCAAGGTAACAGCAGGGAGACCAAAARCTACCATAGAGGTATCAAAAAGTAACACACCAATATAAGTTCACTAACAAATATTTGAAGGGGTAACATTTCCAGCAGATTTCAGACCAGATCAGCTAGCACCTTTCATTTTTGGAGTCGGTGTAGAGCAGGTAACTCCATACTGTGTGCTCTGGCTGATGTGACAGAAATGTGCTTGTGCCTGATCCAGGCTGAAATTTTACTGTGATGGGGCTGCTAAAACACTAGCTTAATATCAGTGGCTGGGGAGTCCTGGCTTCTACTAATCTTCAGTGGTGCAGCTGTCTGTGATGCTTTCTGTGTTATAATGCTTTCTAATTTTTTATGATTTTTTTTTTCCCCAGATTTTTGTTTAAAAACATTGACTTAAATTAATCCTCTACATATATTTTTTTCCGTTAAATTCAGGAAATGCTTTCAAAATTTTGTGTTTGAAATAACAAATATCAGTGCAATGAGTCATTTCAAATCTAGTTTTCGTAACTAGTGTAGGAATGTCAGTAAGTCAAGATAAAAACAGAGGTAATGGTAAATATTAATACTTATATAAGTAAGAATTCAAGAAATGAATATTCTTTATGTACAGACTACTTTTRCATTTAATATGTCTGTAGAGTTACTTGGCTTTATTTCTCATGTCTTCAACTCTACTGTTTTAATCATYGGTAAGGGCATCCTTCTTCATAGATAAAATACAGATATAAATAAGTCTCTTTTCAGTGAACAGTGTCGCAGCATGAATAATGAAAAGGGAATCAGGTTGGTATTGACAACAGGCAGTTTGTCTCCAGAATCTTCATAAATTTGTTCAGAGAAAGTGTTTATTAAACAATTTCAAAAACATGTTTATAAGTTTGTTTTCTATTAGCATACAGGCAAAAAGACCATCCATTGCTGACTGCAAATTTTTTGCTATGAACATTTCAATCACATATATAATTCTCAGTGGTGAATTCTCTTGTGGATTTTTTTTTTTTTTTTTTGAAAGTTTTGCTCTGCTTCTGTGAAAAGAAACCTGTCTTGCGGTCTCATTGAAAGTAGTGAAAAATGTGAGGTCATTTATCATGAAACTAATGACGAAATAACCTTAGCTGTACACAGAAAAAGACAAACAAGAAAAACATCAGTCTTTAGTTTTCTTGTTACTCCCTCTAGGCAGCTTGTTAAGTCACATTGAAGTTAGAGAGCATATGTGATGGAAAGACTTTTAAAGTAAATTTTGTGGAACAAACCACCAAAATCATGTGATTTTGTTCGTCTTCTGCTATTCTGTCATCTAAAAGACCAAAGTAGGGTATTAAACAGACAAATCTGAAACTTCCTATATAGAGTTTGGATATGGGACAGGAGGTTTTTCACATACGTCTAGTTTGATTTTGCATTATTCAGACAGTTCTTCTGTTGTGGTTAGTGACACTCTTTAATGAGTGCATAGTGTGGCTATTAGCATTAGAAAAGGGAGGTTTTAAGTGGAAGCATACCTTCTTGCCACAAAGGTTCTTTGAAAGCTGATGTAAATATTACAAGTTCATTTAAAAAAAAAAAAGCACCCTTCTAAGAATTAAAAGTAAGGACCCACTATGTTGTGCAGGGAGACAGAGTAACCACTGAAGTATACTATAGTATAATTTAAACCAATCTGCCACTTTTTAGTACCAGTTATTTCCTAACTCTTTCTGTTGCATTCAGGCAGTTGTGATTGTATGGCTGCGGGATGGGGAGGGCAGGGAGAGGCAAATTACGTTTAGGCTGAAAGAACAGCAGTGCTGCGGTGTGCTGGTCACCGCGGCTCCAGGAGTCAAAAATTCTCCTCCTGCTGACTTCTGCTTGCAGAAGGGACAGTGGTTCATACCTTCTTAGGGATAATCTGTTATCTTCAAATCAATCTGCACAGTGGGATGAGGAAAATGACAGTCCCAGCTGGTAAGAGTCCCAAATCTGTGTTTGGGGTGGCAGTGTCTGCAGGGCTGCGTGTCTTCAGTGGTTAGGTTTGTCCTGTGTCTGCCCATTTCCATGGAGGTCACTCTTACACCAGACAAGGTTACGGGATGGCAATAAAAAAACTTAAATCTATTAAAGCATGCAACTGGATGCCTGGCTACAAAATTGGAAGTGCAGAAAATATTTTTATTTTTTTAAATTCTGGATGTAACTTAGCAAGAAAATCTCAATGGTGTCCATCTCACCACTCTGGGCAGTGGACACTGGCAGCTTCTTCTCTCCACCTGAGGGCTGGTTTAAAAATAAAATACTTTTATTCTTAAACTTCCTTCTCCTTTGTTTTGTGCGATGGAGAGCATCACTCTCCCCATCTGTCTGCCTTCCTTCCCAATGCACTTCCCTGAAATTACTCCTTTATTGTGTTCTTTAATTAATTATACTCTTCCCAGCTTCAGGGTTTTTTTTCCTCCTTTGACTTCTTCAAGATTGTGGCAAAATCCCATAATTTGTGTATCAAGAGACTGGCTCATTATACCTCTGTTAGGTATCTTGCAGCCATAGAGACCATAAACGACACAATATTAAATTGCAGGCAATGCATCTTTTTCTAAATTACTTTGTCCCTCCATGCCATCCTCTTCCATGCCTTTCACGAGTTTTGTGGATCCTGCTGTCATCATTAAGGGGAAAGAATTTTTTGGTTTTTTTACTAAGTAGTAAGGCATTTTAAAAGAAAGTCCATGGTATAATACCACAGCTTTATTGCCTCACTGGCCATTTATTTTAAAGGCATACAAAATGCTTCTGTGCTTATGCAAGGAGATGAGAAAATGAAGGTAGATGCATGGGTAGATGAGGGATAAGAGGGTATCGGTGTTTGGCCCCTCTCTTTCGTATGACGTTTTCTCAGCAGGAAAGACCTGATGGCAAGTAGTGCCCTGTATCTCCAAAGTGAAACCTGACCATCAAGAAATGAAGAAAGCAGCGAGGCAGTGTGGGGAGGTGAGGGCTTTTTGCTCGGCAGTCAGCAGAGTACAGCACTGTGGCCGTTGTTGACCGCAGTTGAGAAACTTAGAGATCAGATTAAAAAAAAAAATAAATAAAGAAAAAGTGAGTCAACAGGGAAGCATTAGGGATAATGAAATTCCAATATGATTAGTTTTCATATAACCCTGTTGTCGCACATTCTCCATTGCTGGCAGGCTAAACAGAGAGGTCTCCTGATCCAGCTGTAAAATCTGTATGAATTTGTTTTGTTTTTTTCCATCTTTTCTGTGTTTGTAATCAGCAAAACAATCAGATCAGCAATGCCCATTCATCTCACTAGGATATTCCAAAAGCATTCTGAATGTGGCAAAAAAGAAGATACATCTTCTCTAGCATAAGGAACAGGGCGGCGTGATGCACAGCGTCCAAAGCTGGGTTTATACTGATGAAGACCATTCAACAAGGGAGAAATTAGGAAGCAGTTTCATCCCAGGTCGGGATGGGAGACGCAAACCAGAGGACAGGATTTGTCTGAAGACTCATCCTAGCTCTGGAAAGTCATAGTGTGAAACAACATACTGAGAGATGGAAAACAACTGGAAGAAAAATAAAAATCATATCAAGATGTATTGTTTGATTTATCCATACTCATCTTTGAATAAGAGCTTAAAGCTCTTCATTCTAATATAATAAAGTTTGGTAGGTTTTTTTTCTATTTTGGTCAAAGTTATTTAGCCTTAAGACTATTTTTCTGGAAGCTGACAGGCTGCACACATCTTTTCACCTTGCAGGGCTGGATTAAGCAGGACTCCAACAGCACTAACCACTCCAACACAAAATCTTGTGTTGATCTTGCTAATCTTTTAGCAAGCCAAATCTGGCAGAGTGAATTGCAATTAAATTGTAAGTGGGAGACATTTTCTAGTGGTAAAATATTACCCAGGGTAACCTCAGTCTGCAGCAGCAGAGCTCCCAAACACAGGAATTTCCCTAAAATAGTAATAGGTTGGCGTTTCTTTTGTGTTTTGTTTTTTCTTTTCTTCATCTCTTCATGGCAATACTTCTAACACATAAGAAGAATCTGTGCAATAAGGAAATGTATCTGATTCTTTTGTGTAAATGTCCTTAAAAAGCAGAGAACAGTGACTTGGCGTGGTTTGAAAGTATTATTGCTAAGGTCTGTGTTTTAGCATGCTGTTTAGGTGAGTTTGTATTTGGTGCATTTTTCATGACTTGCTTTAATTAATCACTCTCAGTTTAGTCCATACTTTATCAGTGCTACTCTAAAATTTAGAAAACAGCATTAGCCACAGTCACAATGTGAGAAGGATTTCAAACAAGAAAAGGCTGTTCACCAACACTTGGTGTTGTAAGAAAAACAGAAAATCTGTAGCTCAGTCATTACAGTTACCATGTTTGCATAAATGTGAGCAAAATAAATGGGCCAGTTTTTTCCTTTGTTTCTGGGTGGTTTCTTTTTTTTGAGGAAGAAGATATGCATTAATTCATGTTTGACTTGTTTTATGTCCCTTGACTTGAAGTGGTGAGGCTGTAGCCTAGGAGATGCTGTGATCTTTTCCAGATAGAAAAACTTATCTCACTTCTTTCCCTGCCGCTCCTCCCCTCCCCGCCTTTTTTTTTTTAATGGAAAGAGAATTTCAGCTTTACATTTGAGGAATAGTTCATGTAACTTTTCATTGTTTCAGTGAAGTATAGCATGGTCTTAAACTTACTGCTAATTTTGAGGCCATTTAGTATTCAATGAACAATGTTTTTGTTCTTTCCTCAACTATTTTAAACATAGAGTGAGAGTTGAGCATAAATTGATGTCTTTGGTGTGGGTTTTCTCATTCTTCATGTTTCAGTATAATGGTGTAGCTGGCAGAAAGGAGGCACAGTCACTGCTGCTTTGTTCGCTGTTAATTTAGAGTTGCCAGAATTGTTCAATTTGGGACTACCTAATGCTGAGGGATGCTATAAACTGGCTTTTCCTTAAGCATAATGAGTTAGCAAATAGTTGTAGTCCTTAAAAGAAGGAGAAGAAACATAACAACGCAGCACTGAAAGGGTATGCAGCATGCTCAACATTGTGAAGCTTATGAGTTTTAGTACATTTATTATAATTTCATGTGAGATTGCAGAAGCTTCAGAATGGGTCACTGATTAAAATCTGTGGCTGCTTATATATCACTTTGCTGCTTCTGCATCTAGCTCTGGACCTCAATCCTGCTAACGTTGCTGAAAAAGCTGCTTCACAAACTTGAACAGCTGCTCTAGCTCTTGGACAGTTTATGAAGACAGTCTGCAGTYGGTGTGGGATCGGTGTCTCCATCAGACTAAGGGTATGCAGAGACGTTGAACTTGCTGCATTTTTCCATGGGTGTGAGATACAAGCTTTGTACTGAAAATGCATCTTTAAGACATTCCAGGGCAGACATCTGCACATCTGCTGCCTCTGCCGAGCAATGTGGACAGCCCGCAGCACCTCAGCTGCAGGTGAACTCCAAAGGTCCAGCAGCGATGGGCTCCTCGTGTGGTTTGGAGGGATGATCCCTGCATGCCCAGCCACCTCCCGTGTCATGCACTGCCCGTAAATGAGCAAACAAATTCAGCTCAGCACCTCTTTAGGGTGTCTCTGAAGTACTGGAAATCTTATCAGCCAGCTCTTTGGAGATCTGGCTTAAGAGTAAGAGGAAGGTGGTGGAAAATACTTCTCTCTCTGACCAGGGGTGTCTAGGAGACTATGGGAGAACAAAGGATGCATCAGCAGCCTTAGTAGAGTGGCTACGCAGTGGGCCATGTAACCATGATAAAAGGTGCCTGTGGTAATGAAATCCTGTTCGCTTCCCTTTCTTACAGCCCTGTGCTGCTCAGTGGGGTCTCATGGCCACAGAAACCTGTTTGTGTTACAGCGGGATGGATGGAGGCACGTGAAAATCAGGCAAATATTTTTGTGACTATTGGCTGTGTTTCTAAAATAGTGCCTTTTATGAGATGGAAAGGAATGTAACTCTCAAAACACATGCCAAAAAGCCTTAATATATTAACATAATTTTATAATTGTGTGTTCTGTTCCTGGAAATTCTTACACCTACATACCAATAAATTGACTGGGGTTTTCTTTTTTATTTCAGATGTTTCAGTTACTCGTTTAGAAATAGTACACACAACACTATAATAAATCCCTGGTATCTGATGGATGGTTGCCAAGCCTATCATGTTTTTAAAATTGTTTGCTATGAGATGGATCTAATGGAATGTGCATAGTGCAAGACCAACTTAAAAAAAATAGTAATAATATGTAGTTTTGACAAGTGCTTTTTCCTTCATGAAGAAGTTACCTTTCCCTCACCCATCCTCCCCAGTTTCCACCTACTTGTAGGTGTGTGGGAGAGATGAGGGAAGCACGATGGCTCTGGAACATTTGCCTCCTCAGGAGGTGGAGAGGACTCCAGCCTCACTGGTATTTTTCTTCTGATTTGGAAAGAAGGTATGTTATTGGCTAGGTTATTGAGCCATAAAGATAATAACTCAGGTATTTGGCAGTACTTCTAAGATTATTTTTCAAACATCTACTGGAATAATTTCCTAATTTCTGCGAAGAAGGATTTCCCCCCTGCCCCCAAATATATGAACTTGTTTTGCTGCTTTTATTTTCAGATGTGAATATTTAAATTCACATTAAATTCACAGAGCCATCCCGTAAGTATGAATATATACATGTTGATTTAATATACTTTCCCTTTCAGAATTACTCAGCATATGCAATAGAATTTAACTCCTTTGCAAATTTACTATGTGACCACATATTCAAGGTATTATTTTCCTGAAGAATACATTTATTGCTGTGTAGCTCTACCATGATATTTTAAGAACAAGAATTTAGATTATAATTTGTTGTATAGCTACTTATAAAAAGGCARATGACTGAGATGAATAGCCAGCCTCTGATGTTCTTGGAGCTCCTGAGTGGTAGCTGAATGCATGAACGTCCCWGCTGGGGTTCCTGAATGGTTTGTAAATAGCAGAGATAGTATTCACGATCGGGAGAGCTCTGACTTTAGCTGCAAGTGTTTATACAGTCAGTAGTGCCAATGCAGTTTTACTATAGACCTTAATTTGCTAGGGCTAAGGATGGTTTCTGTTTCTGTTGTAAAAAAATACAGTTAAACTGTATAGTAAAAGGGTAGTTATACTATTGGGTGCATAAACACTTAGGGTCATTAGTTATAATTCAGGTAGGATTGGGAGTCAGGGAAGGTGGAAAGGATTTTCTAAGCATTTTTGTGGGTTTTTTCTTAACTCATCTCACTCTTCTATGGATACCTTTAATCATGTCGTTGTTCCCTTTTGTCCTAGGTTATTCTCTGTTACAGACCTCATTGTGTCAGTCAGATAATTGTGTATTAGGCAGTTTGAGGTGTTTTTTAGTACTAAACTATACTATAATTCTATCTGCTCTGCAGCTGGGTGCTGTCATTCCCCCTTGGAATAACTTGCTTTTCATGGTTTTGAATGCTGATCTGTTACTGATTTCAGAATCAAATCAATAAGAAACAGATAACCCGATAAATTATAATTTCTTAGAGCATAGCACAGCACATGATGAAATGCTCATTGAAATAATATAATACTTTGAGTAGAAAGTTCTCTTGAAGAAAACAGCCTTGCATGGGGAATTCGCTTTCCGGCATGCTTTGCACTATACTGAAAATCCTTTTATTTGTGGCCAGTACCACATATAAGGCACACCTTCCAACTTCAATGTAAATAGAAACAGTGATGTAGCATTATTTTACATTGCAGTTCAGATTAGAATCCTGTTGTTAGCTTTTTTACAGAGAGGGATAATCTGTTTTATGGTATGGTATGGCTGACAAATCTTAAGGGCAAGGATGCACACAAAATCATAGGCAAAAATGAGAACTAAACCAGGTATTTTCAGCTCTAGAATAGTGCTTAAAGTGTTTGTCCCCACTCCTTAAACCAAATACAAGTTATCAATGAAATGTTTTTTCCATCAAAATTATCAAGAATAGAGGAAGCATGGGAACATGTCAGTTTTCCTGATACATCTATTTTGTTGGAGAAAAGTAAGGGGAAATGCATTGTTTTGACACTGTGAAAAATCTTCCATTTTCATTCCAGAAGCATTTTTTTATTGTGAAATTTCCTTCGTGTGTTTTTGGGGGGGAACCAACAACCTGACAAAAGAATACAATTTCATGTCATTATAATATTCAGATTTCTGCATTTTTATTTGACTTTTTTTCCCAGTCTGAAATCAAACTCATGACCCTTCCTGGAAAACCAAAAATTTGGGGTTTGCCTTAAACAGCTAACCACGCACTATTGCTCAGAAATAGGGATGTTCTTTTATTGCTTTGCTTTTGCTAATTCAGAGTAGTTTCAAAACCAGTCAGATTTCACAAACAGTCACAAAACATAGAAGATGCTCTCCTTCAGTCTCTGCTGCACTTGGGAAGTGAAACATCTGGAGATGCTCCAGCAGCGCCACAGGCTGTCCCACGGGACARGAGCTTGGCAGTTGCTGGGGACGAGGAGCTGTGGAAGTGGTGGTCTCAGCCCTGCCCRCGCTGATGGCCGCATCAGCCTGCGGATGCGGACGTTGCCAGCTGAAGAGAATTTTGCCTGTTAATACTTACAAACAGGGAAATTACCTAATGACAGAGGGGTGTGCTTCTAGCTGTGGCATTATTTGATAGATGTCTCTTTAATGATTTGTTCACTGTGACTGTGCTAAGAATATGTTGATCTGCAATGTGACAGCTATTCTGGGATGGCATGGCATGGTTTTTTTTCAGTATCTGGCCCAGCTTCTCAAGGACTTAAGGGGTCAGCCACGGGAAAATAATTTGGTCCTGTAAGGCTGTGCTGATCAGAAATTCCTGTGGAAGCCTCCTGTGGTGTGTTTTTGTTCAGAGTTCTGTGCTACTGAACTAAAACCCCTGTGCTAGCCAGGMTAGCTCCAGAGCCCTCCAGTCCGAAGTTCATTTAATTATTCACTGCACACATGCTGAAATAGTTTTTTTGGGAATTTATGCAAAACCAGCATTTGTCAAATTTCTCCCCTATGCTCACAATTTTAATTCTCAGTTTATAACTCCATTTGGAGATTGCAAGTTTTGGAACTTGTGCTCTAGTAAAATTTATGCCTTTGGGTCTGATGTCTTGAACGAAATGGCTAAAGTTTTCCACGTCAGACAAATCTGGATTTCCAACAAGCTATTTATCAGCTTGGACTGGAATAAAAGATCTTGTAGGAAAGTAAGTTAAACACAGCTTTCAGCTGATAATCAGCCTTTGTATTAAATCTCAGAGTAGAAATTTTAATAAGTAGCAAATGTAATAAATCTGTTTAATCCCTGAATCATGTAGTATTGCTTTTCAGTTTAATTATTATTTATGTGGAATTTAGAAGAGCCAGAATGAGCTCTGGATCTTCTGAATATTGACTCTATATCCTGATCCCTTTAAGAAATGAGCTGATAGGGTTTGCTGCAAAACTGAGTACAATTTCTTCTGATTTCAGATCTTGATCCCTTTTCATCCAGCTTTTAAAAAATCCTTACAAATGTGCATACTTGTATTCAGTCCTGTTACTCATCTTTTCTCTCTGTTGTGCTTAAACTGGAGAATGTTCTTTGGACTGTCTCTGTCTGTTACCTATTGATAAGGCTATTCCCATTTTCTTTCCCTGTTCACCTACAGGATGTTGAATGTCTGTACGTTACTGTAGATGCCTTATAATATCTGTTTGTGTATTCACACTTCAGATCCTGTTGGAGAAAATTTGCCATGATGCAGAGTAACATGAACTTTTCGTAGCAGTTTGTGGTAGTTCATGTGAGAGGAAGAGTCCTGAACAGGAGCACCAGCAGCACATAAAGATGATGTACCTGCTTCTTTCTTGTAGAAGTGTGAGATTAATTGATTTATTACCTGTTCAAAATGAATGAACACATTTAAAAGAAGCTAGCTGAGCAGCTGTGCAGTTGTTTTCTTGGGAGGAAGAGTACATTTGACACAGGGCTGACAGATGCCTCATTGAGTCCGAAGGCAGATTTTGGTGCCTCTGAGGGCTGATTTACAGTGGTGTCAGTAGGACTGCAGTGGACATGCACCGTGTCGAGGGATGTTGATGCAATGTTTGCCTGTTCATCAGAGGGGTGGCAACCTTCAAGCTGGAGGGAAGCAGTATTCCCTGCTGGATAAGCCTGACTCAGAGAATTAAACTGAGCATCCACAAACAAAGCTTAAACCAGGCGAACGTGCAACAGGTTGTAGGACTGTGTATGTTCAATGTATGTAAGGAGGTTGACAGTTGTTGCTGACTGACTGACCTCAAGCAGCAGGGAGGTTGCAGAGGTGATATTCTTGAAACCTAGGCTGTGGCTTGCTTATGAGCTTGCCTAAAGAGAAACCCCATGAGAAGGAGCATGGCTTTGCCACTGAAGCTCGGGAGGTGTGATATTCAGCCTATACACTTCTTGACCTCATTTTTCCATTCTTTTTTTCTTGTTTTCTTCATGCTGTGGCATTTAGTTTGACTGACATTTTCAAACGTACAATAATTGAGATCTGTACTTTTTAACCTTAAAAAAAAATAAATTGTAGGATGGTTTAACTAGACTTCTGTGGAATTGATGTTGGGTCAGAGCTGAGGGGGAAAAATGATCTCTGTTTAAAAGCAGGCTAAAGACAACTGAGGAATCTGTGACCAGTGATTGCATAAAGTTTTTCTCTGAGTTGGAGCTGATGCAATAGCTGGTGCTTGGGACTGTGTGTAATCTTGGATTTTCTTTTTTCTTTCTTTTTTTTNCCATGTGGACATTTTATTCTATTGTACTGTGCAGCTTAGCTTTTCCTTCCCTGTAACATTGTTTGTATACAGTTTGTGTGATATTTTCTTTTTTTTTTTTTTTTAAAGAGGTCTGATATCCTTCTGACTTTGAAGATTTATGAAGATGTGATTGCTGACTCAGATGGCACTTGGTGACACTGTATAACCATTTAGAAGATAAAGAAATCTTACAAATTTGTGAGGGAGGTTTTTGGATGTCAGAGGGTAGCAAGTGCAGCTGTTGTCAACCAGTAATTTAGAATATACTGCTCTGGCTTTCTAAAGCAGTGTCCTACACAGCTTTGAACCCTCTTTAAATGTGTCCATGCTGCCCTCAGCTAGGGCCAGATCTGTGTGGAGCATTTATCTGCTCAGTGGCAGGCACTGCCGAGTTCCTACTTGGCATCTTGTGTTGTTTTTATAGTGGTTTTTTTTTTTTTATCCTTACAGTGTGGGGGAAGTTTCTTCTCTATTTTCCAGTGTAGCTCTGCCTTAATCTAAAACTGTGCTAGACAGATCCAATCACCTTACTCATCTCAGTAAATTTTGTTTCTGAAACAGCAACCATGATGACTTCTATAGCAATGAGTATTGCAGGAACACATGATTTGCACTGTTAATTGCTCAGGGATTGTACTTACGCTGCTAACTGTATCTGTTTGAAAAGGAATGAGCAGCCAATCTGTATTTTTCCTTTTCCAAAGAATATTGTATTCCAAGAGTAGTATTCCTGAGTAAAATTTTGGTTAGCAGAAGAGGTGAGTATCTGTGAGAAATCAAGTACTGTATGTGGTGGTGATCTTTCTAGGATCAACCAAACAGAAATATAAAGCACTATAATTAGTCCTACTTTGGGACAAACTGAGGGAATTTGATCCGTCTGGCTAAGATAATCTGTTAGAGGAACTTTGCATCTGGTACAAGGGTTTTTTTGCTTCTTTTCTTTTCTTTTTTGTTTTTCTTTTTTTTTTTTTTTTTTTTTGTGAACCGATCCAGGTGAAATAGCCAAAAAAATACGTGTTCATCTCAACAAGGCTGAAGTGGATGCCCAGTGTTTCTGTTACATGAAGTTAGAGTTTTTTCTACTGCATCCAGCAAGAAGCAAATAACCAAGAAGGCAGTAGGTGTTTTCTGAGCTTGATCAGCCTAGACTTTTCAGAATAGGTTTGTGGGAAATTGCACAACACGGAAAGTAACCATTTGGTAATTCTTTAAATTCCTTTTATGTAAAGAGTAGGAAAGGAATTATGGTAGGATTTCTGTACTGTCCTACCTGGTGATGTTTGCAATTATGTAACTTCAAGGCTCTTTGTAGTCCTCTGGAGGTGAAATTCTTGAACTATATTTATGACAGGTGWGTAAGGTTTGAACACTTCAATTTTGCTTCTGTTGATTTAAAATTGTAGGCTATGATGAAACTGGCAATTAGCTCTGTCATCTTGGTGTCAGATGTAGGAGTCTCTCAGACCTATCTTAAAAATGGCAGTTGATTCATGTTTTATTTGTCTTTCTAGTCACTAGAAATAAGAGCACACATTTGTTTTTTCTTGCACGGAGTTAGGTGCCAATAGTAGAAGTAATACTGCGTGATTTCCTTTGGTGTAGATACACTTTGTGTGAACTTTGGAAGCTCTGTAAACAAACAAGCTAAATTATATAAGCGTTTAAGATTGAGTTACTGATACAGCTGTACTGTTTTCACCATTCGTTTTTCCAGGGTCATTCACATTCTTAAAATGCTTTGAAGACCCCCTGTTTCTCCTTGCTTCAACTCACTTACAAACCCTTTTCACCATGGATGTTGTCATTCCCACTGACAGTTTATTAGATGGGATTCAGAAGCAAATTCCACATAGAATAAACTCTTACAAAATTTGGACTAGAGATTTCAAGCCTGTCTCATAATTGAACAGAGTCTCATTTGAACTGGGAGCCTGTAGCTGAACAAGTGACAAGAAACATGTTGGTCTTCACAAAAATGAAATGATTGTATGAAAGATCTCAGCTTCTCCTTTGCCTTTATAAGTCCTTTTTCATAGACATTCTTTGCCTTTGTTTTCCCAACTGATCTTCTCAGGAGTGTTTCTGTTTTGACATGTTGCAGTTGAAGATCAGATAGTCTTGCTCTTTTATTTGTATTTCTGGGCATGATCTTTGCTGTCTGCCTATATTCATATATAAAAGTCCTGATACCCTAAATTAACAGATTTAGCAGAATGTACATCTGCATCTTTTAAAAACTRTGGTTCTTAAAACTTGCTGTTTTCCCTTGGACTCCCACTCCACTGGCAGTATCACAAACCTAACATGTAGAAATAAGCTGGTCTATATAAAATAAGGAGCTTTTTTTTTTTTCCCCTCGGGTTAAAATAATGTGGTGGTGATGATTAGTAGAAAAGCACAGAGCCAGTTTAGAAGAAGGTTAATATACAGACCATGGTGTGGTGGGTTCACCTTGGGCCAGCAGCCAGACACCCACCCAGCTGCTCGCTCACTCTCCCTCCTCAACAGGACAGGGGAGAAGATGGGATGGCAAGGCTCAGCTGTTGAGATAAAGTCAGGGAGACTGCTCACCAGTTACTGTCATGGGCAAAGCAGACTTGGCTTGGGGAAAATTAATTTAATGTGCTGCCAATTAAAATAGATTTGTGTAGTGAGAAACAAAGGCAAATTAAAACATGTCCCCCCATCCTCTCCCCTTCTTCCCAGGCTCGACTTCAGTCCTTCATTCCTGAGTCATCTACCTCCCTCCCCACCCTGAGCGGCACCAGGGGATGGGGATGGGGATCGCACTTGGTTCATAGCGGTTCCTCCCTGCTGCTCCTTCCTCCTTACACTTTTTCCCTACTCCAGCGTGGTTCCTGCCTGTGGTCAGCAGTGCAGAATCTTTATTTATTTGCATGTTCATGTGTTCTTGCTTTGGGTTTTATAATTTAATTTCTTTGTGAAAGAACCTGAAATCAAACAATGGATAAGATACCAAATTAAGCTGTTTAACAGCTGGAAGCTGTGCTATTGCCAGCAGAACAGTAACAATTTGAATAGAGCAGAGTTGCCTTTTTCTACCTGTTTTGAATAATAAAAGCATTAGTGCTTAGACTTTCTGCCTAGTTTTGCTTTGCTTTGTTCTTTCAGTATTTCTTGCAAATTAAAAATGGAAATGTAGCCAAACAATTCTCTAACAGTCACTCATCTCATTTTAAAGTTAAATGCAATATTAACCTAGAAATGTTCTACATGTGAATATTTACATATAGCTTGCTATTCTTTTTTTAAAAAAAAAAAAACCAATCAAATCTGAAATTGATCTGGTTCCTTTCATTATGGATTTTTCACCAAAAATTATATATTAGGCATGGTATTGACCTATTAGCATTACATCATTGTACAGATACTTCCAGGAGGTGGTGTTTGTTGATGAGACTGGCAAACACGACCCTCCTACCACCAGCTTATTCCCTTACTGCAAATAAGAGTTATTCCAAAAAGGGTAAGTCTTATTCCGAATAAAAATGACACATTCAGTCCATAAAATGTTCACAGTCATCGCTGCAGCAGGAGGAAGTAAGAATGATCTGGTGGTTTTTTCTCGGTTCAGGAGCTGATTCCCGTGGCACGCAGGGTGATGTGCTCGGACCAGCCCCAAAATAACTGGCTGGGGCGCCGGCAGTGGGGCGGCGAAAGCCAGGCTTCCACCGTGTGCTGGGGAAAAAGGAAAGTTGCATCGGTGCTTGGAGCCAGTGCTGCCTGCTGACGCCGCGTGTGACATTGCTGGCAGTGCGGCTCCGTGCGGGGATCCAGTTCTCCAAGCAGGTGGGACACAACTGTCTTTAGCCATGGCATAAGTTCCCCAAATTACTTGGCGATACAGCTGCACAGATTGCACGGACAAGTGAATCTGTCTCGATCGAGTACTTTGGGTTCAAAAGAGGCGTTCCTATAATCATCCGTCAAACCACTCACATTGCTCCATGAAACTCTTCCTGGCTCCTGGAAAAGAACTGATGAAAAGTTAGGTGTTGTCTGATTAATGTTTTTATCATTTGCTTCTGCCCTTCCTGCCTCTCTGCGTCTGTGGTTGTCTCTTGCATTATCTATCCCCAGATCATAAAATCTTTAGAGGATGCATCATCTCTTTGCCTGGTAGATCTTCCCCTCAACCACCTTTCAGCTCCTGCGGCTTCATTCTGATTCGGTTCCTCCCTTTGGTAGGAAATTCCTTCAGTGTTGTCACTTTGAGAGCTGGCCTTTTGCAGCATTTTGTTTTTAAAATGTACCACTTAGTAACTAATCTCAAATGAGAGCAAGGGCAAGTACGTTATATAGTAATATATAATGAACTGTGATATGAACAAAGAATGTGTGTAAGTTGTACACTTGCATAAAATGGTCCTTCTTTGGGTCAGTTTTGTGCATAGCATTTCTCTTGTGAAGTTGCTTTGGGTAAAGTAAGAAACTAAGGTTTTGATTTGTGAAATTAAGTGAAAGACAGGAATATAACTGCTTTGTATACACAAAACCAAAACCAAAACTAGTAATAACTGTAGTTTGGCAATAAAATGATTGACTGATTTTAAAAAAAAAAAAAAAAATCAAATGGAAAGCATTTGTGTGGTGCCAAAACTGAGGTTATCTATTATAACTCTGGTACAGATTCATATAAAATTAGCAAAAACTCTCTCATACCACGTATCTTTAAATAACCTTGCCTTTACGTGTGCATACATTCCTTACTCAGAGCATTCACTTGTTGATGGGGCCTTTGTTAAGGCAAGAGAATTGGGTTATATATTATGCTAAAGACATTCTCATATTACTATCACTTCACTGTATTGCTTAAGCTCTCAGCAGGAATTTCAGTTTTGTGTATATTTTTTTAGAAACATGCTTTATTTTCAGGAGAAGTAGCTATTTTGTAATTCTGACAATTAGGATGACCGAAGTAGAAATATTATTTGAAAATTAAACTTCATGCTTAGCCTTTTCCATTTGTGGTTTCCTTTCTCTCTGCAGAGAAAGGATGTACAAAGATAGTTTCTGTGGGTTTAGGAAACAGATGATAGCACACAAAGCCACTGTGGTGTTTTGATTTTTAATTAATGGTGGTTTTTGAAAACTTCAAAGCAGGTTAGTAGAGGGGTGAGCTTGGATAGTGTTTGATGTCAGCAAGTGAAAATGAAAGAGGGTCATCTGCCCCTTATTGTGTGTGTGAGGGGTGGGGGATTGTATGTTTATTTGAAATTTTCTTAGTTGGTCTTCAAATGAGTAAAAAACAAAACAAAACAACAAAAAAACAAAAACGGAGGAAAACGTTATCTAATCAAAGCTTCTCAGTTAACTAACGACGTCAAGCAGTGGCCTTCTCTTTCGCACCATATTTCCTTTGGACTATAAACTCTTTAATACAGCTRGAAATTACCTCATCCATCATAGCAATGTAGCCCTTTTCTGTGTTTCGCTGCRTGGTGGGTTTATCAGTGCTGGGCATGGGAAGAAGGTGAAGAATAATATCCTCTTTAATTGAATTTGGGGATTGGAATGTGGGGAGGAAGAACGGCCTGTGCTGGCGCCCAGCCAGTGCCCCGGGTCGTCAGCCTCCTGCTAATGAAAAATGCTTTAATGACTGCACCGACCAGGTGCCAGGATATGAGATACGCGTGTTCCGTACCATACTTGTGTCTTAACGTGGATTTTGAGCTACGGCAGTAACTTAACACAGGGACAAGACCTGCATGTGGTCTTGCTCTGTGGTGACCTGACTGCCGCGTGTGAGAAAGATTGGCTCCGCTTGAGCGCAGTGGCGGCTGAGAGCCAGTGTCAGGCATTATCACGGAAAATTAAAAGCGCTTCTTACCTTGTGGTGATTTGTTCGTATGACCKTGCTGTTAGAAAGAATAATTTTGCCTTCTGATGTTGTTTTCAGCAGCACGTTGCTTTTTCCTGCTGTTTCCAGTAGAAATAATGATGCTACTTCTGGTATTCAGAGGTGACCTGATGTGCACACGGGTAGTTAGAGCAGGTGTAATTTTAAATTCAGGTTTTGTAAAGAATAGTGTGGCATCGCTTTTCTGAAAGGAAGACTGATAATTGTCAAATATTTAAAAATTAGCAGTGAAATTGCAGTTGGCAAGTCCTTGCAGCAGCAATATTTTATTTTTTTTCTTGTTGCTTATGCCAGTCTAGAACACGAGTGTCATAGATTTGTTTTTTCCTCAGAATATGGCGGCATGGGCTTGGACTTCTCCTATAACGTTGCAGTGGCAGAAGAGCTGGGAAATATCCGCTGTGGAGGTATTCCTATGGCTATTGGAGTGCAAGCTGGCATGGCTACTCCTGCTCTTACAAGGTAATTTTCAGAAAGTTTCATTTAGTCTAAAACCCAAATCATCATGTGTTTAGGCCTAAAACCCAATCTGTGTAAGAGTAGAAAAAAACATTACTGGGCAGATTTACTGTCTAGTTGCTCTTCAGTAACGCTTGAGGAAGGAACCTACTCTCTACCTCTCTCAGACAGTTTGGTTTAGGGGAGAAAATACATATTTTTTTAAATGTTAGAATATTATGTATTAAAACATAGGCCTTGTTTAATAGTAGGTGATATGTTTGCAAACACAGAACCTTGGTGCCACAACGAATAAAACCATTTTAATTCCAGAATCCCCCTATTCATGTTTGTGTTTTTTCTTAGCCAGATATCCCAGTGCAGTCATACTAAGGATGCATTTAGTTGTAATGATTAGGAGCAGTCTAATTCTCTTTTATAATTTACCTGCTTTTTTCCAGCTTTACAAGGTGCTCCTCGCTGACTCTGACTTTTCAGAAATAATGATCAATATTGGTGTAAGTCCTAAAGTTGTAGCACATGTATCATGCTTCCTAAATATGCCCATTCCAGGCAATTCCTCATTTTGCTTTTTCTCATCTGCTTGTGTCAGTGTTCCCCTTTTATCACTTGCTATCGTTCAGGCTCCTGCACTTTCTGAATCTGTTTTGGTTTTTCTTTTTCCTCCCTCAATAAAAGTGGCAGTTACCAACTTCTTCATGTAGTAGTTTTCACAGACATTCTACATCAAAAGAGCAGTTTGCAAAACCAGAGGAAAGCGACAGGCTGATCCAGCCGTTTGCCCCTGGAATATGGATACGCCTAAAATTCTGGGAGGTGGTGATGGGGATTAAATTCAAATAATGATGATGAAATCAGGAATTTCTCTGCACAAAACAGATATACAAGAGGGGAATTTTTGCAGAGAAGAGCATTTTAGGGTTGCRTTGTTTGTTGGTGTGGGTGGTTTCCCCCCCCACCCCCTATTCTGAATGAAAATGCAGGTAAATCCACTGTAGAGTCTGGAATGTAGGCTCTGTTCCCTTGACATGCATTTATCCTTGTGCTAGGTATGTGTGACTTTGGAGGTCTCACCTACGGGAAATATTTCTAAAAGTTTTCTTCTCCTTTGTGTAACACACCAAAAGCTTGCTGAAAGCATGGAGTTCAGTATGTCTGTTGCAACAGCAGCTTCGTTATTCTCCAACTGAGAATAAAACTAGTATTTTAAAAGACTTCAGAGAATAGTACCTTGCCCCCATGATACCCTTTTATTCCCAGGGGTTTAAAAAAAATCTGTGGGTAAAAGAAGACGAGATTTTGTTCCGTTGCAGTTTTTTGGCCTTCTGTTACTCTGTACCGCTGTAGTAAAGCAATGACGCTACATACATTTGTGCTATTGAAATCCTAAAGTGGATGTTCTCGGAAAGTAAATGTGAAAATGTTGTTAACATGACAAAATCTGTAATTGAATTTGCATCTGTTTAGTGAACTTTTCCTCCACTGTTAAGTGAATTCTACTGACTAGTTATACAGTACAGTGTCCCACTCTTAAGATGTAGAAGTGAAACTTGGTAATGAAAAGCGAAAGCTGGTTGCTACAGGAAATTTTGCACGGGTGCAGCTTCCCTTCATACAGTATAGTGAGAGGGCTAGCTGCTTGTCCTCGGTCACGGATTCAAATTGCATTCACAACCTGGATGGTTTCTTTAAAGGTATCTGTGTACTGTGGTGATCCTAAACAAATCCAAAGAGATAATCCAAATTTTGCATCTTAACTCTGCATTGTTACGCATGATGCATCAGCAGTGCACAAAGTAAACAGTAATATGGGAATCAACCATCATCCCCTAAAAACCTTTTAAAAAGAAGTCTGGAGCCCTTTGTTGGCTTTCCTAACTTTGGGCTTTATTCGGCATTCATCAAGCATGTATTGAGTGCACCTGCGAACCAACTCAGTGAATGTGATGTATCAGGAAGATGCTCTGCCACTATAAATTAGGGATGTTCCTTCAATTACATATATAGACAGAGCAGTAGTTTGAACAGATGGGTACATGTATGCGCACACACACAGAGCTTTTTAAATTTTCATACTTTGGAAAAATAAAGTCTTAAAAGATCTAGAGTCAGGAAGCCTCCTGATGCTGTTTCTGCAACTGCCATGGGTTTCTTGCTTCAGTGACAAGCTGTTGCAAGGTTTAGTTTAGTTTGTGAAGGTCTTTGAGATACTCAGTTAAATGGGAAGTATGTTGTAGTAACAGTTTTAATTATATAAACAATAAATTTTGAAAATGTTACCTGTATCTGTTTGCCTGTTCACTGTTCCTGCCCCTTTTTACTTCACTCTTTATGATTTTTTTTTTGACAACCTTCAGAAAGTTATATTCATGGTCATACTTGGAAGCAACCCTGCAGATTTTGATTTATATGCATTTCTGTTGTACAAATATAGGAGAAAATAGTTTTGTTTCACTTGAAGATGCCCAGACTGCTCCATTTTTTTCCCAGATTCCTCTAAGTGAAGCAGTAGCACTTTCTAAATTTGAGAACTATAAGCAAAATGTTTTGTCAGCAGTGATCTGACCTTTGATGTACCTGGTTCTGAACATAACTCTCTGTCAGGTCTTTCAAATGCATTCAGATGTAATACTTCACTCGCTTTCACGCTTAGAAGTAGAATGGAGAAAGCAGCTCTCAGCTGAGGCAGTGAATGAGAGAGATTTCCCTGGGCTTGTAAACAAACCTATAGGGTGACACATCCATAGTGATACCAGATCAGTGTAGAGCTCCTTTATCTCAGCAGTAGGCAGTAAACTTTCCTTTTCTCTCCCCCTCCCCTCCCCCCAATTATTTATAGGAAAACAGTAAGGATACTGATGATGATTCAGTGGGAAGAGAGTGCTTTTCTATTTCATCAGCTTACTCGTTTCTGATTCTTTCTCCACCCTGAACAGCAGCATACCAGCGAATTAATGTCCAAAGAGTTAGTATTTCTGTCTCTTTTCCTGTTTGCTGTAAAGGAGAGAAGCTGCAGCTGACAATCAGAACAGCAGTTTTGAAAAGCAGGATCATCCACTTGATCAGCTGTGAAAAAGGTGAAAATGGGAAGAGGTCATTCAAGACCCCAGTGGCTTTCCCACTGGCATAGCATTAAGGGAAGCTTGGTTTTGTGCTTCTTCAASAACAGACATACTGAGTTGTCTCACTCTCGCATTTGGTACTTAATTTGTATAGTGCACACAAGGTAGGCCAGGTCTTGCCCTGAGCCAGAGCAGAGACTGTTATAGCTGCAGCTTTCAACGTATCGTTAAAAAAAGTATCATTAAGCATTGCTGTCATGATGGCTAGTTATGTTACATCCATAGCCAGTTGTGCTGCTTTGTGGTTTTGAATACCTGTGAAGGTCTAACCTGGCCAGAGCAATACGGTGGGGCAATATCAAGTCAAGCTTCTGAACTTGCTTTCCTCAGAACAGCTTCACACTGTTCCTATACCTTTGAGGTTTCTCCAGCTCCTGGTGACAGCCTGGCCATGCTACGGTGGCAGGTTGTCTGGTGGGCAGCCTTGAGGTCTCCAGAGCTGGTGTGGTAGCAGCAGGACAGCAGCCACATGAGTAGCTCTTAAAAACTGCATGATTTGAAGAAGGTAATCTTTAATACGACTCCTCTTTTACAATGCCTGCATTTTAGTGTAAAATGCATTCCTAAATAAATAGAAGACTGATGTAATCATTCTTAACCAAAACCTGTCTGCATGAGGTAGTCATACCCATCAGATCGTCTCATACAGGCTTCTCATCTGTATTCTTTTCAGAAGGTAGCAGTAGCTCGAACTGGACAATTTATTTCATAAAATCTTCAAATAACTGAAGCTTAAAGGCTTGATAAAAACTGGGAGCCAGAGAGCACTTTTCTTATTGCTTTTTTTCTTACACCATCTTTCACAAAAAGTAAATAAGTTTTCTAAATGCAGGTTTTTTAAACTCACATGTCTTCTTATCTTGACTGAAATAGGGACTCAAGGAGAGAAAGCTGATTGCAGTGTGGATTCTTTTAAATCCAGATTATGTAAATTACTGAACTTAATGAGGCTTCGATGCTGCCCAAGGGTGCTTGCTGCTGTCCACCATGCATTTCTAACCCTTTCTGTGCCTGTAAAGAGCATCACTTCCCTGTTGTTTTTTCTTGCTTCTTTTCCTGTATCTCGAAGATCCAAGGAGTACTGCTAAGMTGGACGGGGACATCAGGTGGTAGGATGCCTGTGCAGGACTACAGTGAAGCAAAAGCGTGGCATGTGGCTACTGCATTATTAATAGTTTGAGCCTAGGAGCAGAACAGAAAGAGAATTGGGAGAAATTAACCTCTTGCTAGTATGTAAGAATGAAAGTGGCGGTAGGTCAGTTACCCTCTCCTTTGCCTAAAGGAAATAATCTTTATATTCCCAGGAAGTCCATGAGTAAACTATTGTGTCATCTTTGAGATGCTGCAGAATAATGCGTAGATCATCTGAAAATGTCTCTTTTTTTTTTTTTTTCCTTTGGTGGTGAATAGTGCTCGAATGTGTGAGCTCCAGCGTAAGAAAGCTTGAGTTGATCAAATGCTGAGAGCCGTGTCCTAACACAGAACAGCTGTCCTGCCTGCAGCTGTTCATATTCAGAATTTCAATTTGCACTTAATAGTGTATCATACTAGTGTATCTGTCAGTTCTACTCAGAACTTTCCTTACTAACTTAATTAATTCACATCAGCTCAGCTTTTTTCCCTGAGAAGCAGAAGAAACAAAAGTGAATAAGATCTGCGGTTCTACCAAGATGATTATCAGCCCAATTTAGTCAGAATAGTGATGTGCGATAGACATATTTTCATTCAATGTAGCAATCTAACCTGTCAGAAACCAGATTTTTGTATCTATTTGAGATGAATAAAGGTGACTTCAAATTTCTAATTGGCAGAGCACATAAACAGAACTATGTGGATTAAGGAAATGTTCTTACATCTGTATTTGCCATGGTTTTATGTTCCTTTTACCCACCATTTATGAGATTATATACCATTGTCATTTTTGTGTTTGTATTCATGACATTCCACCAATGTTACTTATAAAGTGTAGAGCAAGAAAGGATGGACGACTTTCGTGCAACTCTTAATGTGTCAGAATCTCATACTTTGGACTTCTGGGTTACCCAGCATCACAAGGAGCTCTATTTTATTGACGGTAGTCTCGTGTGTGTGTGTGTATACATACACACATGCATGAAAATATATTTTAGAGCGATGCTAGGCTGCACAGTTAATCACGTGGGAAACTATGTTCCAGGGTATGGCCCCAGCCCAGGAAGCAGACAGGATCTGGTCTGTCTTTAGCCACAGCATGATCTCATTGCAAACAGTGTTTCCTAATTCTGGAGCTGTTAAACTGGGAAGACGTGGGTATTGCATTTATGCAAACCTGAGATTTTCATGGGATGCATTTAAGATGGGTAGAATTTTACAGAAACAACATATTTCGAACACAATAGCTGGCTGCTTGCTGGGCTGCATGTCCTTCCTGCAAGGCATAGAGAGCCATGATCTTGAGAAGACAGTGGTGTCAGACTTCTTTTTTAATTGCAAAATAACTTCTTCTGTAGCCTTCTTCATTTTTGGGAAATGCTGAACTGTATTCTGGAACTTAAACCAAACAAACAAAGATATCAAACCAAAAACATTATTCTGAGGAAAGTTTTTGTCGTGGAAATCCTCTGTTGAAATAGCTAAAGGTTGGCAATGTTTTAAGTACCAGAAAGCATTGCCAAAAAGCCCTGCTAGCTCCTTTCATAATCTGATTTTTCATGTTGTTGGTTGGGGTTTTTTTTGTCTAATAAATGTTCAGCTGGCCATACTTGATCATGTCCCAAGGAAAAGAAAAAAAAAAAAAAAAAAAAGTACACTGCGTAACAGACCAGGGGACTTTGTCCCAGTATGCTGTAGGAAGGCGTAAATACTCCAGGCTCGCTTCTTGTATTTATTTGGGATTGCTGCCGTGATTATCAGCAGGGATGGGCCTAGGAGTTGAGCTCTCTGCGTGCACAAAGTGAAGGTGTCCGCCAGCTCCCAGTCTGTTCTCTGGCTGTCCCGCGGCCTTTGACTGTTTTGTGTCAGGGTTGGAGTGGAGGGGAAGGGTCAGAGTCTTAGCTAAAATGGCATCACTCCTTTGGAAGTACTGGGACAGTGTTGTAAAAGGAGGGCCCAGGTAACTGCAGCCTGCTTAGGCAGCCCGCAAGCCTAAGGAGATGGGTGGAGATGCTGACCTGAGAAGCTTCATATGGAAGAGGAGGCAGACGAGGAACATGACTTTTATGGATTTCTACTCATGGAAGAGGCATCTCATGACCCAAGGAATTTTTCAGTCTAGCACAAAAGAGGTTCAAGAACTAGACCACGAGCTCACCATTCACGCTGCAAGACCAAATCAGCAAATGTTAATTAGGACAAAATCAACCATGAAATGAGATGGACCATGTTTTGAATCGATGAAGGCATCTAAACGTTGGAAAAAAAGAGGGTACCTCTCAACTGAATTGAAATACAGCCAAGTGCAATTTTTGTGTTAAAATCCATCGATAGTTTGCTGTTTCCCTTTTTATTTTTGTGGGGACTAAAAGAACGGCTGGGAAGAAGCACGAATGGATTTCACTGTATGATTTAAATGCAAATGTGAAATATTAATAATTTAAATACAGATATTTGCAGAGGGTGGCCGTCACATGTCGTGACTTTTCAGTCACCACTAAAACCTGGTGAAGAGCTGGTGCAAAAGTTGTAAGATATGCAGAGAGCAGGTCCTCCATCCTGGCTGACTGCAGACTGGTGCAGGAGCACTGGGGGGAAATCCCAGGGACTATGATTATTTAGATCTGATAGCTCTCAAAACAACAGTCATAAAGATCAGATTTTGGGCATCTAGACCACATGTTTCTGTGGGAGTAAGATGCCTGAATACTTGTAAAAACCTTGTTTAAAATGATTGCGGCTGCACTTCTGGTGAAGGCTCTGAATCATAGCTTTGGAGGGTATCATGTCTCTTGGCTCTGGGACAGGTTTTACCTAGTCATAGGAAAATTGGTCACTGTGTGGGTAGAACAAAATTTGTAACTAACTTGTAAATAAAGTCTACCTTGAAAAGCATTTAATATCCTATCTTTTTCATTATATTGTTGCAGGTTTGGTTCTGATGCGTTGAAAAAAGAGTTCCTCGTACCAACTATAGCTGGAGATCTTGTGGTTTGCTTGGGAGTCAGTGAAGCTGGAGCTGGGTCAGATGTCGCAAGTAAGTTAGCCTAGCAAATTGCCAATTTTAGACAGCCTGGTATTTTAATGGAAAGAATCTGGTTTCCCTGACCCTTCCCTTTGCCACTATCATTTGTAAGAAATACAAAGGAAGGAAAGTCTGGTGTGGTGAGGGCAAAAAGTAATATTCCAGGAGCAGTAACGCATGCCTCTGAGGCATCCAAAAGTAATCAAATTGAATGTATTTGTCAGTGAATCAGTAGCTGTAACCCTGTATAGGCTGAGCACAACAGATTAATATGCAGCTGTCTTGCTGGCCCTGGAATTCTCCTAGCGTTTGTCCTGCTGCTGCCTCCGCTGTTCTGTCGGAGCTCACCACTGGCAGGGAGCACTCCAGCACCTCTGCAGTTGCAGAGCCACCCTCAGTTGTGCAAACCTGCAGACGTACGTGATGGGGGTGTGACCTGTTCAACTGTACTAAAACTTGCGCTTCCTTAGAACAGACCTCTCCACTCCACATGGGCAAATTGCAGAGCTAGTCCATTCTGAAAAGGGTGACGTCGCTTTCACAGTGGGTTCCTCTTGCTCATTCTTACCTCACCTCAGCCCTTCCCGTTGTTCCTGTGCAGCAAAAATGTCYCTGAACTGGTGATTGTTTTATTTAAAGCTAATGAAGAATTTGCCATGTCAAATCTACTAGCTTTGCGATTTAGTTACTTTGCATGGAACTATTTTCTTGTTTCGGTGCAATAATATGTTTAGAAACATGGACAAATGAAACTACTATTCTGAAGTGCTTGAGACAGTATATAATTAAAACCGGTATTATAGAAAAAGCAAAAGATATCTCATCTGACTGTGAATCATGGACTTCAGGGAAAAGGGAATGACAAGAAACCACTTTTAGAGGTTTTGTTGTTGGACACAGGATGGCTAAGTTGAACACATTGTGCTCCTACAAATTACTGAGACCTCCTCCTGCAGACAAAATCACTGTATTTGACAGAAGTTTTTTGATCAGCAGAGTCCTATGTCTCTCTCCTTGACCAAACTTGTATTGTTTCTCAAGACAAATAGATAATTATTCAGTGTTAGAGCAAGGGTGCAGCAGGTAGTTTTCAAGAGAGTTAATGGGGATAGTGAAATAATGGGACTAAATCTTCCTGCATGATCCATTGCTGTTTTCCTTTCTAGTTAATTGATTTTGCTCATAAGAAAAATTCCATAATTTGTATAGACTTGTTTTTCATTAAAATAATTTGAAATTTGAATTTTGCTAATGTAGGAAATACAACATCATTTATTTTGCTCATGTGGGAAATACAACATCGTTTATTTTAATTAATGCCTCTCTAGTTTAATTGGATGATTATCAGAACTTTCTAAATATGATTTTAATTTTTGACGCAGTGTTCCAGATAATAAGTAACAAATATTCTTTTAGCTGCATGTTGTTTATCATCTAGTTTAATTGGTATGATACACTTGGATTAATACAGTTAAAGAGAAATTTGGAATCAACTAGGATTATCTGATGAACCCAGACTGCAGCTGGGAGGCAGACTGCAGGATGAAATGACGATACTTTTTCACCTGTCATGGAAGATCTGATCCCTGGTATAAATCCAGAAACTAGCTTACAATGCTTCTAAAGGGTAATTAAATGGACAACTTAGGCATGAGCAGCACTAGCTTATGTTCTGAGTAGCACTGGTTTGCACAAGGCAGAAAGAACATACCATCTCCAGGTGGCCCAGCTTTAAAGTAGACTGAACTGTGTGAAACTGCACTTGATAATTCCTTTGGTTTCTCATGCTGTTGGGATGTTTGTCTCCCTTAGATAAGTGAAGGGGTAGTAAAGCATAGCAACTGTTCACATGTGAAGGTTAGGGACATGCTTCTGACATGTGAGCCGGTATATTTTAAACTGAAGAATGACACAGAGTAAGGTATCTCTAGCATTTTCTTCTGCCAGTTCCAAAATTACGGAAGGTGATGCTAACACAGAAGAAAAAAAAAGTGTTTCTCTACATGAGAAGTGAAAGGTGCCTGAAATTAATTTATTCAAAATTCAACAGAACAAAAAGGACTGTGTATATTAGTCTAATATAAATTTCAAGACAATTTGAAGGAGCACCTGTCTGCTTTCAAATGTAGTTGTTGTATATGGTACATAGTATTGACCATGTGCAACAAAACTAGCAGAGAGATGACTTGAGAAGCAGAACAGTACAGAACAGTTGGTATAGAAAGTGTCTTTCTTTGATTTCAGGGTTCTTGGTCCCACAAAGCATACGCATTTGTGTCGGTTTTAATGGTTTTGTCTCATTCTCTCTCACTACTATTCCACAATTTATATATTGTTTTGCTGGTAGTCTGTGGGGGATCTGTGAGAACACATCATGGAAGACATTTCCTCTTTCTTCAAGTTATGTCTTGCAGGCAACTGCACCAAGTAACCCTGTTCATGTCTACCTCTTCAACGTAGATACCTTGCCCCATTTTGTCTCAGTGGAATCCAGTCTTTCTGCTTTTCTGGGTTTAGGCCATCTTTTTTGAGCATGAAAAACCAAAATTGCACATGGTGTCTATAATGACACAAATACTTCTCCTACCCTCATAGAATTATTACCCTCTAATATGTAAAGTTACACAACAGTTTGCTGGCTTGTGAATCTTGTGATTAACTATGCAGATCACCTTTATTGGCAGTTTGCTATTGAAACATTGTAAGATACAGCAATCATTCTTATTACTTCGTGCCTAACTACTTGTATTTGCCATGCTGAATTTGAAAACTTAAGATCATGCCTTTCTTGTTGGGGAATACCTCAGTTGTCTGTATTGGTGATGTCTCCTGAGTTTGTGTCACCAGCAAATTTCTTTAGTGTATTCCTATTCTTCTTTTAAAGATCATTAATGGAAATATTCAATAGGTTTTGTCCAAAGGCTGATATCCAAGGAGGAGCTCCAATAGTACTCTCCCTGCACATCGTCTTTTAACGCAACCTGATGCAATTTCCCCTTTGCCAAGTTCCTTACCCACATTTCCACTTTTGTCCTAATTCTTCTCTTTTCAAAGTTTTAACTCATAGTTACCTAATAGCGCCAATTTTGCTTGGATCCAACAGGATTTTTCCTGTTCTGCTTTTCTCCGGAAAATCCATTTTTGTAATAAACAAATCAGGTTGGTTTTAAATAAGATGCCACTGGTAAATTGAATTCTTTTCTTTCCAAATATATTCTGAGGCTGTGCAGATTGCCAAAACCAACAACCTCTGTTTTCACTAATTCTAGTTTCTGTACAGTCCTTCCTGTAGATGTCTTGCTTTGTCAGCTATATTGTGAATATTTTTGTAATCTCATGTGAAATATTTCTTTAGTTTTGAGGCGTCCTCTATATGCCTCATGTTTTCCCTCATTCTCTTTTAATTTCTGTGGCTGAAACATTTTTGTTTGCCACCTCAATCTTTKTCGATTTTGTTGGTTTTCATCTGCAAGGTTTAACTTAGTTTGACCTGTGGCAGTTCTTACCTTCTGACCTCCAAACTGTAGCTTACTTTGATGATTAATGTCTTTCCTTTCCTGTAGGCCATCTCCTGTTTTTTTGAAGTGATTATTCATTCAATTAGACTTGAAGCTATTTCATGCAAGTTTTGGGGTTTTTTTCCTGTGCTGATGATGTAAATTCCAGATATGTGTTCTTAATTTTTTACTTTAAGGATATGCGTTGCCTATCTTTGATCATAATATTGMCTTTAAAAGTTGAAGCCAACCTTGCCTTTTGTCAAGTCTGTTTAGATGCATGGCTGGACTCAAGAACACAGTAGAGGAGAAAACTTGAGGCTGAAGTATGTTGTGATTTGAATGGTGAAGTGACCAGCCCTGGTTGCTTATATGGCATTAGCTGTATCATACGCCTTTCGATGATGCCTTGTAGCCTTTCCTAGAAGGAGCCCTCAGAGCATGCTCTGTAAGTTGTTCAGTTGTAGGCACTACAGGGCCAGTGGTGTGGACCTGCCAAAAATGAGTTATGGAGCACCCACTGAAGTAACCTTTTCCCAGAGCTATGCTCTATCAGGGAGAAATAATTACAGTCAAATATTCCAAATTATCTTCATAGCCATATCCCTGAGACTGAATCCACTTGACTTCAGTAAGTTGTTAAGTAGGTTTTCAAAGCCTGCTGTATTTTAAACATAAAACTTACTTATTGACTTGATCATCTTTCTTCTAATTAAAGAGAATCAACTCTTCGTAAGTTGATTTTAAATAGTCGTTTCTCAAGTGTTTGAAGCAAACTGTCAACCATCACATCTGGGAGTACTTGACCATGCTCATTAGTAAGGCATTTGATCTTTAATCTGTATTTGGGTGGTTAGTCTCCTGTGACGCCATGCTTGCAAGAACTGTTTACATTTACGATAACATCACAGTGCTTATGGTTCTTCTGCAGACCTTCCATGGGACCTCTATCTAATCTCTTCAGTAGCTGTTCCACAACAAAGGGATGTGTGATGTAAATCACTGTGTATGCTCCCATCATTTTCATGCTACTTCAGTACAGTGTGACATTTCTTATTCCGGCTCTTGTGTGTCCTTCATTTATTATTTAGTCTCCACATATGTGATTGTCCAGTGTCTGTATCCATTTATTATGAGCATCAGTACTTCAGATTCCCTCAGTTTGTTGGCCTTCATTATTATACAGATTTCATATCAAGTCCCTTGGACAGATTTGGCATAGTGCTTTCATTGACTGAATAGCTACATGGCTACTGTTTTAGTCCAGATTAGTACTATCTCTTTCCCTTGCTGTTCAGCATTATCTGCTTGCAAGTTCCTTTAGCCATAGCTATATCCAATATTCCCTTGTCTTATACTGTATACAATTTTCTCCCGTCATTTTTCCCCAGTTCCTTCATTAACAAGACTTCTTTTCAGCCATGCTGACCTCAGGCCCAGTATCTTGTAAATGAAGATCAGATACTTGGATTTGCTTCGTTTTATGTATAGAGCCTTTGGGAAGAAGGTTCATGAGCAGATCGAGGTGGGTGTGTATGAAGGTATAACCAGCTGACTTAAATGTGCCTGTCCACTCCCCTCGGTGTCTGACTCCTACCCTCCAAGTCTACTGCCTCCCTCAGTAAGTGGGCTCTTACAGTCTCATTAGATTTACGGGTGCTATTAGGGGTGAGGTAGGGTTCTCTTATAACATCACCTACTTATAGCTAGATATCTGTTGGAGACTCTTCCTCAGTTGGGGTTTTAGTGGAAGAAGTTCAGTTGCAGGGGAAAGAAGCCAGCCCTTTGGAAGCTCTGCTGAAGTGTAAATAATAGCTAATGATTCACTCTGGCTGTCTGTTGCAGCTAGGGCTGCTTGCACTCACGGATGAAAATAAGATTGTTTTTTGCCAGGGGTATAAATAGCAGGTGTTTAGAACTCCTTCATGTACAGACATTCTTAGCATTTGGACTTGGCCTTTTGAAAGTTTTTGAATTTATTATGCCATTCTGACCAAGAACACGCAGGAAGTGCATGTACGTATATCTTTATGCATACACAGATATTGAGGYTTATGTTTGTTTGTCAGGACTTTGAAATTAATGGCCTCCTCAGTGACTAACGTGCACAGTAACAGAAGCGCATAATGGATCACCTCAGACTGAAATGTTTCTGGCCCGAGCTTTTGACAACCAAATTTACTTAGGGAAAGTTTTCTGCTTTCATCCACTGGGATGAAGACTCCACCTAAAGGAGGGTGAGAGAAGTGGTCTGGTTTCCCTGGCTTGCCTTCCAAGAGTTGTGCAGACGGGTCTGCCTCGTGCATCCTGGAAGAGCTAGAGGACTTGGCAGGTATGAATGGAGAACCAAATATTAGTTGTCTGTCTGAGAGCAAGGGAGTGACTCTGCCAGTCGTACAGGGACCAGCTTATCTCTCCTTCACAAGAATAACCCTTCATTCCTTATGTTTTAAAATAGATATCAAGACGACAGCTGTGAGAAAAGGCGATGAATATGTCATAAATGGTGGTAAGATGTGGACTACGTCCGGGTGCCAAGCGGACTGGATGTGCCTGCTGGCAAACACCAGTGAAGGACCTCCCCATCGAAATAAATCTCTCATATGTCTGCCAATGAATCTACCTGGTAATAACACAGAACTCTCTCTCTCCTAATTTGATTTTATTAGTGTTTCATTGTATGCCCAATACAAGAAGGAAAGGTGTTTGACAGAAAGGACTGCACCCGTAAATGCTCTTCTGAGTTAGGTGTTTCACTGTCATACAAAGTTGGTTCTGAAATGCTTTTTGCACAAAAAAGTAGGGGACAAGAGGAAACAAGAAGGAGGTTAAATATTTTGCAGACTTCAGCTTGTGACTCCCAAATAATTTTATATGGAGAGTCCTTTTTGCCAAGAATAAATTTATAAAAGTTGTTCAGATACGTTTGCATGGGAATATTTCATAACCTTCCGTGAGAATGAATAGACGAGTCAATGCCAAGGACAAAACTAATGCCTCAAAGAAATCACTAAAAATAGAGCCAACATTTTTTTTGAAAGTTATAACATCCAGTGTCTTTTAGTTTTGGAGAAGTTCCACAAAGCTTTTATCTTGGTTTTCTGTCCCCAAAAGGCACGAAGATGCAAGCAGTCTGCAAAATAAATAACATATTACTCTATTTACATAGATATTTGCTACATATGAACTATATGTAAAATGTTTTTAAATTATCTTTCCAAAATAGCATTAAACTCCCATTTTGTATGAGGACTGGTGAACAGAATATATACTTCTTTTTTCAATGAATGGAGAAGTATTTTTAAGCTTGCTGTCTTATTTCTTCAGAAAAAAATGAAAATGATTCTCAAACATGTGAAAATAAAAGGATAAAGAGTTTAGAGATTTCAAACTTGGGAAATACATGGGAAATACCTCCCAAAACAATCTTATCCCACATGCCAACACCTGCCTCGCAGCAGCCCATGGGCAGTATCCGACTCCGTTAGGGTGGGTTTACTGACCACCTGTATTGAATACTAGAAGGATGCAGTGCTGTGCTGTGATTGTGTTGTGTGGATGGTCCTGATCTTCCTCCGTCCTCCACCACCCAACCTGGTGGGCTTGCTGAAGAGAAGTGCAGGCATACCCAGGGTACGTCATGGCTGTGCTCTGCAAAGGGATCTTTTTGCCAGGGCTCTAGTATCATTATCAGTTTAAATTACAAAAATAGTCTGTGAGTTAAATGTGGGCTGCAGTGAAAGCTTCAAAGATCTTGGAAGTAGGGATTTGGTTTTGAAGATAACTAGTCTTCAATTTGGGTGAAGACACTGAAGAAATACATCCTGATCTAAGGGTACACGTTTCAGTGGTACAGTCCACACGGGTGGACCTGTTGTTAGGTCACACAGCCTATACACAGACCTTCTTTACCTGCGGTAAATAGATTTTGAGTAGAGAAATGGCCTGAGTCACTTGAAGCTGATCTGCAGAAGTGTAGAAGTCTTCCTAGAAACAAAAATTGCACTTCTCAAAGTGTATATGCTTTCATTCTTCTGTATGATACAGATATTGACCTCCAAAAGGGTCACTGTACCAAGATTGGTGACCTTTTGAAATGAAATATTAAGGTGGTTGATTGTGCTCAGTGGGTGGGTTATATCAGAAGTGAGATTTTTCAGGAAGACAAAGAGGAAAAGTAGGAAAAAGGCTGCCATTTGACACATGTGAGGAGGAAGCTCCAGCTGTTTTGATACATTCTAAGGATATCTGTCTGCCAAAGGTTGTGCTACTTGGAGGGCAGCAGACCAAGACTGTACAGGAAGTGTCTGGAGGACATTACCGAATGATGCACTATCAAGTGCCTGTAGATGCATGTGTGTCAAAGCTCGGGAACGAGTGTGTTATGTCTGACTAACTGCTGCAGTCACCAGCCTACATGGCAGGGTAAGGAAGGGATCCATGGCGCAGCGTAACTCATTCCTTGCTAGCAGCTGGAAGAACACGGGAGACTAGTCCGGCATTTTTTTGCAAAATCTTAATTGTTTCATACTTGCATAATGTGGTGATAAAAAACAGAAAAGAGGAAGTTCCAAGTCTGAAAGCAAATTATTAACTTTAACAACTGGTAGTTTGTTGGAGATACGAAGTAGGATTTGCTTCTTCTATTTTTAGGTGTGTACAGTGTCTATTCTGGAGTGAAGCAAATCGTGGTCTAGATTTGACAAACACTGCTGGATACATTTCTCATAAAGGGAATTTGGATAACAGCAGTGTGGATTCACAGTAGATATCCAAATTAGGTGAATACTCCTCATACTAATGATGTCTGGAAAAAAAAAAAAAAAGCCAAATTTTTCATATGATGAAAGAGAATCTAACAAGTCATAAAATGTCCATATATCTTGCACACAGACAAATGGCTTGCAGCCCTAATCTGGTAACTATTTGTGCACTGGTTTGTCTTCTGRGTCCTCAGATAGCACTAGGGTAGATTGCAAGGAGGTAATAAAGAGAAGAGCATCCAGGAAAGGGGAAGAGCATGTTTCTCAGGTTGCAATTTAAAATGTGCCTCTTGCCATTTGTAATGGCACTAAATGGTGTCAGGAGAGAGAGAGACTGCCTTTCTCTCAGGATAGAATATAGGAAATAAAAGAGATTGTTAGAAGGCTGGAGGAGTGGGAGAAAATGAAAAATCAAAGGCGCCTGGGAAGAACTGCCCAGGAAGAGATATAGCAATCCATCTCAGTGATACTGGTGCAAGTAGCACAAATGACTCTGTTAGAGTGATTTTAGTAAGTCAGGCACCTGGCCTTGCTAGATTGAGATTTGTGTGTTATTGGATGGCTTGTGGTTTATTTAATACAGACAAACTCCAGGAGTTATCTGGGCAGATGATTTCTACTGCTGCTGGTAATTTTTAGTATGTAGTACCCCTTATGAAGAGACTGAAGATAATTAAACTAAGTAAAGGAAGATTTTGACGCCCATATTGTAGCCAAAGAGATGATTATATATCATTGTCTTCAAAAAAGAGAAAATGTAAAGCATGTGCTAGCAACAGAGGGGGCACTACATGAGGCTGATGCAGTTTGGCCTCCTGAATGAGAAACATGAATTAATCTAAGAGCAAGTGAAACTGGTAAGGTACAAAAAAGGGGGGATGCCGCTGGATTCAGGAAGCTGAACACAGAACCCAATCTGGAAGAAGCATGGGTAAAAATCATTAACACATTTAGCTCCTCTAACCAAACCTCTAAGAGCTTTCTTCAGTAGTTCTTGTATGTGGATCCGGGGAAGTACACAACAGGATTGATTTAGCAATATAAAGAACCGACAGCAGTTGTACTTTTTCCAGCAGAGTCCTTAGTAAACCACCCACTAACAAGAGCAGTAAGTGCATCTTCATATGGGTGAGGAGCAGTGATTGCATAAACCTAGCTGGAAGTAGATTGAAGACATGATCTCTGAGACTCTCAAAGAAACCAAGCAGTAATATTCCAATGGGAAAAGATGTTCCAGAAATCATTTGGGCCTGTAAATGGTTCAGTGTGTGTTTGTTTAGCTCTGATTTTAATACACAAACAAACCACAAATGTTTTTTTTGGCATGACTGGGTGCAAATTGCTGGATAATTTTCAATCCCAAGAGTCAAAAATTTTTATACAGCTGTCCTGATTTTCTTCCTGCGTTGAACACATATCAAAGCAAAGTATTCCTAACACATAATCTGTTTATGAATTGGTTGGTGGAGAAAAATCTTGAGTGGAAGGTGTGGAAGTCTATGTGGACCTTACTCTGAGAGCAGTCTTGGCATTTGGAAATAGTGTCAGTATTTCATCTCTGCGGAGAGATGTAACTTTCCAAACCTTATTCAGTGCAGCCAGAGAGAGTGAATTTGAAGGGAGTGACTGCCAACTTCTTCTGCCTGCAAAACCAAAATAATTTTCACATGGCTGAAGGCCTCCTGTCAGTAGAAGTTGAGATGTCTATATTAGTTCAGAAAGAGATGTTCACTGAAAGCCATGAAGGATAGCAAGGTACAAACAAGTATAGAGAGGGACCACAACAATCTGTGCAGTGACCAACTCCTACTAAGCTGCGTTAGAGAGTAGTAGAGGACTGAAAAAAAAAAATAGAATAAAGAGGAAAATCTTACCAGAATACTTCCTTGTCACAAGACTGATTAGAATACCATGTATGTGGGTAGCAAAATGTTTGATTTTCTGCAAAGACACACATGCTGATTTGGAGGACTATTTTTCTACATACATTGACTTGGCAGATGGAATCAGCATGTGTTGCACAAATCCTCATACCTCGTTGTTGGCCTCAGTTTACCTCTGAAACATTCTTGACTTAACATCCTGAATATTTGCATAAGCCCCAGAGCTACAAGGAGGTAAAAACTGAAGACAAGGGGATTGCCACAAAAAATCAGTGGATGTCTGTTAAACTCTCATGGCACAGTGGTAAGCCATGCTTGCATCTGAACAATAGCAAGAAAGAACTTGTAGCTGGGAAAAAACAAACAACAGGAAGGAGTCCTGCCTGGTGTGACTAGGTGGCCAAACCTGAAGGAACCGGGTTCACCTCCAAAAGACCATTGCAGGTGGGGTCAGAGTCAGTGCTGTGTAGGGAGGTCTGTGGGGAAGGAAACCCTCTTCACAAGCATGTCCACATGAAAACTCAGAGGAATGAATTGTGATCATTATGAACCCTTCTGTGACTACTTAGATAAACCAAACAGTATTTTGTAGGCCATCATAAAAAATACATAGTTTTAACAAAATTTGGAGTTGATATGGAATTGTTAATGTTTGTAGCAGTTATGAATTTGAGTCGAACTTTTTATTATTAGGAAAAAGCAGTGTGGTGTGATTATAAACTCGCTCTTCTACAGGTACCAAAAAAAAMCAGGATAGGCTAGAAAGGGGAGGATAAATGTGGAAGAGAGGGAAGGAAGAGGATTTCCAGGAGGAGAAATTCTCTAGTTGCAGCTTAAAACATAGCTCTGTTTTTGTCATTATTAAATATTTCTCTACTGTTTCACAGCAGTGCAGGCACTCAGCAACTACTACTAAATTGAATTCCAGCATTTTATTATAGTACACTAAAAATCAAACATAAGCAAATAAATACTGCATTTTTCAAGACGTTCATGAAGTAAGGTTATTACTACTAGTAAACAATTATTATTTGGGGACATAATGAAAAGTGGGACCTTTACAATTGCTATTTCTGATTTGCTAGTTAAATAAAATGGAAAAACTCTTAAAAATAGAATGTGGGCCATTTTACTCTTAAATTCCAGAATACTGTTATATTTTTCCTAAAGGCAGGTTTCACTGTAGTCTTGGCCCATGCCTTCACATCTGCAAACTTTGCTTTCTTAAAATGCTGTACTTGTACATATTGCTTCTATTTTTTGTGGCCTTTCTAATACCCCTTTTTCTTCAGGCATTCATGTTGCTAAAAAGATAGACAAACTGGGCATGAGGTCATCGGACACAGCTCAGATCTTTTTTGAAGATGTAAGAGTCCCCAGCAAAAACCTCATCGGTGAGGAAGGAAAGGGTTTTACGTATCAGATGTTGCAATTCCAAGAAGAGCGGCTGTGGGCAGTAGCCACTGGTAAGTCATCGTTTGTGCTTCTGGGGCTGGGCAGGGACAGAGCAGTCGCCCGTGGCGTGACTAACAGCACTTTCCTTTTATTGGAGATTGCAATGACCTCTTACGATCTGTTTTGAAATCTGTTATAGCCTGGATACAGACAACCTTCCCTTTCTGTAGAAGAACCTGAAATAGAAAATATTTTGTGAGGCATCACAGAGGCTGTTTCCGCCTTGTTTCTTTTTCTTGGTGCTTTTCTGCTGATAAGGAAATATGGCATCATGTTATGTCTGCTACAAATATAGTACAAAGGCTATCAAAATACTGGCATGAAATGGAAGGTTGGTGACTTTTCCTGTAGTACAGTAAGCTGTGATGTTTATCCTGGATTTTGGAAAATTAACTTAATGGCTGTGTAAAGAAGTGGCTCTCACAGGATGTAAGAGCTTTGCGTTGCAGATCTGTTTTACCTCTGTACACTTTGGACATGAGTGGTACAGCACCAAATTCCTTTCCCTGAAGTTATGCTGTCACACAGTTCCTGTTACTCTGAACTCAGGCCATACTCGAATCCGCATATTTGAGTTATACGGACTCTGGCTATTCCAGATAACCAGGTCCAAGTCTGGATTGTCCATTTTCAGCCTCCCCACCTTACCCCCCACCCCACAGTGTTTGCTTCTTCAACTTAACTATAATGTGGTTCACTGTAAGAAGATTGATCCTTTTTAAATTTCAGGGTTGTATAAATAATCTCACCATATTCATGCTCCTGTGCATACCCTGTCTGTTACTGTCTGTGTGTGGCTGGGGAATCGGGAACTGTAAGAAGTGACTTTCTGATTCAGTTACCAAATAAAAAATCACTCCCTGTTGTGGGTTGATCCCAGACCAAATATTTTAGAGTTCAAATGCTTTAAAAAATCTTTAGTTTGGGCCGAAATTCTTAGTTGAACCTCAGATAAATAGTAAATGGGAGAGTAGTTTTAGCAAGGAACAGGAGGTTAGACTTGCAAGGGATGCCACTGCAGACTCAGGCAAGGAGGAGACATGGTCCCACTGCTGGTCCTGCTGTAATTGAGGCGTACACAGACTGCAGGGACATGCATTGTGCATTTTTATGCTCAGTTTGAAGTCTAAGTTAAACAAAACAATCAGAAACCCTGGGTTGCAGTGATACTCCTCAGGCAGCAGAGCAGCCTGCGGCGTTAGTCATGCCCCAGGCAAAAGTGAAGCGCACTGACAGCATCAAAACACAAAGCCTGGCAGGTTAGATCACTCCTGTTAAAACCACTGGCAGCTTGGTACTGTCCAGCCTTGCACAACTGCCCGGCAGTCACGGTGCTCTGCCAGGAAGTGGGACGCCAGGTTTCAATTCTTCTTTTTGCCCAGAACAACACAGCTGGAGCGGGCGAACCCTCGCCCTGGATGAGCAGTCTGGGAAGGGCATCTTCGCTCCCCCCGCCATGGCCAGGCAGGGGCCATCAGGGAGGAAGAGCCTTGGAGCTCACCAAGGGCGAGGGAGCTGCCTCCTGCAGCACGGTGGCCAGTGTGTTATACCTTGCTGGGCCCCCTGATTTTGCTTTTATCCACTATCTGATATAAAATGCATGAAAGCACTAGGAGCAGGGACAGGACCCATGGTTTGGACCAAGTTGCAAACTTCAGAGGTACCCAGTTGTGATAAACGAGAAAAAAGAGTGACCGCTGTTCAGAAGGGAGCCAGGTGCTTGGCTGGATGGATGCAGTTTGTTACACCACGACATCTAGCTGTTAACTTCTGGTCCTGCAAATGCTTTTACATATGTTCAACCACAAGTGTTTCGCTGAAGGCTCAGATGTGCAAAACTATGTACATGCCTTCAGTAGTTTTGTGATTAGGTCTGCGTGTGTAATCCTAGTCCTCACTCCTGGCCCTCAGAAGGACGTTTCTGGTCCTTCCCTGTTCATGGCTATTCATGTGACGTTGAAAATCATCAGTCTGCTTTTAAACACTTTAAACAGGGACCGGTCCTGGCATCCTCACTTTCACTGCTTCCTAAAACTTGGAAGAGGCAGTGGACTTCCATTCTTTTATTTCTTTCTTTTTTGGGCATTGTTTTGTTTTGTTGTGTTTGAGGGGGGTTGTTTTGTTTTTTGCTTTTATGTATTTTTAGTATCAAGTATCATGTGCTCCAGCCTTTTCTTTGTTAGTTAATTATCTTCTTTGTGGCCAGATTTTAGAACGTGTAGGGAGTTTCCTTCCTTCTTCACCTTTTTGATTTTTTTTCCCTTTAAAATGAATTTTCAGTCAAACAAATTTAAAATATAAATGGAAAATAATTTCCCAGAATTGCAAAATTTGGTCACAGGTGTGGTCTTTTCTTCCGAGTGACACGTTATTAAAGGCATTGGTAAAAGTCACTGTGTTTCTTGCTTCATTGAAAGAGAAGAGCTGCCACGTATATTTCCCGCATTGTGACACTCGGTAAACACCGTCCATTTGTGGACCTGTTGCACTGATCACAGGAAAAGAATGCTGCTATGGCAAGGAAGCAAACAGTTTTTTTGTGAATTGCTTAACTTGGAGGCAGAGGGAGTTCAGTGTGTGTGAGAGAGCAGAATGGCACTTTTCTAATGACTTCTATCTGTTCCTGTAGTCTCAGTTTTATGAGCACCATTGAGTCATGGCCAGTAAGCAGGATGACAGATCCTTTTGCATGGGCAATGCACGTCCTTACRAGACAGATTGCTCAGCTTGGAGCTCACTGTACATCTCACTAGAGAGTGATCAGCCACAGACTAAGAAAAATATATTAATTTCCTTTTGTTTTGAGAGGAGATGTAGCAAGGCAAAGTGTGTTTACAGTGAGCAGAAGTTTCAAGTGGAAATATGTAAGTTGGATGGAGGTATGAGGAAAAGATTATTCTGCATCTGGCAACTTCAAGTGCTTTCACAATTCTCAGCTGTGTGGTAGACCATGCATTCCTTCGGCTGCCCTAGAGTGCATGTGCTGTCAGTTGAAACCTGTGGGGCCAAGTTTGTCTGAGGATTTGGAGAACATTGTATGACAAAAGAGGAAACAAATATACAGGGTGTGGGGGGAAATTCAGAGAGAAAATGAGTTTCGCTGTTAAGAATGGCATTTCTCTGTACTTACATGACTGGCAAAGTATTGTGTGCTGTTATGTTGTACAAGGCTGTTGGCAGTCATGGTATTCACGATGTGCTGCATTTTGTTGCTGTTTGCTGCACAGCGAAGCTTTGCCATGTTAGACCTATGCTCATAACTCTAAATACCTGTAGTCATAGCATCACAGAATGGTTTGGGTTGGAAGGGACCTTTAAAGATCAGCGCRTCCAATCCCCCTGCCATGGGCAGGGACATCTATCACCTAGATCAGGTTGCTCAAAGCCCTGTCTAACCTGACCTTTAACTCTGCCAATGATGGGGCATCCACAACGTCTCTGGACAGCCTGTTCCAGTGTCTCAGCACCCTCATCATAAAGAATTCCTTAGAATCGTAGAATGGCTTGGGTTGGAAGGGACCTTAAAGATCATCTAGTTCCAACCCCAAAACATTCTTCCTTTATATTCAATCTAATAAATCTCCCCTCTTTCAGTTTAAAACTGTTGCCTCTTGTCCTGTCACTACAGGCTCTGGTAAAAAGTCTCTCTCCGTCTTTCTTATAAGCCCACTTTACATATTGAAAGGCGGCAACAAGTTCTCCCTGGAGCCTTCTCTTCTCCAGGCTGAACAACCCCAACTCTCTCAGCCTTTCTTCATAGGAAAGGTGTTCCAGCCCTGTGACCATTTTGGTGGCCCTCCTCTGGACCCGCTCCAACAGGTCCATGTCTTTTTTGCGCTGTGGGCTCCAGAGCTGGATGCAGTACTGCAGGTGGGGTCTCACCAGAGTGGAGTAGAGGGGGACTCGGTGGCCACGCTCCTTTTGGTGCAGCCCAGGACTGTCCTTAGAAGATTTCCTCCGTTTATTTCTGTGTGCAAGTGGCAGTTCCAGGAATAAGCAGAAGGGCAGTGATGGCAGCTAAGGGAGCAGGACGATGGATCAGCTGGGGCAGGAAGGAGGCAGTGAAGTGGAGAGACAGACACYGTGAGAGCGGTTTTCTCAGGCCCCCCACTCCCAGCCCTAATGTGTGGTGACAGCCTGAACAGAGATGGGCCAAAACCCCTTCATGATCTTCAGCCCTTTTGCAAGCAAGGACCTAAATAGGTGCTGTTCTGTTGCTTCCCACCCGGTCCTGCTCCTGTCTCCTCTTTGCTGTTTCCTGTCTCTTCTTTCCCTGGTGCTGGATGCTGGGAACCACAGGAGCCGTGGTGGAGAACCTTGCTCTGACAGACCAACACAAGACTAATCCCTTGTCCTTACCGCTCCCGCCTTCCTTCTGCTCTCCTGGCACTGGAATGTAGTGTTTAGTTCCCCTCCCAGCAGCTCAGACTCGGCTGTATGCTTCTCAGGTGTCAGTTCGGGGGCAAGGGACAAGAGGTGCCCAGACACTTCTTGTTCTTTCTTTAGCATCTCTCAAGCTGGAGACCACAGACGTACAAGTGAAAAAGCTATTAATGTTATACGTGCTACAATGTTGTGTTACACGGTCCTTTGGAGGAACAGRGATGTTCCTCTGTACAAGAGATGTCCCTAAAACCAGCAATTTATTTTCCTGTCCAGAAAACCAGCATTAGGGTGGCAGCATAGTGTATTAACACAGAAGAAATGAGGACATTTTTGTATATGCTCTTTTGAAAAGTAAGCATTGAGGCTAGTCGTTTGAGAAAGGAGGGGAAGATATTTAAGGAATGAGAAAAGCTGATCACTTTACGGAATGTGGGGACAGCATGTGAAAAACAGCACTCTGGAAGAGCTGGTGAATGATCATGGCAGGGGGCAATTGGTGGGAGGCAGAGTCTGCACATGAGGGCAGTATAGGGATGACGTTTAAATAGAGGTGATCTTCAAAGCGACGCAGAAAGAAATATGGAAGCACACCAGGCTCCTGTAAGGAACTGTCATGTGAGTAACTGGCAGGTGGGGAAAGGGATTTTGTAGAAGTCCAGGGCTTGGTTGTATTTTGCATTTCAGATTCAGAGTTTTATGGTTTAGATTCTAAATGTGAATGGATGTGGATATGCATATTTTGAAAAGAGAAAATGTGACCCTTCTCATACAGATGGATTTGTGAACTCTCTCCCTCTCTCTACTGCTTGCCATAGTGACATGGGTCCACATTTACCAAACAAAATTCTCCACAAATTCAGCACCTGCTGTTATCCTAGCTAAGCTGCAAGAGACTGATAGCCTAGCCCTTCTCTTCAAGGCTGGTTTGCCTTGGAAAAGAAACTTTTCTATTTTCTTCTTGTTTAAAACAAGGTTTTAAACCTCCTCCTCAAAAAGGACCAGCGAACTAGTTCTCTTGCTTTAAAGCAGTGTCTGCCATCTCTCTCGCCTGTCTCCCAGCAGTATCCTATTTTGATTCTGCTTCTATTAGAAGCACTGTTTAGCATTTACTAAAAGTGACTGTGAATCTTAATGTTTTTCCCTTCCTTTCTGTACTGGGATCTGATCACAGAATCCAGACGTAGTAAGCAGTCTGTTCGTGTTCCTTGATCTCTGAATAGGTTTCTGCCTTCTCCCTGAAAGCTTCCTTGAATTTACCTTTCTAGAGCATTCCTCAGTGAGCACAGTCTGCCTTCAGATTTTCTTTTGGGATTGTAACAGACCTTCAGGATGCAGGTAGTGTGGAAAGCAGGAGTTGCCACAAGCTTTTGCTAGGGCCCCAAATGAGGCATTAGGGATAAAGTTTACATACTCGTCATTACATACTGCTCTCTATGACTTTCCTTCCCTCCTCTCCACACCCCTTCACTCTCCTCCGAGTTTTGGCAGTTTGGGACTCAGGTGAAATAGGGATAAAGAGGTCTTCAAGGTACGAGGAAATACCAGACTTTTTTCAGAATTGAAGCTGCACCCCAAACGGAGCATATGGAATAATTTACTTTAGAAAACCCAATGTATTGTTTGTACAATGTGAAAAAAACCATCTTTTTCAACAAGAAGAAAAACAACAAGTCTGGCTAAAATGATGTCTTGTTCTGTGCTTTGCTTCTTCAAGTACTGACACCGCTGGAAACTATAATACAAGAAACTATTGACTACACTCGCCAGCGGAAAGTGTTTGACCAGACCGTCCTGCACAACCAAGCCGTGCATTTCCGCCTGGCCGAGCTGGCAACCGAAGTGGAGCTCCTTCGCTCGCTGCTGTACCGCACCGTGGGTGAGCTCCCACATCTGCCCTCCCGGGTGGGCTTCTCTTCATGCAAAGAACGTTGTCAGGCTAAAGGAACATAGGGAGGTGATTGCCAGAGGGGCAGGCTGTGGTCAGTGACTGTGTGTGTATAACTGTGTTTTTTTATTTCTTTGGGGTTTTTTTAGCTCTCTATGTGGAAGGCAATGACATGACAAAATTTGCTTCCATGGCTAAGCTAAAGGCAGGTCGTCTGGCCCGTGAAGTGACTGATAGCTGTCTCCAGTTTTGGGGAGGAATGGGATTCACCAGCGAGGTTCTGGTGAGCAGGCTTTACAGGTAAGCAAGCGAGTGGTGAAAATAGGAAATGGCTTTACTGAAATTTGGCCTCTTAAATGTCCCGCTAAAAGATCACCCACTTGAAAAGGGCACCAGTTCCCAGCCGGTGTGAATGGTATTGTTCCACTGAATGGCATGTCACTGATGTACGTTGTGGATGCAAGGGCACCCACAGTCCCATTGACTTTGGGTGACCTGTGTGAGTGTCAGGATGTAGGCTGACTATTCCTTTGCCAAATCTTGGCTTTGCATTACAGCTGTGTAGTTTGAACTACCCACAGGTTAACTTGAACGTCAGGTGAAAGAAGTAAACTCATGTTTTCCCTGATGGTCTTCTGGTACCTGCCAGACAATAGGACAAGGGAAAAAAGGGGAAGCCTACCAACAAGCGATTTTTTTTTTTCTCTTTGCTCTTTGTTTGCTTGTAGTCCTGATTATAAGAACAGAACTAAAACAGAACAGAAGCTTTCTTCCAAAACCAATGAAAATCAGCTTTATCTTTTTCCCCAAATATATGTCTGAAACTGGAGTTCACCATTATGCTCCTGCAGTAGTCTTTTCTGGTAGCAGTCTCCACTTGATTAGTCACACCAGATACCGTGTAAGACGTATGAGAGATGTAGCTGCTTCCAGCAAGTTGTTAGATCATTAAAATGGTACAGAGGCCTTTTTGCAAATTAATTGAAGTCCCTTCAAATTTTACCATATATCTACTTAGAGCAAAATTCTCTCTAAGCAAACAGATTTCTTGGCAGCTGTTGGGAAAATTCTGCCCCTGGTGTCTTATATTCTGTAGAAGGCCCAAAATGGAACTTGCATTTTCTTGCAGTAACAGATTTCAGTTCAGCCCTTACATATACGATACCTAATCAAAGGTTAGCAAAATTAGTTAGTGGTTCAGTTAGTTGAAAGTTTTGGTAAACCTATCTGTGTAAAGTGAGAGCAGAACACCTAAAAAAAAATCTGTAAAAAGCTTGTTTCTTTGTAGTAGGTTGAGTTACTTTTTCTATTTTTAATAGCATCTTATGAACAAGAATGCCATTGTGGTAGGTCAGAGAGATCCTCAACCTTTTTTGACTTGTGGATTCCTGAGATTTTCTGGTGAAGGTACAGACTGCTGTAGGGTGGTGGTTTTAAGCCAGCTGACAATATGATGGTTTTACTTAGTTATTTTTTTTCACAGCCTCTTTATTAGCAGCTAATGGTCCCTGGTGATGCAGATGTTAAAAGCTACTGCAGTAGGTGCTCTGAATAAAATGAATTCTTGTCTTGAAGTGCTTACTGTCACTGTAGTAATGTGAACAGATTAATGTGTATGTGCTTTGATACAGCTTTGGTTTGTCTTTAGATTTCCTAGCCCAGTATATTATTGCTAACTGTGGGCAGGACTTTTCTGTGTGAATTCCAGAGTGGTTTCTAAGTACACCAGCACAGTCACATTTTTCCTGAGAAGAGATCTGGAGTATTTCCTACTAGTATAAACTGTGTCAGCTGGCTAAAGAAGCATATCTTTCTGCCTCTAAAACAAACACTGTTATAAATGAGGCTAAAGGTGGATACTCTAAAATTTTCTGTGAATCAGTAAAATTCCATCATTGAGTAACCATAAGCTCCAGGAAGGGAGAAGTAGAGTATTACCTAAATAAACAATTACAGGTTCAAGTCAGAATCTTGTTAATCTGTAACGATAAGCAAAGCAGCAACTTTCCTAAAGCCGTTCTTTTTTGTACAGCAGTCTGAGTAACCATGCACGTCACTGTGATATTTGTCAAGTAGCAAGCAGCATAACTGCACAGCATGACATCTAGTCATAATGTACAACAATTTTTGTAGCGTAATCCTTACCAAGTTTCCAAGGAAATGTTAGTCTTTGACATATGTCGGGCTGTTACTCCTCAAAGAGCACACAGCATAACGCATGGTTAGTGCATGAAGTCTTTGAATTTTAGTTATTAGTGTTGGTGGGGAGATAATAAACAGACCCGGCACAAAACTGTCTGCCAAATGACTTTATTCACATCTGTCATTTTAATCATTAGTCTTTTAAACTGTGTAGAACAACTGACTTTTCTAAAGTGCAGTATTCTCTAGAAGGCCTAAAGATAACTGTTTCACCACGTAAGTGCCTATGCTGGGCTGATTTTATATACGTAAATGTCTCTCTCAGTTTTCAGGATTCTGAGGAGAATGGGTTTGAGAAAAAGTTTTGAGCCCAAATATCAAAGGGTTTAATAGACAAATACAAGCCAATATAAAAAACAGTAAGAGTGGACTTTCCAGACTTTACCCTACGAGCAGGATTCTGGAGAAGGAGAGCGCCAGGCTGGAGTTGTGTTTGTTTATTTTTTCTCTTCCTGTACGAAATGCCTCAAAGGCATCATGACTTAGGAAAAATCAGTTATTGAACAAACCCACAATCTATATGAAAACCCCAGGTTCTGAGAGATCTGAGGGAGGAAAACGTTTTGTAGCAAGTATATTGCAATTTTTCAGACTTCATAACGTGAGTTTTAAAAATTTCAGGTAGTGATGTATATATTTTAATAGTAATTATGTACACTTCAATTGTTACAGGAATAACTTGTCTGGCCTTCTTAAAAAATTTGGGTTTTGTTTTTAAATGGAGAYTGTTTCTAAGTACTAAACACTGTGTCTAACTACTGGCAGTTCTTACAAGTTTTACTCTTGTGGGGTGTGATGGGAGGAATGCTACATCTACAATTGATGTTTCAGGAGCATGGAATTTCCTGAATGAGAGGAAGCTCTTTGCAGGGAGCGTTTTGGGGGGCCAGAACAGAACGGTTAGGATTTCTCTCTTTCCTCAGGCAAAGTCCCAGTCTCCAAGGAAAACAGCATTCAACAAGTGGCTAGAGGTTCGGTCCCTCAAAATGCCACCTTTACGTAACTGTGTCGGTGCGTGGCAGGCCGGTTCCTCACCGTCCCTGGGGAGGGTGCAGCCGCCGCAGGCCGGGGCTCACCTCAGCAGGGCTGCGGTAGTGCAGGACTGATGCTCTGTCAGGGGGGCAGCGACAAGGTGACGGAGGGATCGGAAAGCAAAGTGTGGCTGTGCCAGAACAAAAGCATTTCAGGGGTAGCCTACCTAAAGCAATAAAATTCTAATATGTATATATATTAAAGTATTTATGTGCTGTATTAATAATGCATTATTGATATAATATAAACTATCAAACCATAAACTTACAATAAATAGCTGATTCGCAAGCTTACTTTACTATGTCATCTTCCCCAGCTTCCTGACAGAGTTCCTGGCAGGATAGTTAGTCCCATGGTTTTGTTTTCTTACGCTGAAAGCAAGTCTCTTTCCCAGAAGAGGGCTGCTAGATGAACATCATTTGAGTCCTTTGTCATCTTGATCCTCTTAAACTAGGTGAAACCTTCTGTCCTGTCTCTGTGGGGAAGAGATGGGCATTATTTGCCTGCCTGTAGGTACTGGAGGAAATATTCCTTATCTCACCCATAGAGACAAAAATATTATCACCAGCGATTTTGTAAAGACACACAAACACATGTGAAAGGTGTTTGGGTTTTTTTAAAGGTGTATTTATATAATGGCTATGTAATGACCTGACATGTCTGTCACACACTACCAAAGCCAGATCTTACCACTGCCTATTTATAACTTCATATAAACAAGCCACATGTGTCCGGGATTCCTGCTGCAAATGGAGGGCTTTTATCAGCATCACAGAGGAGTTCTGAGAATTAATTACCTACTGTTGGGATTAATTACTTACTGTTGCTACAGTGCTGTAAAGATTCAAGATGCTAAGCACTGGCAGGGGCTTTCTGCAGCTTGAAAAAGCAGACAGCACCGCAGCACAAAGAACAAGTAACCTACAATTGTTCCAGCTCTGCTGCCTTCAACAAGGCCCAAAGGAGGGTGGGGAATCTTCAGATGATTGAATTAAGTTGAGGTAGTTTAGCAGAACTGTTTCAGGGTTGGTTTTTTGTTTGTTTTTTTTTTTTTTTTCTTCTCCCCAAAGGAGAAAAGAAATTTGTGAAGAAAATTGCTTAAGGCCACAGTCATCTGGCTAGCAGAGGGAATTTAGGCAATAGTGTTAGGGGTGAACCAGTGATATTAATGGCAGTATTTAAATGAGTGCGATTAGAAATGTCAAATCAAAAGTAAATAAGCTTGGAGTGGCCATTAATTTTTAAAGCAGAGAAGCTGTATATACTATATAATACTATACTATAATACTACGTAATACTAATAATATACTATATAATACTAATACGGATTATGCCAGATCTCACATAGCCATTAGGGAGACCAGGATGCTTGTTGGTTAAAAAGATTGAATGAAAATGTACCTTCTCCGTGCAATTCTCCAATACCTCATGTACTGATTAATACTTTTTATCACGCAGTTAAGCAAAGTTAAGTGCTGCAACACTTCTTGCTACTGGCCCTCCGAAAGCTCCTTCCCCTCCTAAAATTCAACTGCAGGCTTAGACGCCTACAGCTTTGGCAAAGGAACAGGGGGGATGTTGCGGGAAGTATTGCAGACCATCTCACCAGGAGGCGGCAGTGGATGAGGTGTTCTGCAGACAACTGGTGTTAGTATATAACGTGTAGGTCATTTGAGCAGGCAGTCCAGCAGAAAACCCTGGGAAGAGCCTGTGATGCTTTATATGCCAGTCCAAAGTGATCAGACCCAAACAGAAGTCCGTATGGAGTTCAGCTGCAGGAGGTCTGGCTGGGCTTAAGCAGGGGGGAGTTGTATGCTAGGAGCGGTTTTAACTTATTTCTAGATGAAAATACGGTGTTACGCCAAGTTAAGGTTATTTTTGAAAGCATCTGAAAATTGGACGTGCCAAATTATATCTTAAGCCTTTTGATTTTGAATTAGCAACATCCCTGTACACAAAAGGGTATTTACGGTGCTGACAACACATTTGTCCACACCATGTATGTACTTCTGTAAACAAGGGTTTTCAGTGTAATAAAAGCAGCTTCATAATAAATGCATAGAATAAATGGGTATGTACTGTTCTGTACTTGTTCCATCAGTATAGCATGCACATGTTTAAATCTACTCTTTATATTTCTAGAGACCTGAGATTAATGTCAATAGGAGGTGGTACAGATGAAACCATGCTTTCCATCATATGCAAATACATGGATACACTTCCAAGCAAGTGATGCATCTCCATTCTTCCTTGAAAATTAAGCAAGCAAGAGCATGGCTTGTACTGCACACTGAAGGGTAAAATAAGTTGAAAACATAACAGTAATTTTGCCAATTAACTGCTTATCAGGGTCTTTGACCATTATCATTCTGTTTGTTTGTTCTCCAGTATCAAATTTCTGTTGATACGAAGCAGTCTGAAAGCACGTGGCCTCCTGCAAATTTTTTCCTTTTTTTCAGTCGGTTACTTTTTTGGGGGGTCTAGTGATCACCCTAAGCACCCAGAAAAAATGTCATCTTTAATCAAGGTATATCTACATTTTAGAGCATCTAAGCCCCCAATTAAGAAACATAACTTCCATATGGATACAGCTATGATTTCACTAGTAGCCTAATCTAATTTCAGTGTAACTTTGCTTTCAAGATCAGTAATTACTGGCACAAATTATTCTCTTCCATATTCAAATACTGGAACAGTGATTTTGCTCTCAATTACAGGTACCTTGCCTGTCTTTCAATTTTAGCAAGTAATCATCAAAATGAGCTCTGTCATCTTTGCCAAGTGCATGTCGACTTGTACTACACTCTGTCATGGATGTTTGGTGGTGGGAGTGGGGGTTGATTTTTATTTGTAGAATGCTACAAACAACTGTTTAATTGTATCTGAAGCTTTTGGAGGCCTGAACTTCAGCAGTAACGTATCATGTTTTGTGTGTAATTATTACAGAAAAATATTTTTTAAAAAATCTTGATATGAAAATTGTGTGTTATTATTTAAATGAGATGGTACAATTTATGTTATATGCCAGTCACCTTAAACCAGAAGTGTATACTAAGGATTTTCAAAATTACTGTGATGTGTTACACAAAAAGTCTGAAATATACATCTGCTATGATAAACATAAATTCTTAATTTGTTCTTTAAATCTTACTTCTTTACGTTTACTTGCATATCAGCCATACCTTCACAACCAGCATCAGCAACTCTTTCTAAAGCAGCCATTTAAATCAGAAGAGACAACCTGCCTTATTGCAAAAAAAAAAGCTTCAGTGGACTTTTCTTTGTAACCAATTGGATGTGTTAAGCATTTTCTAAAGAATCTCCATGACACTGTAAGGTTAACGGTTTGATAGTTAAAAGATGATACTTTCTTCCACCTGGAAATAATCTATATGGTTGCTAAGTAGAGTCTAAGTTACGTTAAATTGAGAAACACAATATATAAATATTGTGTAAAAATTATGTACAAGATTTCAAAACTGAGAATAAACCTAACTTGCAGCTGCTATTAACTGCAATTTTGTAAAAGTACAATTAAATGCTGCGAGTATTTTTCTATCGTATCCCCTGTATAGTGTATTTTATTCTATAAGATCATACTATAGCATCCTGAAATCTTGCTATTTGTGGATTTTAGGGTCTGTCAGAGTAATACTCTTCTACCAGGAAATGACCAGTAAAGTAAGCACAGATGCTGAGGAAAATTCTAAGGCTGCAATGCATCGGTCCCACCAATTGCCATTCCCCTTCCCAAATGAAATATTCTCAAAGCAGTTTCACCTTTGCATAAGTCGCCTTAACCATTCTAAGCAAACCTGCAGGATTTCAGTTCAGATTTTAAACTGAAAATTGACCTTTTACTGGAAGTGAAGAAAGGGAAATGTGTTATGTTCTGTACTTGCTCCAAAAGTAAAGTAACATAAAAACACACAGAAGTATGTCACAGTTTTGACTCTGTAACTTTCCGTTACCTTTCCGTTTAGAAAGTTCATGTTAAAAGAGCCTAACAGAGTTGTGTTTTAGCACGCACTTAATTAAAAAAAGCCCTTGTGTGTTTTCTAATAAACATATAGACAGTTGTTTGGAGGCTTCGTCTATTCCTTGTGTTAAAGCTTTCTCCCCTTTTCCTGCCCTATCTAGACAACTACAAAAAAAATTGACAACCCTCCCTAAATGAAGGAACACAGAAAGGAAGACATAGGCTTAAGATTCCCTGCCCAATTAATTTCCCCTCACTCCTCTGCACCACTAAAGAATGGCGGGGGAGGGGAGAAAGAAGGTGGGAAGGAAGAAGACCTAGTTCCTATTCTGCATTAATTACCTTTTAATCTGGTTTGACATTTAAAATGAAAGTCCTGTTGGTTTTATACATGATCTGAAGGACTGGTAAAAGATTTTTACCAATATGTGGCTCTGTCAAGACTTAAGGGACATCCTAGCATATTTTTCAGAACAAAGACGGGAAATTTATCAGCCATGTAACTAGCTGCATACATTTTTCTACTTTATATTAGGTAGTTAAAAACTTTTTCCATTTATTGGTATGGCAGATTGATTGCTAAAACAAAATAAATGTCTAGAAATTGTTCAGACACCATGTTTAAGAGCCAGAAATATAGTTCTAGAAGATGATCAACTATCAGGGGAGTGTGGTTGTCAAACAGATATGTCAGTAATTATCATCTCACTTGTTAGATACCTTGCACTCCCCTGTCTCATTAAAATTATACAAGTGCATCAATTTTGGATGGCACACTATATCCTATTGATTAGCTTTGGGAATGCTATACTTGTTTAACAAGCCTAGCAATTCTCATGTAAAGACGATGCATTATCCTGGTCTTAGTACTTAGATGATGTTATTTGTAGAAGTATTGCAGGCCTTTTAACAGTCAAAGATCAAATCGGCTAGAAATATTTGAGCCTTAATTACTTTTACACATTCTGTGACGTTTCTGTTACATACGAAATCTAACATGAAAGAAACGTAGCATACACCTCCATTTCTTATTTTAATAGTGCTCCCCACACAAGTATAGCCCCTTAAATGCAGCACCATTTCCAAAAAATACATTGGTATTCTACAATAGAAAAGAATGTATATAAAGAACATCATTAGCTAGAATACTACAGAACACTTTATTTGTCAGTTTGTAATTAGTTATTAATGGCAACATGCTATACAGTATTTCTAGAAAGTTTTTCAAAAATTGTAGATACAATTTCAGTATTTAGGAAACAATTTTTTGAATGTTAAACTCAGCAATGTCATAGCTTCAACTATTAGAAACTATCTGGTGAGCCTAAGCTAAGTCTTCAAAATAAAAAACCCTTAATATGACAGCACCTCCAACAGGTGCATCATAATATACTTTAATATAAAATTCAAAATATCTGACCTCATATTTCAGACATCATGCAGTGTACATTTAGGGATCATCACAGATTGAAAAGTAAACATACTCATGGTAAAAGTTCTAGTGATTCAATGGAATCATTAAGTTTCAGATACTTTAAATATAAAGAAAACATTTGTACTGTGTCCATATTGGTTGATCCCAATGATCAAAGGCATTTGCTTAACAGAGTAGATGTGTAAGCATGATTTGTCACATTTAAATTTAAAAAATCCAGTTTTAAGTAACTTCTCCACAAAATACACAGTTTAAGCTACTTAAACACATACACTATCAGACCTATCCACAAAAATAATTTTTGGGGGTACCACTATTACATTTGTTAGCTTCAGGCCAGCCTTTTAAAAATCCACAGATAAAACCCATTTAGAAAGATCCAAGTATTCTTCATGCTTTTGCAACCTAGAAATTACTATATGCCTGAAACTGGAGCTCTAATTTAGAGCATGGCCCAGAATGAAATGCAGAAAGAGAAAGCCTTGTAATGCTGCAATTACTTCATATCTGAACAACCATTGTTTTCTGTATTTTTTTAAATCAATTCTAAAAACTATTTTCCCCTAAAAAAAGCAACCCACTATGCTAGCAGTTTCTGCATATTTACAAATAATCCCCCCAAAAGAGGGGATGATGGGAAAAATTCTGATACATTAAGAAAATGATATATAACATTGCATTAATAGTTAATGCAATTTACAACAATTTCACTGTGTTTTATCAACAGAATATGCCACTTCAGATCAGTATCTTCATTAATTAAGACTGCTTTATAGTTGAAATTACACAATTTAAACCAAAGGTAACAAGCATCACCTCAGTTTAATAATCCAGTATATTACAAAAAAAACAAACAATGAAAAGAGCATCATGTAGCATAACAGCTTTGTCTGGCTTCCTCTGGAGAGTGTTCTCAATCTGCCCATAGTTGCACCTAGAAGTCCACCCGTAGAGTCAAAATCATTATCCTACATTTAAAAACAAACAACAAAAACCATGTTACTCTGAGAAAAAAAGATTACCCCTAAAGCTTGCTAAGTGTAGTTTTTCCTGTTTTTTTCAAATTTTCCAAAATTATTTCAGAGGCAGTTTCTGAAAATTAACCAGGAAAAACTTTCACCCCTTTATCCAGATGGATGCAAGCAAAAAAGGCATTTCTGACTTCCTTAGTTTTTGCTTCCCTCTTCTATTCTTAAATACATTTAAATATAGAACTGCCTTTTTAATACTACTATACATTCGCTAATTGAAAACAAATAGTTGTATCTGAAGTAGAGAGACCTTCGTTGTGCTTTGGAAGTAATGCATTTGCACATCTATCTTTTTGAACCGAAATACTGCCGCTGAATTAGTCACATTTTACAGTCAACAATAAGCTTTCAACATTTTAATACAAACGTTCATACTAAAAGAGAGAATGATTTACATTACTAACTTCTTAATCCTGACCCATATTTAAAGAAAGTTAGTGACTAAACACTTACCATTTCTGATAATATTTTATTTTGGTTTTTAACTTCTGTTCCAATTTCAATGGAAAGCTATTAAAAAAAAAGTATTCAATATGAGTAATCAATTATGCATATGTTAGAGAAACCAGTCTAAAATACGTGACGTGACTAGCATTTCCCCAGGTAAAATGTGAAAACAGTACCTGGTATTTTCAAAAACAAAATAACATTCACAGTATTCTGTCAATAACCCTTAGCAAAGTAAATATTTGTCACTTGACTAGGTGAATCTAGAGAGTCATAGAAGGTACTCAGTGCTCCTCCTCCCCTATTCTCCTTGAACAGAGAATTCGTTACTAGAATTATTGCACGGACTTTCAAAAATTCAAGATCTAGTCAAGTCTAAGTAGCAATTATCCATTTCCTGGAACAACTGTTAAAACTAGTGGCACACAGCACAGAGGACCATGAGCACTCCTTTTGACTCAGTGGAGCTGGAGTTGACACCTGTAACCTAATGCATCTCTTCTGACAAGTTGCTGCTGTGCTATAAATGGGAATTTCTTTTGTGAACTTGGCTATTCTTTCTCTGCTTTGTGTCATGAAACAGCAGGACAAGGAGGCAAGTTGGGTATGCAAGTAGGTAGTAACCAGGGTCAGCAACAGCCTGGTGATCACCCAGCACATCCACAGCTATGAAACAGGTCCAAGGTCAAGCCAGAATGTCAAGTCTGCAGGTTGGAACCAGGGAGGTATGAGATCAGACGCAGACAGAGCTGCAACACAGCTGCAACGCAGCAAAGGCAAGAGCCAGCCAGGAGAATCTCGGCTTAAAAGCAGCTCCCAAGTGAAACAGGGGAGAACCCCCACTGAGGCTTCTTAGCAGCTCTTCCTCTGTAACAGTTCTTATCAGCACGCTGGCCTTGAACAACCAGCTCAACTCCCAGAAGGAAGGGAAATGTGTTCCAGGCCCCAATGCTTTGGATTAGCCAAAACCTGTATGTTTTTTGTGACACAACCTAAGTATCATTATTTCTTACTGCTGCATTTCACCACAATCTATCATTAAGTCAACATGAGGCTTCCAGGGAGATTATTTGAAGATTATGCCATACTGCAAGATCATTACATTGCACTAAAAGATGCAAGTGCAGAAAGAGCACACATGCTACTCCATGGGGCACTATCCACCACACTGTAGACACACCCTGGGACACTGATTTGAAATATAACATACCAGAGAAGGAGATGAGAAATGAAATTCTGTAACAAAGGTCAAAGCTTTTCTTTTCACCTCCTTATCTAAATTATTTAGGTGGATAATTACTTAACTTAAACCTAAGGTTTTATTTTCTATTTGAGACTAAACAAATTACTTTTAAGCAGCAGGATATTATTAGCAATGGGAATTTGAATGAGTTTAGGCCTAAGAATTCATTGGCTTGTACCACAAACAAGCAGCACCTACTGCTAAGAATGTATTTAAAAAAAAATCTTAAGTTGTTAAGAAAAAAAACCCACACAATTTTAATCACAGAGCTGTTTTTCAGTTAGACTTGCTTGAAAGAAGTCCTCAATCTCTGGAACGAATCAGAGTCATTAAAACAACAAATTTCTCTGAAACAGTGTATTAGCATGCTATTTCTAACAGCTGTTTTCACATTACAGATTTATCAGCAGATACAGCAGAAGCTAATAAGCCACAATGATAACACCAAAACCAAGTAGTCCATTTTCTTAAATGAACCTGAGCCAGTTTACTGACCTAAACTCAAATTTTCTAGTTTCTGCAGACAGTAATTCATTCTGTAGGACAATAAGCCATAAGTAACACCACAACTGTTCTCAAGATTAGCAAAAAAGGACACCTCTAGCTAAAAACCTAATTAAAGGAAGAATGAGTTATACAAATGAATGATTATGCATTTTGACTGACAATAATTGTCTTGTATTAAATTTATGTTTTAAACGAAGTCTACTGCTTCACTGGTCCATATAATTTAACTCAATAAATGTGACAATACCACTATAGTTAAATACTTACTGATTTAATGGCACTGACTTTTGTACGCAGACTTTCTGTTAACCTTTCATTTTCTTCTTCATAAACACTGTATCCACTATTGGTATAGCCATAATTACCAGGAGGTGCTCCATCACCTATAAACACAAGAGTCAGTAGTTAGATAGAAAACACCACTGGAGCAAGTGCTCTTCATGTATGCAAAAGCATGCTTTCCATTTAAAAATGCATTTCCTTAATGTCACCCTCAGCCATCAAGAAGAGGCGTGGCATGTTCCTAAGGTAGAGATTCAACCTTTTTCAAATGTGTAAGTTATCTTTCAATATGCAAATCAAAGACGGAAAACTGAGGAATGGTTGTAATTTAATACTACAAAATTTTTCCCCACATAGTGTTTTCAGATTACTTCTGTGGAAATCAACCTAGGCATTACATGGAGATGTGAAGGGAGCACTGAGGCCACTGCACAGAGCGGTGAACCTAACTCAAAATAGGAAAGCTGAGATCATTCTCTAACAAAGACAAATACCATTTGATCACACCTGCATTTAAAGGGGAGAGCATACTCTGATCCTTACATGTATTTCTCTACAAACAAGACCTCAGATGAGAAGCCAGGCCTCTGAGCAGAATACTGCCATTTCTGTCACCATTCTGCAGTTCTATTCCCACTCCTGCGTCTGCTTTTTGGGTGATGGAGTTTCAGGACTGTTACCCAGACAACTGACTCAGCAGAGTAAGTCGAGCAGAAGGGAATGAAAGCTCCTCAGCTCCACACATTCGCTTCCTCCAACCTCCAACAAAGATCTCCTACAGACAACTGTTGGACAGCAGCACAGACACAGGAGTATTAAAGCTGTGTCCTGTCTAGACAAAAATCAGTCTTAGGCCTCAAATCAAAGATCTGAAGCCAAATAAGAGAGACTAAGACTGAGAAAGGCAAACAGAAAAGAACTATTATAAGCTTAATGATAAAGATCCCACTGGATTAATTCAACTAGCAATCCAGTTACAACATTAATCAGTATTCATATGGCTAGTCAGAATGCCACACTAATATTGTCTGAATCCCTTTGCTTAATTCCTCTTCAATGCAATTTGAAGATTTTTGTGTTTGGGTGCCTTTTTTCTTTTTGAGGAAAAAGGGACAGAAGAGAGACACCAACCACCTTCACAGATAAAGCTCCATCTCAAACAGTTTCACTGTGTGCTTGGCATACCTAATATTAAGATTTTAAAAGAAAGAATTATGAAGTTATTTTCATAATAGATAATCATTTTATATTAACCCATAAAACTGTTCTTTAAATGTAAACAGTAACATTGTTTTAGTTTGTACTTGTAAACTGTTTTAATGGTATTCTATAAACTAAGCTGATTCCCACAAATTCTCAACAAGACTGGGTGAAATGTATGTTTCCATTTCATCACAGTGAGACTCAGGAAGTTTCCCCTTCCCCCARTCAAAAGCACCAATGCCAAGTATAGAAAGTTGAGTAAAATTACATCATTTAGAGAGTCAGGGTTGTTACCTTTGTCTTATTTTACAAATGAATCTAAGTACAGTACTTCCTACCAAGTGACACGCAATTTTGAATATGTTTATAAGTTAATATACCATATAGCTTCAGGCCAAAATACCATAACTATGATTATTACATAGACTGTGTAATAACAGATGTGAACAACTGCCACAAAGCTTTTAAATAAGCACAGCTACTCCTATATATGTAATAGAAAGCACTATGTAGAAGCCTGGCTACTACTTTTACAGGAAGGACAGAAACTTCAGCATCGCAGTTCTGTGGGCTRTCTTGCAACACTGTTCATTGACAGGACATGTAATATGGACATGACCATAACATAATCACAGGCTAAAAAAGAGGTACCAGGTAGCTGGTGATGACAGCAGAAGCACTGGTACCCAGCTTCTATTTCCAGCCTACTAAATAAAAAGGAATCCTAGACTCACAGTTGAAATGTTAAAGCAAAGCAGCAAATTCTACTGCAGCTGATAAGTCATAATAGACATTTCATTTTTATGCTTGACCTTCCAGCAGACTTTTTAAGAAGTAGTTTTGGGATGTTCCTTAAGGCATTGTTTGCCAGAGACATGCTAAAAGAAGGCACCCTCTTTACCCTGCGCTCCTTCCATAAACATCTATCACTTCACTTTTTCAGAAGCAGCATACTGACCTGGATGGCCTTCAGTCTAACCACTCCCAGTTCATACCCAAGAGTGAGCTGTTAGTCTGACAAAGGATTGAAGACCTAAGCATTATCAAATGCCCACCTTTTTATGACAAACATCCCAACCACTCTCTTGATCTAGTAAGAAGCRTATCCAAGACTTGTTTTTTATCTTGTGAAAATACTATTACACAACACAAACTGAAATTGTAGAAGTAAATCTAGGGTGGTGTTACAGACACACCTGATTTAGCCATATGGCATTCAGCAGCCCCTAAATACTCACTTTCTAGGAAGAAGTACTAGGACTCAGTCATAAACTTCTGAGGCATAAACATTACCTAAGCTTTACAGTAAGGTCACAGCACCTACATAGTTCTAGAACATGACATGGGAGTTCAAAGTTTCTTTATAGTCATCCACATGGCTGCTTGTTGAAAAATGGGGCCTAAGCTTCTCCAAACACTCAGCAGGAACTCTGCAGAGATATCTGCCTTTGCATCAGATTATATTTGTAATAAATTGACAACAGATGGTTTTTTCCCCCAAACATAGCAGGAAAACATACAGAAGTAATAAAATTAAAAAACAACTGAGAATTGGGGAAGCACTTGACTGAAGAGTGACAAATCTGTCCATCCATGGAAACATGGCTCAAACTAACACTGTGTTAGAACCATTCATGAACACAGTTAAATACAAATCCCCGTGCTGCTCCGTCAGTCAGCCCAGCTAAGCTAGAAAGGGAAGGGAGACAGAAGCACGGGTAACGGCTTTTCCCATCCAAAGCTCCGGAGCTCTGCTGCAAGCCTCCACCCACCGGCACAGCCCGCCTCACGTACGGACACCCCCCCCCCGAAGCCCCCGCCCGGGGACGGCTCGGGCCCTGCCCAGCCGGCTGCGGCAGCGGCTCCCACAAGCGCGGGCACAGCGCGGCCCATACGAGAGCACGGGCTGCCCCGGCCCGCCGAGCTTTTCACCCCCTCTCCCTCTCCGTTTAACCCTCCAGCACCAGGCGAGGGGGCGCCACGCAGCCGCTGCCCACCGCCCACGCCCCGCCAGGCCGCAGGGCGGCTGCAGGCCCCGCCGCCGAGGACCGCCGCGCTTACCCAGCCCCGCGCGCCTCATCGCTGTGCCCGGAGCTGCCGAGGAGGGGGGAGGAGGAGGAGGAGGAGGAGGAGGCGGAGGATGGGAGCGACTCCCGCGCCCACAGCGCCTGAGGGAAGCGGGGCTCGGCGGGGCGGCCGCGGCCCAGCTCCGGCTCGGCCGCCCGCCTCATTCACCGGGCGAGCGCCACGACAGCGCCGCGCGGCCCGCTGGGTAGGGCGRGGCAGGGCAGGGCAAGGCCGCGCGGCCCGCGCGGGGGCTGATGGGTGCTGTAGTTCCACGCCAAAGGGGGGGCGGTGGCGGCCCCCCTGAGGGGAAGGGAGGTCCCGGCCCTTGTGCGCGGAGGGCGGTCTGGGGGCGGCTCCCTGACAGAGGCGGCCCCGTCCAGAGCCTCCAGCCTCCTCCAGCCCCGGAGAGCACGGTGGTTCCCCCGGCCTGGAGCGTGGTGTTTGCAGGTCCTCCCTGCAGACCCCAAGGCGTTGAACCAGCATGGCGTTTCTTAGGGGACAGTGTGACAGGCCGTTCGGCCCAGGCACTGTCCGTGTGCCCAACAGGCCTTGAAAATGGCGTGATTTACTAAAAATGTACATTTCAGGGAGTTGAACTGTGAGGCAGTGGTTTCGGGGGGCAGAGGAAGGCGTCAGGGTAGCATCGCGCGGGGGCCTGGCCACCAGCTGGAGCGGGCACTGGCAGAGCAGCTTCCTCCCTGCGCGGCCACCTCCCCGGGGCTTCAGGAGAAGAGCAAATTCTATTAAATGTAATCAGTCGTGAATTCACTCAATACGTTACCTATTTCAGCTTGCATTAAACTTTTAAGAATTGATCCTGAAAGGAAAAAAAAATCTCAGCCTTTGTTTCAGGAGGCCATCAGTACATTACCGTTTTATTGTTTGGAAAGGGAAGGTTCTCAGTGGGTGTCTTGTACTAGGCAGTCAAAACATTAAAATTCAGTGCTGAGTAGAACTTAACCACCTTTTTTTCCCCCCGTTTATTTGGAAGTAGCAGGCATGCTACTGCAGCATACAGCAACTCGAACCCTGCAGATTGCATTATTATTGAATCTTCAGTTCTGTGAATGATTTAAATTTCATTTGCAAAGATAATTTCTCCTTCATTCTTTAACCCCTTGCAATGCATTATCAGGAATGGGGGTTACTTGCTTTTATTAAAGATGTGACTCACTTTGTATACCAGGGTTGGATTTATTTCCCAGGGTGATACTCCAGCATAAAGCAAACAACATCATGGAGTCCATTCGGAGTTTGCTGTTTCAGGTGTGGCATCCACTGGACTAAAGAAGCTGCATTGTCTTTTCCAATTACAACATGCTGCCATATCATTAATTGCTTTGGTATTTGTGTTCTGGTAGGAACTGACACCCTGTGCTGGCCCAAGACCCACTTGTATCGTACAAGCTATATAAATGCAGACCAAAGCTCCTACTTCAGTGGGCTTGCAGTATAACAGGAGTCTTCATCTAGGCAGGTAAAAGTTATAGAAGGAAGAATAAAATAACTCTTGTCAACAAGAAGGCCTATGTCCTCCTGCTGACATCCTGTGTAACTGCTGTAAGACACCCCATGTATCTTTTTGCAGTGCATAAAAACACAAATAATTGCAGCATTTCTTTTCTCTCCACTTGTCAAAGTTCAGCTGAGACGTTAGTCTTGTACCAGCCCAACTTCAGGACAGACATTGAGGAGCTGTTGTTCATTTATTTACTTCTCAGTCACATCTGGTTGCCTACATCTCAAACAGCATTATAAAGAGTAAAATGAGTATAATATAGAAACTGGCATTGTAGTTTATTTAATATTTGGTAATTTAAGCAGTTTATCCAAAATTTCAACTAAGGCATTAGTTGCACATACAAAACAGAAGAGAAGGCCACGGAGAAGAAATGAACTGCAGAACTGTCACCCATACTGTGCAGTATGAGGCTAATCTCCATGGGATTTTGTCTGGAACTCTGCAATTCTTACAGGAGTCTGCAAGCTGCCATCACTGGTGACTTGAGACTTGATTTACATCAGTTCAGGGAAATATATCAGTTGTTTCAAAGAAGGGAAAAGTACTATCACCAGATTAAAGATGCTGTTCGTGCTAAAACCATCTGAAGTTCACAAATGGGCCCATTTCTTACCTTGCGAGGACAAAGAGGTCTCTCAAAGGACTACGTGTTTAAACCAGAAAAACAACAGATGTTGTAAAATTTACAGAAAATGAACAGATTCTGAGAAAACCTTCTTCATGAGTGCTTCAGATTTGAACTAGGGCTCTGTTAGGAGCAATATCCTCATCAAACACAATTTTTGAAGGAGGGTTACAGTGGCAGTCTATGCAGTAACTAAATAACCAGAGAGTAAAACTGAGGCTCCAGGAGGCAGTAGGAAAATGTCTTTTAGTACCAGCTGGGCCGAGTCTCTCATTGTTATGTATAATGTTATTGATATTTTTTTCTTCATACACCATCCAAGAAAATGATTACAATTGGTGGCATTGCTATATGAAAAGATTTTTCTTTACAGTATTCTATATACATATATTCTATGTCACCCTTCTTTCCCCCCCCCCAAGACTCTTCTTCCATTTTTCAATAAATATGGATTTATACATAACTAGGTTAAAAAAGTACATCTCCCCACTAAGTTTGTAGTTATGATTTGTTGTTAAGGGGCTCATTTTTAATTTTTACTTAAATTTTCTGTAAAATAAAATCCCATTAGCCACATGTAGGGTGTTCACAATTCATAGCGTTTGTATCTGTAACCTGCTTATGATCTTTTGAAATAACATACCGAGTCTATATGCAATGTATAAATAGCACATTTAATACTTCACAGTTTCTTACAGCAAAGCATGGAAATGATACTGACATGATTAATGTTTCAAATCCATTTTTATCATATTGAATTTATGTTTTTTTCATACACTGAAAGTGCCTCGTAGAAAAGTTAATTTTACAGTTCTCTTGACATTACAATAATGAAATCGTGATTCCATCTCACAACAGAGGCTGGACATAGAGGTCGACTGGGTATCATTAATATTCGCTATATTTATGTTATATTTCCATTGATCAGTTTTATTCATATTAATCATTTCACAGAATGAGTCTGTGAAACAAATACAATTTTTCTGTTGATGTGGTTAATTGTACTCCTGTTGGCTGTCTGGCCCCTGCCCTGGCAGCTCTCCCCCCCGGAGGCCATGCCCTGGGCTCCCCGGCTTTGTTAAGCAGCTGTGCTTGGTTAGCAGGTGTGGCTCCAGCTGCTCCTTAGCATCTGCACTTCTTCCTGCCAGGAAGCCTGACCAAGCAGTCAGCAAGTGGTTTTAAGATGACTGACTCATCAACATTTTGTTTATCAGTGACAACATATAGGAAGAAAAAGCACATAAAAAAATTAAAGATTAATGCAGTCTGCAAGCTTATCTGTTTTGACCGTGTTTTTATAATCTGTTAATAGTAGCCTACACAGGTGTCTCATTGTCAGGCACCCTGCTTAGGCAGTGTCTATGTCAGTCTCCTTTCCCCAAAATATTAATGAACAATTACTCCTTCATAAAAAAAAAAAAAAAAAAGAGTTCTTTTATAAAAGGGGTGTTCCACATGTCCTACCAACTGTCCTACCACTTTTTTTGGTTCTCTTTACYGTCTCCAATTAAACTAGATGAATACATTTACATAGCAAGCAGTCCATATATTTTATTAGTAGATTACTCCATGACTCCATCACAAAAGTAATAAAAAGGAAAAAAAAACAGGGAAGCTGTCTGAAAAGATCCTGTATAATCAAACTTCCAGTACACAACTGAAAGCCCAGGAATCTTATTAACATGATAATAATAATGACATAATTATCACTGAATTATTAAATAAGTCACCAGAATGTCAGTGCTCTTACATGTTTGATAAACAGGTTTTCACAGTCGTCATGATTAACTTGCTATTTCAACAATTATAGGCTGTGAAAACAGCCTAACAAGTCACAGGCATCATTAGAGAGTTGAAAAGCTGATATTGCACGATACTATGTTAGTATCAAATATTTCAATCACTGTTTTGTTAAGCAGTAAGCTTCAATTATTAAAAAAAAATATTTGCTAGTTAAATCTCGATCCATTGTGCAATTAAGTAACAGCTGACGAGACATTTCTGAATAAAACTAATACATTAACCACATAGAAGCAGAGCTAGATCACAGAATATTTTTAATTAGGATTCAGTATCTTCAAAAAGGAGCAATGTCAGCATCTTTCATCAGTATTTTGTCACTTAATAACCTGGTTTATTCTAATGCTATTTAGCAAATGAGAGCCCTCAAAATGCTTCTATTCCAACAAACTCAGTCAGATCACTCAGGTGCTTCTTCCCATATTTTGAAAGCTGACAAAACTGACATTGGACTTAGGATGTCATCAGCCTTCTTCTTCCTGGTTGTAGTCTCCAAATAGTGCCATCATGAAAAACAGAAGATGCCATGTAAAACCACACCTTCCCTAAGACTTTAAATGGCTGAAGGGGACTGATCACAGCTGCTGCTCGGTGCCACCTAGACCATCAAGCAAAGAATTAATCATGCAAGTCACAAGTGGAATAGTATGTGCAGTCATTAGTCATGATCTTTAATGATGAGAACATATGTAAATCACTGCAAGTACCAATAAACCTATCAGTTTCACCCACCACAACGATTCAAAACTTTATTAAATACTGTCAAAGAGAACCATGGCTGTTTCTGGTCTTAATGCACTTCCATCATAGATGGCAACTTCTTTCTGGGATAAGGTGTGGAGTCAACTCATCTCGTTGTGTATTCAAACTATGTTCATTTTTTTATTATGTTCTTTCAATAAAACCCTTACCAGGTATCTGCCAAAATAGCCTTTTATTGTTTTTAGAAGATAACCAAGAAGATACTTGGACAAGATTCTGGGAACTCCTGTTATCTTTGATAAAACCATGTTGAGCTTCCTTGAACATACGCAATTGTACTCATCCWTGCCTAGTCATCCTAGGCCTTTCCATACACAGGTTCAAAGGATCATTAACACTTTGTACCTATAAAGACTTCCTATCTCATAGCTTTGCATGTGTATTTGATTACAGGTTGAAAAATCACATGAACTCATAATTGGATTTTACAACTCAGTAAATATGCTTAGAACAAAATTTACAGTGTGTTTTTATATAAAGTTGTGGCTGTAATACATTTCATGTTATCTTCTTGTTCCTGATTTCAGTATCATCTCAGTTTTTCCAGTCATGGTAAATGTTATCCTGAGGGAGGACTTGGGAAGCTTGGTTGGTCAGACACGTGTCAGCAGTGATGGACCAGCTGAGGGAAGGGCATTTGATAATGCTTAGGTCTTCAATCCTTTGTCAGACTAAYAGCTCACTCTCGGGTATGAACTGGGAGTGGTTAGACTGAAGGCCATCCAGGTCAGTATGCTGCTTCTGAAAAAGTGAACTGATAGATGTTTATGGAAGGAGCGCAGGGAAGGAGAAGCAATATGTATGGTTGCATCAGCAGAAAGTATCTAGTAAGAAAATAGTCTTTTTCACCTTTACAACACTTCTTTAATATATTAACAGTGAAGGCATCTTTCTCCTCACTTTGCTATAAGCTATGTGTGGAAAGTATTGAGCTTTATATTAGCTCATGGATAATATAATTTAAATATAATTATTATTTACTTAGTTGTTGTTGCTAAATACTGTGATTCTGCATATTCTTTCCTTTAGCTACTTTTTAAGCTGCTCCATCTCTTGTTTGATTCTGCTGTATCACACAGACACACACCCAGAAATCTCTGCTGTATTTTTATAGATTTCTTGTCAGTGCTGTTAAATTACATCAAAATAGAGAAGGAAGGCTATGGACATAACTGCTGGTCTCCCTCCTAAATTTCATTACGTAGGGCTAGAATCAAAATTTACTGAAGTCATGGAGAATTTTTGTATTGACTTTGGATCAGGCTATAAATTTTTATTAAAAACCAGCTCTGCTGATACTTTGTTTTCCAAGTAGTGGATGCTGTGTAATCTGTGAATAATTCCAGTCATGATTTCTTTCTCTAATATTAAGGTACCATTTCTGATGTCAGCTTTGGCTGGGTAATAATATCAGCTGAATGAGTGATAAGAATTCAGAGCCATTGCAGCAGCCTGAGCATTAATAACTGTAATGTCTAAAGAGGAGGACTAATACATTTAAAATAAAAAGTGGAAGTCAAAGTAATTTTTCATTTCAGTAGAACAAATGGATGGGATGAATGGAGCATACAGTTCCAATGCTTTGTAAGATGCAATTAAACAGTAATTTGATGATTTGCGTTCTTTTTATTTTGACCTTTCAGACATCTGAGAAAGACTTTCACCAGTCAAAATAGACAATTCAATAAAAACAGAGACTTTAAGCACAATGAATTTCAGTGAGGGGAGAGCTATTTTGCAGACCTGTATCTARGCAGAGCATTTTCCTATAGCACATTTCTCAAGGCAAATCGGGCAGACATCATCCTTGTTTCCTTGTCCAGCAAGGCAAAACTGAGACTGTGAATCAAGATTCCTGGATGCTGGAGCTAGCTTTGTGCTAGCTTTGTGCTTGGCCACTGGAGAGTTCCTTAAAAAAAAAATAAAAACTTCATGTACTTCTTTCATTCTCTTTAGTTTTTTCATAGGTCAACAAATCATGCACAAAACAATTTGTTGGATGACTAATTAGAGAAGCTAATGCCTGAACATAAATCTGCAAAAGCTCTTGCAAGTCCCTTGTTTTCCAGAAAGACCATTACAAGTAAATTACTCATTCAAAGCACCTTTATAAAGATCATTTTCTTAGGCTGTTGCATAGACTGCAGCAGCAGGGCTAATTACCTGTACTGGATAGAGCATGGTGCTAATGGGACAGCGTGGCTCCCTGTACTGTTCAGAGGTTACTTGTGTGTTTCTGCATAGCACTACATTATGCCACAAGAATATATATTCAATTTCTGTATTCGTATTAATTGCCAGATGCACTGTAGCAACTGGGAGGAAAGTGTAACATGTTCTCCATAAAGATGCACCAATGCACTTCTAAGAAAAAGCTCTTTCAACTTACTGAATATCTGAGCACCTTATCTAGCTTTTAATGAACTCGGTAACAAAATTTCATCAATTTTTATGGCATGGGATCAAAGACTGAAGTAATTATAGTGTAAAAAGGATCATTAATTATAGCATAGAAAGGATCGTTATATTTCAGAATTAAAAGTCGTAGGTTCTTTTCATGGTTTTCTGTAAATGTAGATAAAAGCAAACTTAGGTTATGTTTTATGGTATACCATGAAGAAAGATTTCATCTCCCACAGCCCATTCACCAACAGAAGTAATCTTCGCTTGAAAATAACATTAAAACTCATTGTCACTTGTATGGTCAAAAAGGACATGATATGTGAGTTAGAATTAAATGACAGTCTAGACATTTTTGCCACCACATACAAACATCTGCTGTATGGATACAAACCATACTCATAAACCCATAATTGGACAATAACCAGAATCCTCTGTCCCTTTAGGGATCGTATTAGGGAAAAGGTCTGGAGAACTGTCCCATTTAACTCCAGTTCAAGTTCACCAAACCTGCATCCTGTTGTGGATGTCTTGAGGTCCACCAGCCCATGTCCAGTGGTGGGTTGCTTCTTGGTTCAAGGTCCACCAGCTAGTGCTTTGTTCTGGATTGGATCCTGGCTTACAGCTCAAGGTCTGCCAGACTGCTCTTATGTCTTTTATCTCTGAGTGCTGGCCCTGGCCTGCTGGAACTCTATACCCTGCTGTTTGACTTGTGACAAAGCTATCTTATCCAACACATTTTCCTTCCCTTTTATGCTTTGCTAAGGACGCCCTATTCAGCTTATCCACCCTAGAAAACGCTGTTTTATATCCCTGCTGCTCAGATGACCACCATTTCCTTCAATAATGGCCATCTTCACTTCTACATAGCCGAGTAAAGATGGGTTGGTATTTTTGAATCCTTTTACCCAGGAAATTCAATTATTCAACTGAACCCTCTTATCCAAATCTCTTTCCTGAGGTCCTGAGTGAGGGGAAAGGGTCAGGTTGATGGTTTCTAGAGAGTAACTTTCCCCAGAAGGGTTCAGGAAGGATGGAGAGGACACTATATACAAGCAAATTCTACTCAGAGTGATGCTCCTGAGTTGAATCCATATGCTACATGATAATTCTAATTAATTATACTTTAGTTGGAAACTCATAAGTTAAAATGCAAATGTTTACTACAGCAATGCTGAGTGTCCATATACCCCACTGATGTAAAAGAAAATGTAGGCAGCGTATCTGAATTTCATGAATCTTGATTTATAAAGATAATTTTTCTTTAAATGAGGTTAGCAGGATAACCTCATTTATTAAAAATAAAAACTGTTATTCAATAAGACTGTCTTTTAAGTTATGTATTCCATATATATTTAAAGGCTATGCTTTAGTAATTACTAAATGAAGTGTTCTCCTAGTGCCCCTGTCAGCATCCCTATTTCCTGACAGGACACTTGGTCATGCATCTGGTTTCAAGAGTTCCTCTGATGGCTTCCTGCTGAACAGTGCAGACCAACAGTAGAGTCAGCGGTATAAACTTTAGACCATATTCCTCCTTCAGGATCAGCATTGACCACAGTAAAGGTAGGGGTGATTCTGGCCACGTGATTCTGTTTTAGGAAATRCAGTTTTCTGTATGTGGACAAATCATGACCAACTACAATGTGACTGACTGCATATTGCTTCAGGCTTTTTCCAGAGATTACAGTTCTTAAGAAATTAATAATAGAAAGAAGACTGGAAAGGACAGCAAAACCAGTCAGCAATCAAGGTAGGTCTGAGGCACCTGCCTCTCGTGCCTGGCATTTGCTTGGCACATACAGATCAGCTCGTCCTGTGCCAAACCTCAGACTGGAGAGGCACCGGAGCCACTGCTGGTGTGCAGTTGATCTGATGTAAGTCTAACAAATCCAGCATGTGGGGTATGTGTGCAAGCTCAACATGCTTGTGCACGTGACACTGGATCTACCACTCTCGGATCTAACTCATGATCTTTATGAATCATAGGAAACACAAAAGATCCTGGGCCAAGTCCCAGAGAAAAATCTTGGTGACCTGCCAGAAGAGCAGTCTAGCTCTAATTCTAGATTTGTGCCTCCTAACATGGTGGCACATGAGAGGTGAAATTCAGTGTAGGCTCACATGTTGCTGCCTGGAGAAAGGGCAGTATTTCCTCGTATTTCTTGCAGCGCACAGTGCCGGTGTCGGCTCAGAAAGTGTGACGAGAAAATGATACGCAGGATGGAAAGTGAGGATAATTGGATTTTAAACTTGCAAAATAAATTCTGGGATGGAGCCAAATCTTTAACATCTCTGTTCCTCTGTTTCCCTGTCACTAAAACGTTAATTTCTTGCCAAGGAATTTAAGAGGCTTATTTAATCATTTTTACTAATATGCTCTAACACCTTGAAATGTGGCTTAGGGAAGAAAAGTATTATTCAAAGTCAGCGAAGAAGAATGTCCACTATTTGCATTACAGTAGAATGAAATGATCTGATCCATCATGTAGATTATATAGGAAGACATGATTCCTCCCTCAGAGTCAGTGGGAGAGGAATGATCATTTTTTGCATTACAATAGAGTCAGATGATACGGTCCATCTTGTAAGTTATATACAAAGGCATGACACCTCTCCCAGATACCTTATAACCCTTATGACTCCTGTAGTATCTATTATGTTATTGTGAGTATTACCTTTTCTGCCACATTTTAGCAACGAAGCAGCCATTTGAAGGAAAAATAAATAGAAGCACAAACTTTATAAAAATATATTAATATAATATATAAAATATATTAATATATGTAAGTTTTTAGAATAAAATGGAGAAACTTTTTGTTAGGAATAATGTACATCTTGGTAAAAGAAGCTATATGTTTTGCTGGTGCTGCACTGGATTTTCCAGTTTTGTCAAAAAAATACAGAATGTGCAGACAAGTTTGCAAAATCGTGTTCACCCATATCACCAAACAGCTATATATAAAGAGCTTTCATGTGAGGCTGTTCAAAGTCATGTTTTATTATGGACTAAATAGAAGTTCTGTGTATTTATGCTTACACTGCTGGTAAAGAGAATCTATTCTAGGAATCACATAATTTATGAAGCAAAAGTCCATTTTAAGAATTATTGAGAAATATTCGATACCTATCAGTCTTCAACAGATTCATAATAAGAAGTTTTTAAAATTTAGACAGAGACAGTTTGGGTTAAAAATAGGCAGATGTGCTCTATTGTATTCTATCARTTGATTTCATCAAAGCTTTCACCTGACATTCCTTGCGTCCCCTAAACACAGTGATTGTCAGAAAGGGGAAATTCATCTCTCCCTTATGGCCCGGAGTGGCTGGACTTCCAGCGAGGAACGAAGCAGCCGGTAACGTTCAGAAGGATCCCTGCACCCCRCCGTGCCAGCAGGTGCGGGGGTTTCTACGGGTGGAGAACTGAAGGCAGAAGAGATGCACGTTTTGCTGCTGCCTCAGGCTGAACTTCTCCAGCATCAGCCTGGGCAGGTCACGCCTGGTGCTCCTCAGGTGCCCAGGGTACGGCACCGTGCCGGGGATGAGTGCACCTGCTGCCCCTCTTTGGCCAAATCAGCCTTGGTCCTGGTCCCGAGGGAAACCGGGAGCAGGTAGGGAAGGAAGGGGCAAGGGAGGGACCTGGAGAGCTGCCTGGGGTGTAGTCAGCTCCAAGCTTTACCGTGAGCAATGAAGATAATGAAATCTTTCTCCTCTGGTTTTTCTCTGTTGCCTAAAAAGCTTAAGAACTTGCATAACAGCTTTCCCTCCTCCGGCCTGCTATTAGGGTTTTTTTTTACTAGTCAGGTATTTTCAGGATACTTGTGGGAATTTAACATCTTTAAGGCCATAATCCTTCTCAAATTCGATAGCAATTAGCTAGTGCTTGTGTTCAAATGGATTCAGGGGACTGAAGGCAGTCTGACTGGCAGACAGATATCCTCCCARTAGCTGGGCAAGACTCCTCTACTGGGGAAGGGAGGGGGGAAAAAGGGAGAGAGACCTCCTTAGGCTGGAAGAAAATACGTGGGCAGGCAGAAATGACTTAAAGCCTTGTGTATGGTCAGTACAATTACAAAAGCAAGGAGGTTATGCTGTGTAGGAGATGTGCTAAGGGAGCTGAAATACTCAACCGTCCCTACCTGGCAGAATTCTTAAAAARCATCCTTGCTGGATGCTCACACATGGCATAAGGGATGTGAATATCATAGGCACCTGAAAATGAGAAGATGATCCTTTGTGGTTCACTTTTGCTACCTATTAGCTAAGAGGTTCGTTAGATGAGTTGTTACAGCTTAATTTTGAGGTTCTTCAGTGAACTGTATTGTATAAAACTGGTTTTCAGGAATATCCCATATGAACTTTGATAGCAATGAATTCTAGCCAAGATTTTAAAAATAGTCCAACTGTTCATCTTAAATCTTCTAAGAGCTTATTTTTCATAAAACTCTGGAGAATATAAACTTAAAGTCAAATAAAATTGTTTACGTGTACTGTGAAAGACCAGCAAAACAATTGAAACTCTTACTGGGAGACCATAACACACTGACGGTTAAGATTTTATTTCATGCAATACTAAGGAGGATTTTAAATGACATTTAAGAAGAGAATATGAAAAGACTGTTTTCTTTCCAGAGCTGAATTATTAGTAGGTTTGTACTGAGTTGCAGGATACCGTTATTATTTTTTACATCAGTAAAGCCTTTCTAACCTCAATTAGCAGGAGACCAGAAGCCACRCTATGAATCTTTCACTGAAATGCAGTTGTCAGCTATGTAAATGACTTTATAAATGTGTCCTGAAAATGGAAATGGTTTATGCAAATTAACCTGAACCACAGTGTGCAAGATGAGAAGTATAAGAAATGATGGAATTAACTCAGTGGTGTTGGAAAGCATCATTGGACTCCACCTGAATGGAAAAGCATCACTTGGAGAATCAGCTGAGTTCCACCAGAGGGGGGAAAGGAGACCTCGCTAACGTTTTCAGAAGTGCTAGGATAAATAAGTGGAGGACATCACTCCCACTCACCCCTTTACCTTGTAAACATGTTTTTTCATTCTCAGAGTGTTTCCTCTCATGTAAAAAGAAGCATGATTTTACATATACACTGACCACCTGGAAAAACCCTACTGCAAATGGAAATAGATTTAAAATTGAGAGATGAATGTTTCACACTCCTTACTGGTATCTGGCTCTTAAAAAGGCTTAGAAAGAAATGTAAGAATCCTTGAAAACATTTGCTTTTAATTATTTGAGAGCTGGCAGCCTGACGAAAAGAAATATGAAACTTTTTCCTTCCTTCACAAGTCCCGAATATTTGCTAATATTTGGTATTTTGTCCATTATATTAAAGGCTCATCATGAGCTTCTGCTCTGAATTTGCTTTAGTCACTGATTATTAATGTCTCACATACTGTCATGTGAGACATTATTACTCAGTGTCTTTAGCAGGTTTAACTCAGTAAAATCTGCAGTTGCTGCTCCTTGGACAGTTTTTATTTTGCCTGTGTTCATACAACTCAGGTGGAATTTCTGACCCAAGAGGTATTAAGGGAAGTGTCAGTATTGACCTTAAAGAAGGCAGAATTTCAATCCTGAAATCAGAATGAATGGCTGAAAGAGGATCTCTGAAAGAGGACCAGAAAGCTGTCTGATGTGAAACAGATTCAGGTGTTAGGTTTTAGCTTGTACATATGTAACAATATAGGTCAAAAAATACACCTTCCTCAATTCTAACAGCCATATTTTTCTTCTGTAAAAAAATAGGGACCCTGTCTTAAATGCTTTCTTGAGGGTTTTACTAATTCTTTTAAATTTATTGATTCAAAAATGCTGCTAACCTTTTGCTAAATGAATTATAGTTTCTGTCAAGATAAATGAAAATACCAAACCGTGGTGATTTTAGAAGTTGGCAATTACAGTGGCTTCCCCCAAAAAATCTAAGGCCAGCGCCACTTAATAAGATATTATTATTTGTGCAAATATGTTTCTCTTCTAACTTTATTCTTTGCATTTTAATGAAATAGCCAGTTCACTGTTACAAATATATGTCATGTTGATGCATTCTTTATCTTCAACCTTGAAAGCTCTCAGATAAACTGAGATATTGCACCAAGTACCATAATTTATTTGTAATGTTAAGATTTCCCGAAGAATCAAAAATCTATATGAAGAATTGATTAAAAATTCTCCAGGTGAAGGGGCTTGAAAGCTAATCTGTGCAACTAAAATACAGACCACTTACTGATAAAGTAAAAATAAAGACTGACAGCTTCACAGAAGAAATCAGCTTCACAGTTGATCTACAAGACTTGTAGATTAAGGCTTGTGGGGGTGATATAGTGTGGCACGCCCCACTCTGTGATGTGAACCTTGACTTCTAACAGCTGCGTGAAGCAGAGTTGCTATTTATAGTCTGTAATAGGAATACATGTACTGCGATAAGCATGGAGATTTTATTTTCTTTAATCTTCATCTTGTTGCCTTGTCTCTCAGTTGAAAAAACAACAAGGATAAAACAGCAGAAGGGACCAGCAAAACAGCTAAACTAGAAGACTGACAATAAGACAGTGGATAATATTTATACATCTGGGTCTGACAGAGCATAACACAACTATAATAATCACTAGAAGCTTCTGAGATAGGTGTTTTCCATATCCAGGGTTGGTCATAATTAAAGGTACTCTTTCCGATGATGCCTACAAAGTCCCACGTCCTCTCAGTCACCATGTAGCGTACACAAGTAGCCYACGTGAGAGACTGTGCTGCTTAGGATGAGTGTGCTGACCAGAGTGGAGTAACGGGAGGGGGTGACTTGGGGAGGCAAAGTGCTAACACAGCTTATGGTGTACAGCTATGAGGAAGGATGGCATTTAGGAAACAGGATAAAGGAACAGTCCTTTTTTTTTTTCTTATTCTTTGGCATCTGGCTTTATCAGGTATCTCAGTTTCTGCTCAAACCTACTCTTCCTTCCCAGAATAATTTTTTCTTCCCCTGGAAATCAGGCCATCTCTAAACTATTGACTTTTAGTTCTAAGAATCTGGAAAAATTTCAGTCTCTACTCTACTGAAATATTTCTGATTTTTTTTTAACATACAAAACCATCTGTTAAATTTCTGAAGATGAGATCATCATATTTTATTTTCTACTGATACCACAAAATCAGAGAGCCTTTCTGAGTGGTCTAAGACTCAAAGTTAATGGCATAAGGTTTAAAAAGTCCAGTTGGTACACAAGCCACAATCCTGAGCAGAATTGAGGCAACAGAAAATGTAACATTTTTATTTGTGTTTCATGCTTTCTAGCAGTGGCTATCCTGTTCTACATTGCTGGAGACCAGAAACAACTGATGATTTCAACTACGATGAAATCATTCCACYGTAGTAAGGGATGTGCCAGCTGTGTTTCAGACTGGTCTACATTTACTTCCTGGGAAAGGATTTTAGAGATTGGTAGGCCTTTAGCAGATGTGGCAAATAGCAGACTGGAAACTGAAGCTATACCCATGTAAACTAGACGAGGTACAACTGTTAGTGGAAGGGACGTTCAATACCACAACTTACTTAGCAGCATGGATTAAGTTAGTTGAGACTTGAAAGTCAGAATTAGATGGTTTTACTTGACAGTTTAAATAGAAGTTAGGGCCTTAATGAAATAGTTACTATAGCTTCAGTGCAATGACCATTTAATTCCCTTTGTGCTTTCCTCTATGAATCTGTTTTTTAGAACTGATAAAAGTGCATCAGTTCAGCTTGAACTTTTAAGTTCCTTGCAAAAATTATTCACAGAATCACAGAAGGGTTGAGGTTGGAAGGGACCTCAGGAGGTCAACTGGTCCAGCCCCCTGCTCAAGCTGAGTCACCACCAGCAGCCTGCCCAGGACAGTGTCCAGACGGCTTTTGAATATCTCCAAGGATGGCGATTGTGAACTGATTACCTTGTGTCTCTCGTTGCTTCTTAAAAATATTCTGAAGCAGGCTTAGCGTTTTTGAGAAAGACCCCAAGACAATTTTGGCTACTTCAGAGCTGTGAAATACGCAGTGATTATATACAGGGGAGTTACCTGGAAGTCTGGGTTGAGATTCGTGTTTTCCTGAACACACTGGAATGGTCCAGTTACGTCTTAAGTTTAATATTTGCCTCCTACTGTGCTTCATTTGTGTCACTGGGAGAAATCTGCTGAGGAGTTTCATGAGCAGTTACAGGCTTTTATGAGTTTTCAAATTATATTTCCAGTCCAGCCTCTTTATCAAACACAGAACAGTTTGCTGACAGCATTCACTGCTTCATTTCAAACACTCCACTTATCACCTGGTTTCTGCTGGATGCTTTCCCTGTCTTTTACAAAGAGCTTAATCTGAGATACCAAGCAGCTTTCTTAGTACTGAGAATATATTAGTCAATGTGGTGACAAATAAAAAGCCTGCACACTGTTACACCAGATAAATCTGCAAATGAAAACCTTATTTAGCAGCAATTTCTTATAGCATCAGGAAATAACACTAAATTTAGGGCAGAGGATTTCTTCAAAGCGAATAAATAAATAACCCTTAATATACAATTCTATCCTATATAGTTAATTCTATTTTGTGCATTTATTAAACTGTCAGTTGGGTTTATCATTGAATAATGGCACATTAATAGGGAAAATCAGACTGTTAGGCTGTTCATTTGTTATACAACACGAAATTAGAGCACCTTTTCTTTCAGTTGACAGATTTGGACCTTTTATACTGTGTGTATAGTACCCTAACAGGGATGTGTCTTTTTATACATCACATAAACAATTGTCTAATTGCCATTTGCTAACTACAAAGATCCATGTGGTCAGTGGAAGTGTTAGGAGTGAAAAACATGCTGAAAACTAACAATCACTTTTTTTCATGTGCCCCCTATTAAAATAAACTGGCAGAACTGATGCACCACCCCAGACCAAAGGTCAAGGGATGAGGTGGAGTATCCAGTGGTTGTGTTGGCACTGACCATCTAATCACATTCAGTAAAGGGCTACATTCTCAGTGAGTTATGAGTATGCAGGTCTTTGAATTTGCGCAAGTGTGATGCTGTGTTCCCTTTTACTGTCACACCCAATTAGAAATAGATAGCTAAGTGCTGCAGTCTGACTTACAGAAAGTAGAAGATAGCAATACTGGACCCGGCATCAGCAATGGGAGTGCAACAACAACTTCACAGTTACCGCAAAGGAGGCTCTGGGAGCAATTTCTGTGCACAGAATAATAGGGCTGCTTATAGTCCCATACCTGTGCCCTATACATTCAGCAGTATGCAAGCCAGCATATGCATGGTTATGTCCAGCAACTTGACAGCATTTCTGAGGCTATTGTCAGGTCACTCACAACAAACTAACGGATATAATTTAGTTCTGCAATTACATTTAAAAAAAGAAAAAAACCCAAACTGGTAATTGTATAAGTAATAATTAGATTCTRTTACTAATATTCTGCTGTAGTTTTATAAACGATTAAGAGAGAATTAACAAAAACTATGAAAAATCTCTTTGAGGGCAGTATTCCATAAGAACAAGGCAATAATAATTGTGTTTATGAAAATGAACATCTCAAAGAAGATATATTTGCCTATGGAGACAAATCCAACTGGACAGCTGAAAGGATGTGGAACTACAAAAGTACTAGAGAGTGCTAAAAAACTACAGACAGAAGTAATTAGAAACCTAGATGGAAGAAGTAGCCTAGACAGAGGAAAGAAAAAGTTAATCTCTCCATCTATGCCAAATAAAGATCTTTTTACTGCTACTTGATCAAAAAGCAGAGTTGTTATTTTCTCTGTTAATACTTAATATCTTACTATTGTACATATCAGAGATATGAATAGATGCGTTATTGGAGTCAGCTAAATATTGGGTTTCTGTGTTCATTTCCGTTGTCTGGCTTTTAAATGTCCATTCAGCGTCTGCAGGAATCATAGCTGGTTTATTACTTGCTTCTGCTTAAGGCCCAGGCTGCAAATCTCTCTCCTGTAGTTTACAGAACCATTGCATTGTGCTTCTTAGTGTCAGTCCTCCACGTGCAAGGGCAATTAATCTGTCCTGAGACAATCTAGAAGAACATATGTTCAAATATATATGAAATATATATATGAAATATATATTTTATGAAATATATATTTGAATATCTAAATAAACATTTAGGAATTATTTTGTCAGAAAGACGACTGCTTTTCTCAACAGAAAATGTAAATTATGTCTTATTTCTCTAGCGTTTACCACTTTTGAGGCCTTTYTGAAATATTTTGTAAAGTGTTAAATGTCTGTTCAGAGTGGTCATCAAGTTTACTCTGCACAGGATTGCTTATATATTATCACACATTAAGTGAGTGTCCAAGAATTCAGATGCTCGGAAGGCTAGACCTGCTATGGGGTGAATCTGTTCATCTTCAGTGCCTGCATAGGCCAGGCTGCAGCTGTGTCTGGCTCCTCTTGCAGTCCTTAACGTTTTCATTCACAGTGTCTGAGTGGTGCGACAAACACTGGTATCTCTGCTTTGTGGGTGGAAAATAAAAAACTTGAAGTATAATTTGGGGCATTTAAAACAAAAAAAAAGTATGTGTATCTCTGAAAAAGGGCTTTAGGCAACATTTAGCCTTCAAATCCCAAACTGCAGTCCTAAGAACCTCTCCACAGCTGCTCTCTCATAATGCATACACCTAAACTCATAAGCCCCTCAGACCTCCAAACTCTTAAGTCCTCCTACACATACCCAGAAGCATTTCTGCTTGGACAAGGCCGGCCAGCTCAGCAGCTTTCAATTTAGAGATCAGATACGTAAGACTTCTGGTGCATGCAGATCCGCAGCCCTGCCTGGGATGTGCACAAAGGCTGTAGACCAACGCAGAAGTAATACATCTTTCTTACAAATAAGTGTCTTTTTTTTTTTTTTTTTTTTTTTAAATAAAATCTAGCAAGTGAGAGCTCTTGTCAAATAACAATATGGCTGGGGTAATATGTCTGGTATAAATTTCACTGGCTTGGCTTCGCAGTTCTGGACCCTTCTTTCCAAATCCACTTTGGACAAATGAGCACTGCTGTGGCCAGCATCAATAAGTTTTCTGATACTTTTTCAAGCTTCAGGAGATTAACTCAAATGCACGTGAACTTCTTGCCATTGGTCAACGGCCATGAAAAAAATGGAGAAAAAAACAGTGGTTATGGGCTGTGAGGCTTGTGTGCAGGAGCTGTATGTGAGTTAGAGCATGTGTGTGTGCTTTGATGACTGATACATACTAAGGCCTGCAAACTCCTGACTTCTGAAAGATGTAACGGGCGCTGAATAATGAATTTGGTTCTTCCCTCCTTCAGTGAAGCAGCAGAGTGAGTTCAATTATTTGGCAGTCTCTTGTCACTGTCGTTCCACAATGGGATTTTTTTTTTTATGTTTCATACTTTTTTTCCTATTTATGCTGGTGACTAGCAGCCAATACCCTGACCTGGCTAGTTCTGTTGATTGCTGCATGGAATACTTAATCTCATATTGCCACTCATACCTTTTATAGCAAATCTAATTTAATTACTGATTTTTTTTTTCCTCTTTGTGTGTTTTTTGCCTTGGAGTGATTTCTGGGGATGTTTATTGGTAACTCTGATTTCTTTACTAAAATATCATTGCTTCTTCAGTAGTTTGAAAATTTTAGCTACGAGCTAAATACACGAGCTTGCGAAAAGATTCCTTCCTCCCACTTTGTTCTAAGAATTGTTGCTAATATATACAAAGTTTTTGCTCGTGGACTATAGGCATAATTTTTGGTATTCTGACTTTCAATGAGCTGAATAAAAAATCTGGAGCAATTGTTTTGGAGACAGCAGATTTCAGTGATGAATAACTGAGTTGCTAGAAGGGTGAAATCTTAGCCACGCTGAAGAAGTCCCCTAGATGTAGAAGTCCCTCATATATAGACCTTATTCCAATTTGGGGTATATACCAATAACTCACTATGAAAATAAATTGGGCTTTCTGTCTTGAATGTCTAAGGGCTTGAGAGCTTTTTTTAAAAAAAAATAGATGCTATGAAGTGTATACATAATGATACCCCAAAGTTTAATGAAAAAAAAAAAATCCTAATTAGAATCAAGGACAATATATCTTCTCACAAAGTCAGAAATATTATACTCTGCAAAATTAATACATGTTTCTGTCAGACACTGAAGGAGAGTAATGTTTCACTAATTTGGCTGAATCTGCCCATTTTCCAGTTCTTTCCACTTCCCTCTAACCAAATAATTTATTTCAAATTTGATAGCTTTCTATATTATGATCTTGAACACTCTCAAAAATTTGTTGGCAGATAATAAAACTTAAGTCAAATCTGACTCAGAAGGTTTTTTTCTCTGATAAATGTTTGTATCTCTGGGTAAGAGCAGTTCTAAAGGTATGACATTTGTGAAGAAAAAATAGGGAAAATAGCTACTAAAAATCATTCTTGATGACTATTTACAGTCGCTGTATATTAAAAATATCTGCTGTTTGGGCCACTATATGGGTAGCCTTCGTTTTCAGAACAGATGTCTTTAAGTTTCAGAAACAGAGAAGAAAAGGTATTGGAAAACCTTTTAAAGATAGTGCTTTTGTTTTCTGTCAGATGACTGACTCTAAATGGATGATACTATTATAGAAACATCCTCCTGTAGATCTAAAATGTTGTAGAAATACCACGTGGGAATAGGAGCTGATTTTTATCTTTAAAGGAAAAAATTTTTTTCATGTAATTCAAATGAGAAACCATTAAAATATATTCTAGCTGTTGGGAGTTTGGGKTTTTTTTATGTGTGTGTGTACGTTTTATGAATCTATAAAATAGCCTGTGCTTTTCCTTTGAGTATTATGGTCCATGTTTATGATTACTGAGCTTATTGACTTTCTAATCAATGTGCTAATCACTTCCAAGGTGGGGGCTATTAGCAAGTCATTATGAGCTAGCAGCAGCTAAATTAAATGGATGTAAAGAACCACATGGTTCTCCATTTGCTGAGAACAGCAGCTCTGCAGGGGAAAGGTGCAAGGCTTGAAGAAGCACTGACAAGAAGTAACTTTGTGTAATGCTGGAAGTACTTAGTTTGCTATGTTGCCAAACTGCTGTTTGACTTCCTCAACAGCTCTGAGTTGTGATGTATCATGGRTAGTTACGTTGCGATTATCTGGTGACTGTGCTATGATTGCATTTCTTTTGCGACAGCAATATGTGCAAAGTTAAGTGATTAGTCTCCAGACCATTTCCTAGTGTCTAGGACTGGTACAGCTGGTTGTAGGTAGGGGTTTTCAGGGTAGAGGGGAAAGCCATACACAGCCTTTTTGGCCTTTTTTTTTTTTCCTGTTTTTTTCCCCCCTCTTTTTTTTTTTCCTTTTTTTTTTTTTCCCCCTGGGAGTACTGCTTCCCTCTGTATTAGGAGAAAACAGTACAGGACAAATGAGTTATTGCCAAATTTCCTAAGTTGCAGTCTGGACTAGATTCAGCTGAATACTAGCTGTTGTCAGTTTTGGCTCTAGACTCCATTGTAAACAAAAATAATACAAAATCTGGACCCCCATTTTTAGTGCTCGTGAAGTTCTGCTGTAGCCTGAACTGAAGGGTTGGTTTATGGCTTCATAACCTGATTAATGTCTACAGTATGTCCAAGTAGTGTGTTGGTGGAATATTATTGGCAGTATCTGGTATGTGTTCTGTGGATGCAGTAAGGCACATAATGTTCACATTAGTTGTTCAGGCCCATTTAAAATGTCATGGGGAAAAATAGAATCAAATCCAGAAATACTAAAAGTCCCATCTTTTATCAAATAAACTGAATTGTCTGTGATTAGGGAAGGAAGAGGACCTTGAAAACAGACAGTTTTTTCTGGATTGCTTGAGCATCATGTGTGCTGTCTTTAATTAAACTGAAAGATGCTAATTGTGTGTGCCTTCATATCTTAAGATTTCGGTAAAGCTAGTAAAGGGGAATACTAAATATGGGGTGAGTAGTTCAACTGAAAGATTGTTAATGAGGCTTAACTCAGGGTATTCTATTACCTGGCTTTTCCCAAAGTCTTCCTCTATTCTTTTTACCACTTAGCTGAGAATCTTCCTTTAATATCCTTGACTAGATATTAATAAAAAATAAAATATAGAAATATATACCCCACGACATTGCAAGCATGCAGAGGCATGCCTGCAGTCAGACATGCCTTCAGCAAGCAAGGAGTTACCATTGAAGAGATCTGATTTCATTTGCTCTGATCAACAATAGCTGGAAATCCACTGTGGTTTGGGGACTAATTTGGTGATTGTTAATTGCTCAATGTGGTAAGGAGAAGTTAGTGATACATAAGATACTTCTGTTGCTGATCTCAAAAACTATGAGTAATCCTCAAGATCAGCAGTGGGACCATGGCTGACTCAGCTCTATGTAATATCTGTAAACCCATTAGCAAAGCAAGAAGCTGATGAATTATTCTGGAGAGAACTCAAGGGGAAAGTGATTTCCTCTGTCACTAGTCAAGACAGAGCAATAAATGTGGTCTTACTTTGATTTGGTGTTACTGCAGGTTTTTCACTGACCTCTATCGTTGTCTTCAACACCCGCTCTGTGCTTCTTCCATCAGCCAGCTGTGAGCTAGAAAACACATAGGCTCTGACTCTTGTTAAAGCAGAGAGCAATTATAATGCATTGGATAATTTGGCACAGCAGAAGGAACCAAATCAAAGGTAACCTTAGGCTCGGGAAGTCCAGCAGGTGTGGTAGAAGCTTGTTTTGCCTGGGAGCCTGGATGGAGGAGGGGCTGGGTTAGGGGAGCAGAACTACGGCTCCGGGCAGAAAATGGTTCTTAAACTGACCCTGAATACAGGCCAGCATAGTAAATATTCCCACAGTGACATTCAAGGAAGCAGAACAGATTTTGTCATCAAGAGGGATAGTTTTTTATCCCTTTTCTCATTTCGGGGGCAGAGATGCATAAGGCTTTCTAGAAGTGAGAGGCAGGAAAAGAAATGAGTTGGGATCAAACAACTGTTACCTTATGTAACGCTTGACCTTTTTACCAGGTTTCTAAGTAGCCATTAAGTTGTGATTACAGTCTGACTTATAAACAAAGAATTGTTTGAAACAGAAAAGAGCTGAGATTTTGGGTTTTGAAATGTCAAAAATGATATGTTTGATGACTTCAAAACCTTTTCTTCAATGTTTTTGTTATTTTACTGGAATCAAATACTTTCTGCAAAGTGCATCAGCTTTGATGGATACATTTTCCACTATAAAAATACTTAAAATTAGAAATAAATAGAGACTATTTTTTTAAGGATCTCTAAGTATGTCAGAGCATGTTCCACGCATGAAGGAACATATGTCTTTTCTTGCTATAGAGATAATAACAGAACACAGATACGTCATTTTTAAATCAAGAGGAGGTATACAGATGGTAGCATTCAAATCACACTACTTGAAATCAGCTTGCATTTAGATCAGCTGACTTAGGTACTCTGCTGAAAATTAACTGTGTTTTAGCATCCTCACTATGATTTTTTTGTAGGTACAAAGCTGGTTTCTGTACCAGTATTCGACAGGATGGCCTCACAGAGCTGGTAACTGGAATGTTTTTATTTGACTGAAGAATGGTATGTACCAGCCTACTGTGCTTATATAAAGAAAGTAATTTTCTGCATCTCCACAGTCAGTCTTTAATAGTATTTATCTCAATTGTAAATGCAAAAGATACTGCTGTTTCTTTTGTTGTAATTTCTTCTCAGCAAGCGTGAACTGAAAATTATAATTTAAGACCCCCTACTGCAAAAGGTATTAATTTTCATAATATTTGGTGTTCTGTCAAAAATGCAAAAGTCTTACCATGAAGACTTTTACAATTAAGACAGTTATATCTGCAGTTTATAACTCAGTCCAGCCAGTATCAGATAAATAATAACATATTTAGATATCAATTTCAATGCTATATTAATGCAAATACAACTTGCTCAGCATAAAGAAATGTTTTCCTTTCACTAAAATCAAACTGAAGAGGAATGTTTTTATTCTCAGGGACAAGATCATCTTTTTTCTGTGAAGCCCTGTAAGCTACACGTAACTGCAGCATGTACTGTGTACTCATGGCCCTTTCAGGGTGAGCTCTGATGTCTCCTCACAAGCGAAGCTCTAACTTAGCCACCCTGCCAGGGACTGGTTTGGTGGCCTGGGCTGGTGTAGTTTGTGGAACATGCTTCAGGAATATACACGTGTTAAGTCTACGACTTCTTTTTTTGAACTAGAGCCTATCTTCTAGAAAGTGAACCCATTTGTATTTAGTGTCTGTAAGTAATGGAGAATCCTCATGTCTGTAAGCCATTTCAGTATATTTTTGACACTGCTAGTCATGCATTATTTCCAGTCTAATCTTGTTTGGATTTGGTGTACAGTCTCTAGAGCTCATCTGTGTCTTTCTTAAAGATCCATCTACTTTTCTGCATTTGTCCAGGTTACCTTTACTTAAATAAAATTACCTTCACAGCATAGCTTCATGACAGTTAAGCCATCATTACTGCTTCCTCCTCCCCACTGTTTCAAAGTAGTCATGCCGACTCGCAGGCTGTTATTGCTTGCTTAGTGGTAATACCTACCTTCGTGTTGGCTGTGCAATGAACCTGGCAGGCAAACAGATCTAAGCTAAAACCATCTTCCTTTTCATTTTAGCTATTGTCTTTTAACTAGCCTGCTTAAAAGTACCTCACACTGAAAATTTGTGCTGGGCCAGAAATTATTGCTCAGGAACAGGCAGGAGAGGTTCTTTCAGATGCAGTACCAGCTCAAAAAAATGTGGAAATAACAGCACTAGTTTGCTGCTAGAAGGCAGGCTTTTGGGGCATGGAAGATAGTGGGTTTTTCTGAACATTAAGTTGGACAGGTCAAAAAATGAATTACAAATCCTAATTCAAGACTTCCCACGGGCTCATGTGAGAGCAGAGCTTCATCAGTTTGTACTTGTCTACTCTTCAGTACCTCTGTTGGAGATAACTCTCAACTTGGGCAAATAATTTCTTCTTGCTTGGTCATCAGCATGGGTTGTCATGTAATCTGTTTTTTCCTAACCTTCCCCCTTCTGTTCTGAAGCATGGATTGCTGTAAGTCATCATCTGGGTTTTCTAGCTTTCTAAAGGTGCCTTTCTCAAAACCTACATGAAGGAAAGATTTTTCATTGTGCTTACTATTCTGTAATACATGTAATCCTCGACCAAAAGGGTTGGGTTGATTGTGCTTTCAGCAGCTGTTTCATCTGAACTGCACTTTTCCAGAGATCACTCTCGGGTTGATTCTAGCAGCTGTGAGATAAAGAAGAGAGAAGTTCAAGCAATGAAGCAGTTCAAATGTCAAAACATACTTTTGAAAGACAATTAAAACTGATTATTTGCAGAGTTCATGATCACACCGTGGCCAGCAGTGTAAAAAAGCTACTGAGGTTAATAGTTTTCTCCATACTGTACTGGATAAGCAATCTGAATGTCTCTGGGAAACAGTCCTTTGTGGCTGTCTGTTTTAATGAGCTTTCAAAGCAATTGCCAAAGTCTCTATTTCAGACACCAGAAAGTCTTCAACTTTACTGCCATTTGAGGAAAATCCAATAACATCAGGTTAAAGTAGCCTTGAGATTCTTTGCTGGCTGACAAAGCTATTAGTGTCTATTTAGAGTTCAAAGACCTGGGCTGATTTTTTTTTTTTTTTTTTTTTTAAAAAAGCAAATCACCAAAAGCATAACTAAAAGAGCTGAGTGCTCAGCATCTTGGGAAGCCAGGCCCATCAAAAGTGTACAGAATCATTAATGGCTTATTTTGAGTCACCAAACACCATTTTATAGTGAAATGACTCTTTCCAGTAAACATGAACCAGATGTAAATGTGTTCTATTGTAGTTGCAAAGTATGGAACTTGAAGAGAAGGTCTTGGTAATCACAAAACTTGAATCTTCAAAAAACAGTTTGAAAAACTCCAAGTCTAGTAAATCAATCAAAGGATGAAAAGGGGTTGGGCAACAGGGAAGATCAGTGCAGTCATGCAGCAAGGGAAATACCCCATAAAGAGGACCTATACTGCAGACCTGTGTTTACAAAAGCAGTGCTCAGTTTCCCCACCAAATTCTTTAACTGTATGTGTTCACCACCCATAAAAATCATATTATAATGGCCCTGTCTCTACACATTACAATATTTCTTTCTAATTCTACAACTGCTTTATATGGATGTTAGCAAGGTAAGCAAGGCTAGCAGAGGCCATTTAAAAAAAGCAGTCTTTTTCTGTAGCTGGTATAGATATAAATACACACCGATTCCCGTCATAATGGAACCAAGATCAGCATGAGCTGTGGACCATATACAAATGCAGTGGGTTCTCTCGTGGGTGGGTGGGAGCTTTGTCCTCATCAGGAGAATGGATATGTCCTCATATCCATCCTAGAAGGATATCTGGTGACACTCTGCTAGCGGCTAAAAAACATGTCTAATTCCCACCTTGCTTTACTGGTTCAACTCTCTTGAATTTGAACAGCTACTTTCTTCCTAGCTGCACTGTGAAACAATGAAATAGGTGTGGTGCCAACTTGAAAGAATAAGCAAAGTAGCTTGCTTATACTGGAGCACTATCATATTTGTAAACTCAACAGAACACATTAAATAGCTGTAGTCCAAGATCCCTGTTTCAATCACATCCTGGAGAAGTTGTTTCGTGACTGATAAGTTAATTGTTAGATCTTGCTCATTCAGCTCTTCAATTATGTGCTACAGGTGTCAGGATAGTGGATTTTTGTGATCTTGTTTGATGCTTTGTGACATATACCAACCGAGGCATCTTAGAAATTATAAGCCAAAAAAGAAAATTCAGTGTCTTAAGGGAAATCATCCATTCAAAAGAAAAATCTGTATTTTAATCTTCAACTTCTTACAAAATAATTAATGTTTATTTAAAGCTTCCTCACATAAATTTAAGCAAATAAATAACTGAAATGCTCCACAAATAAGAGCAGAGATTACATGATTTCAGTTGCATGTAAGCAAATGATTTCCACGCATGTAATGACTACCTAAACAAATAGGCACTTAAACATGCAAGTGATCATTATATACGGTAATGTCTTGTTCTTATCTAGCAAGTCATGTATCTTGCATGGTAAGTGCATTTTGTGTAGGAACGTATTTGTGTAACTTCTGCCTAGGGCCTTTTTCTCTGTCTTCTCTCAGCTCATGGGAGAAGGTTAATTCAGCTCATGTCATTGGGTGCTCAGTGCCCCCTGCAGCTTTTGCCCATTTGATTGAATTTGGCTATTCTTGAAAGACTAGATTTTCAACAGCATTTTATGAATTAGATAATGAAGTTCCCATTTTTAATACTTGTATCTCTTGAACAAAATAAAACACAGGTGTTAGTCATGAAACAGATCAAAAATTGCAATCTGTACTGCAGGTTTCTCACTTCGACAAAACTTTAAATTAAGAATGTTAATTTTAATGTTTCTCGACACATGTAGTTTCAAATGCAGTAAAATCAGGTGACAAGCCTTCAAAGATGCAGTAACACATACAGAGCACATGAAAAGTGAGAAGTGGGAGAGTAGGGGGGTCACTCTGCTGTTCAATAAAGGCACATCTAATGCTGAGCAGTAGGTGCTAATTTCCACCCTTTTAAACCTCTTCTTTCATAATGGGCCAAATCCATAACCTTCATTTAAAGAGTAGAATTGTGGTTTTATGTAGTTGTACTGTAATGGGTAACGGACTCTTCCATCCTTAAGGGAAAGTCTGCTTTAGTTTGAAAACTGCATCTCACCTTGAACTATTACAAATTAATGAAGGGTCTAACTTTAGACACAAAGAAGCCAGGAAGGTTCTGAGACTCTTCAGTGGTCTAGCCTGGTTTTTACCTGTACAGAGTCTCTCTCAATCTCTCTCTCTCTTCCTCCCTCCTCTCTTAGTGATATTAGCAACTTAATTGATGTGTTATTTTTGGAAGTCTYTGTTAAATCCTGTGCTTGTAAGCTTTCTAAGAAAGCTCTGAACCAAGTGTGCCTTCTGGTCATGTATTACTATGTTCTCACAACACTTCCCGTGGTTCAGCATAACTTCTAGGAAGACAKCAAGATAAAGCACGTATGCGAGACCTTTTATTCAGAAACTATACTGGAGTATTAATGTTTCCACATCCGTCTTGAGTTACAATGTGTCTGTAGAAGTTAAACTGAAGGAAATGAATCTGCATAAAAGGGATTCGTCTGTCTTGCAGAGAAATCCTCTTTAATTTGAATGTTGACTGAGGCTTGGTGCCAGCACATGAAGCTGTGTTGCAACACAGTGAAGTATAAAATAGGACCTTAGCTGTATGAAATTGCTCTGGCCTCTTCCTCCCACTGCCTTGTTCTAAGACGACTGAATGTGGAGGGAAACTAATTAGTACAAGGATATGTTGGAGGCTGGCTTCTCTGGTCTGCTAGAGCATTTTAAGATGTGCTTCTCCAAGTAGGGGACAGCTGCTCCCACTGCAGGAACCAATTCCCTCCAGCAGACGTCTGCAGAGAAAGGTAACCAAGGCCCACGCACCTGGTTCTGTTGCAATGTTTCATCCTCCTAGGTGCTTCATAGTACAGCCAGCAGAGCGAACAGCCTCAGAATAAAGAATACTTTAAAATGACTGTCATTTTAGCTATCCAGAGAAACCTCATGGTGGTATGCATGTTGTACATGTTTAACTGGAGCAGTTATATCTTTATGTTCTCAGGAATATTTTTAGGAGTATTTATTCAAAAGAACTGCTACATTGAGTGATTAACTATGTAATGCCTACAAATGTAATTGCCAGCTATATTTTAATTAGGCATCTCTTAACTTCATGTTTCAAAATGAGTGTAGTAATCATTAAATTACAGGTTTTTTCCTTTTACATAAGATGCTACCTAGCTTCTAACAGGCTCAATTAAAAAACTATTTCCTGCAACAGCCAACAGCTTGGCATTCGTAGGCATGTAGGAGATCCAGGTTTAATTCCGTATCTGAAGGGCCTTGGTGACTTGAATCAGTCCTAGGTAAGTGACCCAGTTTCTGGACTATTTAGGAGGTACATGGAAAGGTTGTTTTGGGGGTCTGAGGATGAGGAATATTTGATGTCACTGTGCACGGGAGAGAGGAGGAACACTCGGAAAGGAGCTCCTGTTTGCTCTGAAGCAGAGTAACTTCCAGATACCCACCTGCCTTTCACAGGACAGATTCTTCTTTTGCCTAATTTACCTCATGATTCTAAAATGATGGGATCTCTGAAATGCAATTTTTGTCCATTCACAATGATAAGAAAGCTACTACTAGATCTTGGTAGCAGTTATTTACATAAAGACTTGGAGTAAGAGAAAGTTTTCTTTGCCTTTGAGATACTATTTCTGACAGCTTACAACAAATCTCAGAGAAATGAGTGCTTATGTTCCTGCAGAGGTCTCATACTATTCATCTTAGGAAACATGAGTTTGTAGTTTTGAACTGTATAGCTTCTGCTTTACCCAGCCAGATTCTGTTCAACTCTAGGGAGTACAAAAATGTTGGCCTTTCTATGATTTGTTACTGTGGCTTATTTTAAACATGTTTCCTAAGTGATGTTTGCATTTGCCAGTGAAGTTTATTCAGCCTCAAATGAAGTTAACAGCACAAAAAATTCCAAGGATCATTTTTAACCTTTATGTTAATGTTTCATTGCTGCCAGATGAAAGCACCATCCAGTGGAAAACATTTGCTTATAACAATTCAAGATCAAATCCTAAATCATTATAGCAGGCCTAGAATCAGTGCACAGCTGGAATGTGAGCGTCACTGCCACATGCTGAAACGTACAGAGGTGGGAGAGCGAGCCAGGAGGCTGTTGCTGGCTTCTCAGCAGCCCACTTTGCCTCCAGTGCGATCTAGGCATACCAGAAACCTGGGGGCTGCTCTCTGAATTTTCTGCTTGCAAACATATGAGCACTTGAGACAAAGTAATTAATGAGAGGCTAGAATCCCTCTCTAACACTTAGCTTCAATGCACCACATTAATATTACTTAAATACTGGAGACTGGCACTTTGTTTTCTGCATCCTAGTAAAGTGAATTGTTCCTGTGCTTGATCTCATTTTCTTGACTCCTTACCTCTAAGCAGCACAAGAAAAAATTGATACTGCTTACCATATAGGGGAAAAAAGGGGGGGTTATGTGGGCAGAGAAAGCCTTGAAACGAGCCACTGTTGCCACTGTTTTGACAGAAAACAAAAAAACTTTTTGACATGTCACATCAGCACCTTTCAAAAAAAATTCAGTTTGGTAGTTTAAAAAATATTTACAAATACTGCATTAAAATAAGTTTGTTGTAACAGTAGTAAAATATATCTTGAATATTAGACTCTTACTTAATTTCCTTGGGTGTTCATTGAGTTGAACCATCCCAAACAAACCAGTAACAACTTCCCCACCCCAATATAACTTACTTCTACCTTGCTACATTCCTTGTTTCATTTTATTAAAGAAAGAATTAGCTGGAGAATGGGAGGAGGCAGACTGAAATCTGTCTGTCTTCTAATGTTTTGGCCAGAGATACGTCTGCTACTGACATAATTTGAACACAGTTGAATTTAGGAATTTGTCTACACTGGATTTTTATTATTTGTTTTCCTCAACATCAAAACTTGCACTATGTGATAAAATGTACAGTAAACTGCACTGGTTTTCTGATTTTTTTTTATCTTCTTTTTCCTCCAATACTCAGTTTTGTTTGAGTACTCGGTTTCATTTGAAATAGGATTCTACTACTGATAACCTTGACTGCAAACAAAACCTCCCACTTAGGCCTTTGCAAATTGTGACTGGTGACATCAGCTTTTATTTAAAGTTTAACTGAGGAGAACAATCTACTTTCTAGTGAAAACTGAAGGTAGCATCTGATTTTTCCTTGCTGTTAATAGCACCACAAACTGTTAGTCTGGTCTTTATATAGTAAAGTTTTGACTTTACCAGTAGCTGGCAGATGATGCATTCATGTTCAAGTCATCTGCTTAATCTCAGAGCTTTGTTAAACTAGGCAAATGACATTGCAAAAATCTTTCTGTAACGAAAATTGGAATAGTAGCTACTACAATAGCAAACTATTACCTAATTGTTATTAAATGCCAACACCCTGTGGTGACACCTTGTTAGATGTAATGCAATGTTGTACACAGCATTACCAGATCTCCACTTACTTTTTCACCAGCTGGGACCCAGCTAGGAGTATAAGTTTTGCTACTGTTTTCCCAGCAAGAGAGTCACCATCTTGCCATCAATCTGGCTTTCTCTGATCTCCTCTCAGGCACTCGAGTGTAGAAAGAGTTGCCTGCTACTGTCAGTCTGAGTGAGAGAAAGCAACTTCTTACTGTAACTGCTGACCCACGAGATTATGACTCGAAATTAATAAATAGCTAGACCTGATTCCATCAGCTTTGAGTGTGGTCATAYGACATCAATCAGCTTGTCCTTTACATAGCTTATAAATGCATGTTTTAAGAATAATTTCTGGAGTATACTTGCAGAAACGCAGTCAGCAGTGAATGAACTCCCTATCCCAGTCTAATCAGCCCTACGAAGAGCAGGATGAAACCAGACCCCACCAGACAGGTCTCACAGTGAGTTAGCTGCTCCCCTCACAAACACTACCACCCCTTCAACACTGAAACAAAACACATGTAAATCAGCTGCAAAGTAAAGTCAAAGTCAATAACATGGACTAACTCGGTTCAGTGCACAGCTGATCAGCAGTGTATGCCTGTTCCAGCTAAAAGTGGCTAAATAGAGAATCCCACCAGTGAAGTACTGCAGGTGGGGAAAAATCCCAGCTTTGTCATTCTCAAGGCTGTAGGCTGAGATGCCATCAAGTCCAGAGAGGAGGTAGCCCATGCTAATACATGGTGCAAGGAGGAGATCACCCTGCCCTTTTTCTTCTTTCTCTTATTAGTAAATGGCTATGTACGCTTTCTCCATGTGTTCAGGCTGCCTGCAAACACTGCCCCTTGGATCTTGGCCTATCTTGTCAAATATTGCCTTGTGATAGTATTGAAAATATGAGTGTTGTGTACAGAGTTATCCAAGATATAACAATTTAGCAGGTACCATGGCCTCTCAGGTGGCAGGTTTGGATGTAATGTGGCTAGATGTTGGGTTTGCCTTGAATCTTACTGCATTCAGTACCGGTGCTATACTTCCTTCCCCATGATGCAGTCTTCCCTTTCAAGTTTAAAATACAATAATCAGATTGTGAGTATTGTTTCCAACCTTAATTGGTTTAATTTAATTAGTTTATCATTAGCTCTGGATCAGGACCTTGCTGCAGTACTCTCTCTGTTATACTTCATTTAATTATATTTAATRCAATCTCTTTGTTTCCCCAGAGGCTAAATAAGCCTGCAGCCAAAGACTCAAAATCAATACAGAGGGCTATTCTCAGACTCTGTGTTTTCAGGTAGGTCTGGAAGAACCAGGCTTAAAACATGCATTGAATCTACCGTTTAGTTCCCCATCTCTCCATAGTACTGCATGACCCCCTAACCTGGTAGCAGGAAACCAACACAATTTAATATGAAGAAATTATTCTTTCTCTCTGTACAGCTAATAACCTGGTCTGGTACCTGGTTTTGCTATTTTACCTTCCTTTGCACCATTTCTTCCTGCCTGGTCTTTCTATATTCAAATGATTATTTTAACTGAAGACTTTCGTTTTATTTGAAACATCTGCGGGAGACGTGCATGGTACCGAGCACCTCAGCAGAGCATGTGGGTGTTCAGTTCAGTCTCATTTCCACATTTATGTACTGAAATTGTTAGTTTCCTAACAATACTTACTAGATTTATCAGTTTTCTTTCCATTCTCCAGCACAAGTGGAATTCTGCCATTGCCAATGAATTCCTATGGTTACCACCATTGCTGTGGCTCCATTTCCCATACRAGAAAAGGTAGTTTTCATGCACTGGGGGCTATCCTGCTGTTTCCTAGGATACTTTTCACAGAAGCCAAAAGATGCTTCTTTCAGCAAAAGAAGTATTGCTGATTGCCTACAGGTAGGGTGAAAAGGGCAGAGAGCAACTGGTTTGAGCTAAAGGGAAAACAGCGTGAGGAGCAAAACTGGCAGAATCTGATGCCTGGAAATTTGCACCCATCTCTTTCCATATCTGCTTTTTTAGAGCAGCACCAGCTCCTATTTGCCTATTTTTACTGCCTCCACACACCCTCCCTACAACAAGAGAGTCCTGAATGGCAAAGTATGTCTTCAGGTTTCACTGCTGGGTATGTTGCAGGAAAAGGGGATCACTGTGAATGAAGCTCCTCAGGAACAAAGCAATTATCAAAAGTGAACAAATTAGCATTTCCTCAAAAACATGGAGCCTCTACGAGCATGAGAGATGTGAAGACTAACTGGGAATGTGACTGGAGGTGAAGGGAGAATATTGATCCTCTGTTCTTGCTGGGACAGATGCTCAGAGGAGGGCTGAATTCCCTCTGCTTTGGGGAGAACCTGGCTTCCTAACATCTCTCACGTGTCACTGTCCTCTATTTTTGCAGGTGGGTTTGGTTCGGCAGTAAAAGCCAACAAGGGATTAGGTAAGAGTCTGGTTAAAACCTCTCTCGTACAGAAGAATTACATGTTCCTCTGGATGTTTCTGTAGCAGTACCAGGACCTTTTGCCCAAGTTTCAATTATTATAACCCCGTAATAACACATTTCACCCAGGAATACCAAAGGGTTTCATAAAATTAGCTCTATGGTCTTGCTGTGCTATGCAGTAGGGATTTATTGTAATTAAAGCTGATTAAAAATGTTCCAATGAAATTATTTTCTATTGGATTATGTATACTCTACAGCATTACAATGTTTCCTCTTATTTCGCCCTAGGAGCCCAAGGAGCCTTGAGGGAGAAGGCTGCCACATGGTGCAGAGCCAACCTTGAGCATTCAAGACATAGCCCTTCTCCAAAGCAGAAAGTCTTAAATGGCAGTCCAAGAGGCCTTGAACAAGACTGCCAAGGATGCAAGTGTTCTTGGCTGCATGGAAGGAAACTTGAAGGCAGAGTCTCCAGGAAAGAGAGATCACTGTCATTTTGAAAGGCTGAAATAAATCTTTTGCAATTCTCATTCTGTGGTGACAGATTACAACAGTCTTTCTGATGAAGAACAACTCTTCTTTTTTTCTTCTTCTGGAATTTCAGACTTGTTTATTCCAGCCTACCCTCCTCCTCTCCCCATACACAGAGGARTGGAGGCTTTACCAATGTCTTTGGCTTTTCCAAAATCTCCTGGGAAACATAAGATATAGCCAGCAATAAAGACCAGCAGCTATTATCATTGCTTTGTGTTACGATAAGAATGCAACCCCTGACACTCATTTTTAAAAGGCTGCCTCCCTTCCGTGATGTGCTTAGAAACCTTTTTTTTAATGAACGGACAAGATTAGCCAGTAATGATTCTTGAACTGAATTGCCTCTGGACTAGCAAACCACCTTCTCTTTTCTACTGGGCTTTATTGTAGGAATGGGGACTTTTAATTTGCTAATAGGTGACTAAAAATGCAATTTTTTACAACTCCGGAGTCTAAGTGCATGGAACCATACTCTGCTCCTTCTTCAAAGAATCGTCATGTAAACTTGCTTTCTTCAGCTTCAGTAGGGTCATTCATGACCTTACATCAACTCTCAGAGTTATGTTGTGCTACTCTGCTGTAACTAACATCAGCATCCCACTAATGTGTCAGTTTAGAAATACTAATCATCGTACTTCTATTTAAGACCTACAGCAAGCCAAAAGTTATAGTTGACTATTTTTAGGTGTCTGGGAGCAGCTCCAATAATTATAAAGAACCAGAGCAGCAAGCCCTATTTATAGATATCAATTCAAAATAAATACAGAATAAGAAAGAATTATGACTTTGAGAACTACTGCTTTTAAAGCTAGCTATGGAAGCATAACCTACTGCTGAAATGATAAGGTAGATTCATGAATATATTGCATGCTATATGGCTGAGCTAAAGTCAGTACTTGGAAATAATTATTTTTTTTWAAAAATGCTACTTTTGGAAAGAGAAGTTGCCTGAACAATCTTTAAAACAGGCAACATATTTTTTTAAATTATTTTATAACTTAGGAACCAAAATGTTTGTGACTGAATCCTCTTTTTCACTGTCTTTTCTTTAAAGACTTTTATGCCATCATAAGAAAACTTTTACTGTCTTGTATCTGAGAGAAGATTTGCAAAAAAATTGAAAAGACTTTACAAGTGTGGGAAGTATGATACAGAAGTATAAAGGCAATAGTCAAAGTCATCCCAGTGTAGCAATCATGCTTAAATATATGCTGAATTTTAAGCAATTAGATTAATTGGATCAGGATGAAGGGTAGCGCATGGAGTGAGTTTGGAATGAACAAAGGAATTCCTAACCTCTTCATACTGTTTGTACTGTAACAGAAAGTCATAGTCCAAATCTCCAAAAACCAGACATGGAAAAGGAAACACTGGCAGAACTTTCTGCTTTGAGCATTACATGGTACAAAATGTTAGAAGTCCTGCACCAATAGGGATATGGAATACACATTTGGTTCAGGTTTCCACAAAGCTCTGGAAACTGCTCAAGAAGTTGCAGTGGAAGCAAAGCATGGTGAATAAAAGAAATCATAAGGGCGAAGCATGCTTAGTAGTATAAATCATTTAAAAGATGGTGAAGTATATCATCATGCATTTAGTGAACAGTTTTTCTTATTAAAATATACTTTGCAGTAATGACTGCAGCATTGCTACAGGAATATATGAGCATTAGACTGATGATTTAAAGGTGAAATGAACTTAAAAAAATATGATTGGCTGTTAAAGAGGAAGATACAAAAGAGGAAGATACATAAGAAGGAGGAGKAGTAAATTGCCAGGATGACATTCTCAGTCATCTTAAATGGAAGCTTATGCAAAGAGACACTTCTACAATGTTACAAGGTAAATTGCAGTTTATTCTCTGACAAGCGTTCAGAAGGGAATTTTTTTGAATAACAGTTTATTCAGTTTAGATGTTTGGAAGACACCGTTTTGTCAGGCTGTAGGGTCTTTGATACTTGCTTTTATTTGTGCAATGTGCAGAACTGCAAAGTCATGGCTTTGTTCTTACAACTGAAAGTACCTCCTTRTCTATTTTGCTTTTAACGTTTCTAGTAGCTGTTAGAACCATTCAAGATTTTTTTTTTCCGCTTCTTGAGCCACTGAGATCAGAATTTCCACCCTGTCTTGTCTTTGATTGTTTTTTATTATGAAAGGTAACCAGAGGAGTTTGGATACCTCCCAGGAAATTAGTTTACAGGTTCATGAGAACTCAGGTAGAGCTGAGGATCTATTCTCAGTAAATAATGTAACTGTGCACAGTTGTAGAGAAGAGGAAGGCACACGGGCTTGACTCAAGCAGTATTGTCTTAAGCATAGGATCAGCCACCAAGCTCCTTGAGCTCTGGAACTAGCAGTGGCTTTCGTCTTGCTTAACTTCAGRTACAGCACTAGCCATCAAAGCTAGTCGTGCTAAGCTCAGTTTATAGTCAAGGGAGACAGTTAGGCACAACTGGGCCATGTTTCAGCTGAACTCTTTTGGCACCTACTGTGAGATGAGAAAAGTTGAGCCTTCCACTCTAGTGAAGAGGTTGCACTCTGTAGTCCGCTTCCTGATGTCTGTTGGCTGTTTGGCTCAGATGCACGTAGTCCGATGAATCACAGCCTCATTTGTGACACCAAGTATAGTTAGGCCCATCCTCACATCCAAATTAAAGCTCTAATCATTGAGTCATTGAAATAGCTGGCTCTCCTGTCTCGGGCTGGTGCTCTCCGTAGTCCTGTAAGACTATGCCTGAAAAACCTGGCATCTTGAGGACAGGATATCAGCAAAGAGCCTACCCTGCTGCAAGAGGGTGATGAAGGAGGGGGATAGTCTGGACCTCACTGGTGTTTGCCGTGGGACTGATGAGCTACACACAAATAGCACTCTGCCAGCTTTCTGAGACATATGCGCAGGTCGTAGTCTGAGCACGTCAACAGGATGTCAGGAGGTTCATTGGACCAAGGATGAAGGCTCTGACAACAGTCAAATGCATACTATAAGTGTACTTCTGTGCCCTTGACTGAAGTGTTTAAGCTCTAAAATGCTCTTTTCCACCTTCCCTGAGACATCTTAGGCAGCTTTGACACGCGTTGATTATCATTTAATTGTTTTATTTTACTTTTCTGCCTATTAAGGCCTTAGTTTATTACATAGCTGTTCTTGGTGTATTGTTGTGGCTCCTTTGTCATCACCTTATCTATCTGATAAGGACTTCTACTTCATCTACTTTTCATTAGGAGGACATTTTTTGCTCGGTTTAAATATACAAGTGTTGGGCATTTGATGAAACAATGAAGAAAACTTGGAATAGAACATGATGAGGTCCATGATGGTCTTTATTTCATCTGGCAATCTTGGTATGTCAGTTTAAAGCTTTGTTTTATTAGAACATCAGTACAGAACATTGCAGCCTTCTGTGTAACGTCAGTCATAGGATTAATCAGCATTAACTCCATATTATACTAGCACATCTGCTGGAAAAATATCTGACAGAATTGATCATTTAAGATTGAATGATGTTCCCAGGCAACTTGGGACCATTACAGAGTTTTCATTCCCTTCTCTATCAAAATAAAAACATGAATAATTAGTTGAGAAGAAAAAAAAAATGAATGGTTGTCCCTCTGAGAAGAGAATGGAAAGGCAAACACCTGATATAGGCTGATTTAAGTACTGCAGGATGTCAAGACATATTGRTATGAGATATGCATAAGAACCTATATGGAGTGTAAAAGAAGTAATATTTTTGTTTATCAGGGGCTAAATTTTGTTACTTGAAAGAGAAAACCCCTGCAAGGATTAAGTAAGGATGGGAAGACAATGCTACTCTGGTTACTTTATGTCAAAGAACTTAAAGAGTCTGCAGATGACAGCTCTTTAAAAAATGGTTTCAAGAGATTTTTTAAGCATCCATTTAGGAATAAGCTAAGAGAAGTACCTGCCATACTTTATCAGATTAGTAGCCTAACTCACTTCTCATCTTTAGAGAGTACAGTTTATGGGTTATTGATAACAGTGAGTTTAAGGTTCAGTGAAAAGTGAAAGAAGTTATGCTTCAGTCAAAAGCAGGACATATTTTCAGAATCTCTATTGTATGTGTCAGTGCTTGCTGGGCASAAAAACTTCTGTTCAGGAAAACTGTGAGCAGACTTATTGCAAAGATTTGAATTAAAAGACAAAGTAAATAGGGAAGCAAGTGCTATGTGTCCTCAGATTACCAACCATTCACTCTGATTGCTGGAGAGAACCACACCTTTAGTTCTGTAAACTCTACTTTGAAGGCAAAAGTCATAGATGATAACTTTTCAGTTTAATCAAAGAGTTGGAAGTCGTGAAGGGCCTTGGCAGTCTGGAAGCAGGTTGATTTGACTGCAGTGACAAGTGCCTTTTGGTTCCTACTGTGTCATATTCACAAATTAATGTAGTTTGATTTCTCTTTGTAAATTCACATAGCACATTTCTCCACAAGTATATTCTCCATCTTGGAGATCTAATTCTTGCCCTCATGGACAGTTCTGGTAACTGGGGTTGCCTTGGGAAGAACTGATGGTTTTCTCATCCATTTATTTCCATCTCTGTTAGCCCTGACATTGGTGTCCTGCTTATTATTCTTCTATTTCTCTAGAGAAAAAAGTCTCATGTATTCCACCTTGAATAGCATGGTTTTCTCAAATAAACCCACATTCACTGCTAGTCTCTGCAATTCTCCTCTTGCCAATGTGTTGAGTAGTCTTTCCCCTTGCATTTTCCTTCTTGTTGCTTTCGCCTTCTGCTGGGAATTTTTAAATAGCCTGTCACTATTCTCTTGATTGCCTGAGATTTGGATTTGTGTCTTGAGTGACTTGGAAATAGCCTTATCTTCTAGAATTGATACTATATGAGAACTCTAAATGGGGATTTTCCCAGCTGTAGCAGATTTATGTTTTCCTGACTGCTGCTCCACCTGTTCATTTTTTTTATGGGGGGGGAAATCAGTGTCCCTCTAGGTAATTTCTTTCACTTTCTTTAATAATTAAATCTTATTTTGAAAATGATGCRATTTCTCTATCGCTAGCTTTACGATGGAGCCCAAGAGGTGAGAAATGGTGACATAACACATTACATTTCACAGTGACTGCATCGCTTGAACGTGTGAAGTGTCTCTTGCAGACAGCTCAACTTTAGCAATTTTGCAGTAACGCTTTTAATGCCAGACTGGATTTTCTCTTTTGGCTGTTCTAGGAAGTCTTTCCATTCTGAAGTTGTACTCCTTGCTTTATTTTTTCTGACATCTGATTTTAAGCTGAATGCCCCTTTGTGCTCTGGCTGTGACTGCAGCTCTCTAGCTGTCTGCTTCTCAGTCCCTCACTTCTCCACAGATAGCTTCAGGCACAGTAGTTAAGTCTTGCAGGTCAGTACTTCTTGCTGCAAGAATCCTGAATGTCAGATTGTTCCTCAAATAATAAATAGCAGCGGGTCCCTAGTGCCTGCTTTAGGCCGGTTAATTTTATATTTCCCAGTGCCCTTCCTGTTTGTCTCCCTTTGGGCTGAGACACCTCTGTTCAGAGCAAGCTAAAACAGCCTCTTAGATGAGATTTTGAGAATCAGTATTTGCCTTTTAATTTGAGAGCCATTCTTCATTAATACAGTGCTCTGCTTTTTTTTTTTCTTCCTGTGGAGTGTCATAGGGTCAGAGCTAATGATCTTTTGCTGTCTCTTCAGAGCTCAACTGTAAATATCCATCTTAGTCCACAACTCTACAGTTCCCTGCAGTGACAGAATCCAGAAGGAATATTACTGTATGTAATTCCTCATGTATTGAGGATGTTCATATATTTTATGCATTCCATTATGTTGACTTTTTAATGGCAAATTACTGATGGAGTGAGGATGCATGTCACATGCATGTTCTTTAGGGTAATTTACATATATTGTAGGTAATATAAATATACGTAATACCTAGGGCATTATTGATACCTGATACCTATTACTGAACCCTTTCAGCATGATTGCTAAAGAAAAAGCTAGAGATGAGAGAACAGTAGTGGCCAGATGAGAGAGGGAAGCACCTTTGGGAAGGTGCCTCTCCATGCACCCTGGCTGCTGGGCACAAAAAACCTCACGGCTCTGCTGTGCCTCTGACCAGGGCAGTCTGTGGGGCCATAGAAAGGGAATGGGCGGTGGGACTAGACCCCTTCCCTTTCCTTGCTCACAAGCTTCCCTGGCCCACCGTGCAGTGGCACAGAGCGCCCGTATCGTATGTGATCACTGCACTGCATCAAGTCTGAGGTACAACTAGGCATCCTCTTTTCACTGCATCTGTCCAGCCTAAGGTGGACAACGTATGGCAGATAGCTGCTCATTGCGTACATGTTATACTGCTTCCTTCTCTGCAGATGAGTCCATGGGCAAATGCAGTGCTGTTCTGACTGGGGGAGAGTATCGCCCACAGTGGTACTAGCCTGGGAAGGAGAGAAAGGTCTCCTTAGCACGTGTCCTTCCCAGTAACATACCTGGGGTCACGCCAGCCAGTTTTATTGACAGCATCATAGCCCTTATAAGATCTCACTAATACAAGGCACTCTAGGACAGAGATGGTAGTCTTTACTACTTGCTGAACACAGTGGGGCCGTGATTTTACAGCTCATAGGTGTAACCTTAATGTTAGGAATAAGTCAACCAGTTTCTTTTTTCTATGATGTTATCATTCAGCAGCCTCTCATTACAGAAGGTTCATAGTGCTATTTGCACAGGTTGTCATCACTAATCTTTGCCTCTGTGTGATGATTCATTGTCTAGCATTTTTTTGTCTTTTTCACTAAATAAATTTTAGGCATAGGTGAAAAATTCAGTGATGAATTAAAAAAAGGCTAATTAGCATAGTACAATGGTTCCCAAAAAGCAAGTAAAAAGCATACATAAAGTACCTTATAGAAGTCTCAGATTATCTTGTAAAGACTTATTTTATCCTTAGGAAAGCCCTTTACGTCACCTATATAGAACATTTGGGTTCCTTAGCATGGCGAAATGTTACTTTCTGTTTCTCTTGGGGCCCACTGATTTTTTATTGTTCTCTAGAGCAGATTAGACAGAACAGAGAGAAATTTGATGATAGTCTTGCCCTAAGCTCAGTCTGCATCTGTAATATTCATAAGAACAAATGATTTATGCATAAATGTGCATGAACATTCAGATATTAAAAAAAGAAAACCTATCCTAGAAATTGGATGAACCTTGGATTTTCATCTGGTAAATCAAAACAGACTGTAGAAAATCCTTTATATTCCTATTTAGGCAATAGCTATCCTCCAGTTTATTAAAGTTTATAGMTCTGTCAGAGGAAAAACTATGCCACGCTCCTAGAAATAATAGGTGGGTGAGGTTCAAGAGCCACCCAGTGGTTTAAATTGCCTGCATATACCATTCAGAGACCTGTTACAGGTTGGGAAAAATGTGGATCTCTCCATCAATGGGAAAAGGACCAAAAATGAGTGTATAAAATATCCATAGCTAATAATTAATTAGGCTCTACTCTTAATACCTTGAGAAAAAAAGGATATTTTCCTTGGTTCTTAGTTAAAATGCAAGAAGCAAGTCTATTTTTCATACAAAGACACATAATATATTAAGATGCCATGTCAAGGACCTACCTACACACACAGTTTTGGGCTTCTTGTTTTCAGCTGGTTTTTGTACTCTCTTTTATCTGTGGGTGGCTGACTACAGCCGTCCTTCAAATGAGTTTTATCATTTTTATGTCTATCAAGCTGTCTGTGAGGCAAGTGGCAGGGCTGCAGACTCTGCCCCGAGTTCTCCGTAGGGAATTCCTGTTATTGAGAATTCTGCTTCTCTTCTCAGCAATCCATTTCTCCTCAGCTTCCTCTGAGGTGCTCAGACTGGCAGAAGGAAACAGACCCAAAAATGTTTCAGTAGGTGAGACAGAACAGTTAAGCTGTAACTGTATAGACAGACATCAAAGAAGCCCATCAATCATTTATCCTAGTGAGATAACGCCAAACTATTAATCATGGTGCAAGTACAATATGGTTCATTGGTCACTCTTAAATACAAGAGATTTCTAACCAAAATCAATTATGACAAATTTGTTAATATTCAAAGTTTTTCAATGTTTCATCAAACTCTTATTTTCTGTGGGTTTTTTTTTGCTCAGATGTCACAACTGATAACCATACATTATAGAATCTCTTGATCGTGCTATGATGTTGTTTTCATTTTTTCCTTTAAAGGAACAGTGTTTCACTGTACCACTAAGCTAAAGCTTTTCTCCCTCCTCCTAAAACTAGGGTGTGAGGGAGAGGTAGATTATCTCCCCTCTCAGTTTCTTATAATCTCTGGTGTTAGTCATGCAAATATGAATATTCTGAATATTTAAATAGTCAAAACTGATACCTATGTTTCCATGGAGAGACTTTATTCTTTAACAAATCAACTTTTTTTTCCCTTTAAAAAAACAAGAAGAAAAAGTATGACAGGGTAATTCTAGGACCAGCTGAAACCCTTTCCAAAAAAAATGAATTGTTGTGTAGTCATTAGATTTTTCTTCCYTGTTCTTTATGCAGTTTGATGAACATCATTAAACTTTTATATCTGGTGCAGATATTGTCTGAAGAGATCACAACAATCTCCATGAATTCAGTAAACTTTGAGGAGGACACTAAAACCTCAGGTGTTCTGGAAATACTGAATTCTATTAACTGCAAAAAATGTCATTTGTTTTACATCTATGATTCCAAGCAAGTACCAGTTTATCTCAGCAAGCTGCACTTCCTTATTCATTCAACGATAGAAATATCCAAATAATTAAGGAATTACAAAAATGGGAGGTGGGGTGGGTGGGAGGAGGGGGAAAATTAAGCCCAGAGAAGAGACTAGGCAAGGATAATAATTCAAAATGTGTATTTAAGTTAAAAAATGACACAGTGCTCTCTCACTATAAACTAGTCAAGGAGTTTTTCTTGCTTCTGGGAAGGGCTGTCTTTTCATAGATGCAATAATAATAAATACATTTTATTTTCACTTGAAGATGGCAAACATTTACAAATACCCTTTTTGCTCTTCCCAGTTATTTAAATATTTTTAATAGTAGACCTTTAGTAACTGTACAGTGGATCATTATTTGCACAGTTGGTTTACGAAATGTTTCAAGTCCCTGCAAAGTACTAAAACCTGGTTAATAAGAGGACCATACTACCAACATAGGAAATGATCTATAGGGACATGGAAAGTAGTCATTAGGAAAGGGCACCTTGGGGATAAATAGTATAGTCATGTCAGATAAAATGTATTTTGAGGGTCCAAAAGATCTCTGTGGGACAGTGAGGGCAAGGCAATAGCCAGCAGCTATGGGAACCCTTTATCCTGTAGCTGGACCTTTTTGTCAAATTTCACTTACAGCCCTTTCTTGCTCCTAGAGCCCTGAAGTAAGAAGAAGTGTGTCTGGAAACAACTACCTCCACAAGCACCAGAAGCCTGGTGAAGCCTGGCTATGGCTTGTCCCTTGTTGTAAAATCCAGTGGGAACATTGGCCAGAGGCTCTCCGTTGAGCCCTGTATTCCTGTGGCATCTTCCCACAGCACAGGCTGCTGCAGTCACTAGAGACCGGCCAGCAGAATGACAGTGTTAATGCCTAAAAGGTGGTGGAGTGAATTTGCAAATGTTCACATGATAACCTTTCCTCTGGTCCCTTTATAATCTTTGTAGGCACTTAATTATCGTTGAGACCTCTACCCTTCTGATTAAAACTAGCCAACAAGCTCAACGAAATCTTTATCTATTTTTTTAAAAGATGCTACAGAATATTAAGATTCTGGCTTTTAACTGGCTACAGTAAAATAAAACAGAAGTAAATATGGCCAGTACTCTCTCTTCAGCCTCTGCATACCTGACCATGACAGATAATCTTATCAGCATGTTTGCCGCATATTTACTGGTCATGTTTCACTAGTGCCTGAAGGCAGTCTCACTTCTGCACTGTAACAGATTGTGTAACATCAATTTTCACTGGACATGCCCAAACATATTTCTCCTTTTCGAGAATAAATCGTTCATTTCTTCCATAACAATGAGTGCAAATGTGATTATAGAAGTGCTGATACGGTCCTGAGAGCTACCAAGAGTAATAGCCTCCTATGATAGKAGGAGTTCTTTGCTGAACGACTAGATAAATCCTAGGGTTTGGACAGCTGGATAGCTATACATTAATCAGTATAGGCATGTATCTCTCTAGGAACTAGGGTTTAGTCCTCCCTTAAAATTCATTTTGCGCAACACCTTGAATGAAAAACCTCACTTCTTTTTCTTTCTGCATCACAGATTGCTCTTGGAGATGACATATGTTCAGATCTGAGGTGAAAATAAATACCATTTGCACATATGCCTTGCCCTGTCTGTTGGAGACAGTGGACTATATGGTTGTAGGCTTGTTGTCAGCACAGCAAAGTGGACAGTCTGGCAGATATCAGTGGTACTGGCTGGCTCTCCAGCAGTGAGAGACACGTCTGGATTGGGAGCTTTGCTGCTGATTAAGCCTGTGGCTGTACTGCAAGGACAGAAAGGGAACACCCATCCTTCCGTACAGGGACTGGGAACGGCAAAGACTTCAGGTATAAATAACATCTACAAACAGCTTTAAAAATGCTGGGTTTTCTTTGATGCATAATTGCAGTGGAAAGTAAAGTAAAGCTTTTGCCAAGAGAAGTCATTGTCACCACTATGACTGGGATCTTTCAACACACCGATATGCTTGTAAAGCTAGTTGTCTTCTGACTCCTATTATTCTGCTACCACCTGGGTTTCTTCCCTTAATGCAATTGTTTATGTATCTCTTAATCTCTTTTAGACTAAAAAGAAAAAATCACAGCATGTCAGTGTATTAAGAGAGCGCCCATATGATCACCAGCATGGATGGAAAAAGTTCTGTGAGAGTCTCAAGCACTCTTAGGAAAGGTGATTTTACTGCCTTTTATTTAGATCAGGACAGACTTTTCATACCTGTCCGTCTGTAGCAACAATTCTATTAATTTCAATGGGGCAAGATTAGCTCTTAGCTGTGCTGAACAATAAAATACTTCATCTCATTTTGCCTAGCATCCTTCTTCCTTTGTGTGCTTCACTAAGTACAATCTCTCACACAGAAAACCACGCTAGTAATACTGCAACAATTAAATTTGTCATCTGCCATATCTGATTACCAGATCTTAACAATCAATCTGAGGGTTTTAGTTTTGGTTTTTTTKGAGATAGACTGCACAAGGTCAGACACCAGAAGGAATGAAAGTGCAGGGAAAAAAAAGCTGTTGTGAAAAAACAGTTCCTGGGAATGCTTTTGTTGAAAATAAGCATAGCCTCTTATAAAAGTTAAGACCTAGGGACTGATCTAATCTCCTGAAATGAACCTGAGATCCTGAAAGGACTTTCTGATGATATTACACAATCATGCACACTTCTGAACATTTGATGGCAGGAAAACCTCAGAGAATCTTTAAAAATATTTAATATAAAATTTCATATACATTGTCTGGAGAAGAAATTCCTTTTAATGAAAAACGTCAAGATTCAAAACACACAAAACCAAACTCTCTTCACATTAGTTTTCAAGTTGGATCTTTCAGAAATTGCAAGAATTGGAGCAAGCCTATCCAAGTCAGCAGTGGTTGGTGTGCTCGTTTGGAAGAGGCTCCATTTCAGATTGCTCCTTTGGACCAGAGTGTGTGTCATGGGCAGAGGAGCCTCAACATCCTGCTTATTTTCAGGTGTATGTATCATCTGTCTTATACTACAAACCTTATCTTAGAACCGAGAAACCTTTGTAAGCATCTTCTGCCAAAATTCTCACAGCTCTAAGTAATTTTCACTTTCAGAAGAGCTGAGTGCAGTTCCCATTTACATTATCAATTAGTATTTCTGCCTTACAGCTTTCATTGTTCCGGCCTACCACATGCAACCAGCTACCATCACGGCGCAGTGGGTGCACAGCCAGCCTGGCTTCTACGGAGCAGCAGTGAGTAACATAATTATTATTCTGAATGGCAAAATAACTACCTTCCTATCTCTATATTTAATGACACAGCATTAGCTGTGGGCCCTTGTCACCGCTAAAAAGAGACAAATACAAGAAGTGCATGAATTTTATAGATAAAATATTTGAGACTTTCCAAAGCTTCATTAGCACTGACGTATTGCCTATGTGGCATAAGAGCGTAGAGGTACATAGTCTGCTTTTAAGTGAGACACCTTAAGTACTACAAGGAGTATGGTGCTGCGTTCAATATTTGGACAACATACATAGCTAAGTTGACCTCAATGCTTGTAGTACTCAAGCTGACAGCTCATTTAGGGGATGCCATGCAGTTCAGCACAACAGGTAGGCATACCTTTACTGCAAACAGAAAATGAATATTCAACAAAAATCATCAACGTATGACAGATGTTGTACCCACAGTTCTTTTTAGCAGGCACTGTATAAACAACTGGAAAACTCTATAGGGAAACTGTTTTAAAAACTCCGATATAATCGCCAACAGTTATAAACTGCCCAGGATGGTACAGGGGTACCCAGCTGCTTCCCCACATGGCTCCTGCCACCCCTGGCATAGGAGCAAACCCAAGAGATGGCAAAGCTGCTGCCGCCTCTGTCACCGCTCAGCTGGCTCCTTGCAGCACAGGTGCAGGAGGCAGACTGCTGTGCCTACAGCTTGGTCCTTGCCTCTTCTGTCCAGACTCTGCACCATGGCACTTACAGGTTTTGCCTTCTAGAACTTAACTTTTCAAGCCCCAACACATTGCAGAGCTGAGTCTCGGAATGTGCTCAGACTTACTTTTCTATGGATGATGCTATGCAGGCAAGCTGATCTTAATGAAATATTGGAATACTCAGCTGATCTGGAAATGCAGCATCTGACAAAAGTTTCATATTCTTCATTCATATACGCTTTGCCAGCAGTTTATGAATGGCACTCATATCCGTCAACAGGAGCCGAACAAAAACCGGGGCAGACAACCCCCAGTTGCTTCAGAGGGATCTGAATTTTGGAGGGGTGCATTGCAATTGTGGACAGGGTGACTGGGGAGGAGAAAGCGACAAAAATAATAAATATACATTTCTTTTTCTTCATTAATACCAATAGCACACTAATGTATCTTTTAAACATTAGGTCTCAAATGCAAATGTTTTCTTAGTGTTTTGTTCAGGAGGCTGTGGTGACAACTGATAAACAGGATGCTTTATTCAGCAGTGGAGAATTTCTCTTCTTGTCATATCAGATTATTTTTATTATTAAGAACAAGCTTTGTCACCATATGAATTCAATTTGGAGTAGAAATGGAGACACTTAATTTAGTTTTTCATTAGTGGAATTACAATTCCTTTGTATTCAATAGCTTTCTCCCTATTGCATTTCTTCTATTTTTTTCTAGTACCCTTAGCTTCTAAATCTAAAGCTAAAGTGCATGAATTTCAAACATTAATTTCTTCTTGAATTTTTCCTTTTCTCACAGCCCCCTTGCTGGGTGACAGCCCTATAAGGTATAAGTCCAGCAAAAGCACTGCTCAGAGGAAAAAAAAAGCATATTATACTTTGTGTGAAGAAAAAAAACAACTTTCCATTCCATATCTTCCTGTCATAACCAGGTCACCAGGTGACATTTGGTGTAGTTCAGTTTCATGTCTGACCAGTGGCCTGGGGAGAAGCTGCTAGTATTAACCCACTTGTCACAGCCATCCAGCACAGGAGGGATCTCTTATTTAGCTTGTTTAAAATAAATAATAAATAAAGGCTGTGGGGTTCAGTACACCTTAAAACAATGAAAACATAGACCTGCAGGGAGCAGCTTGGCTGTAACGCCTGGCTGTGAGCTGGGGGGGGAGGTAGCTCTTCCCAGGAACCTCACCAGCATGTTGGTTGTTGAAACCCCAGCAGCCAGGAACAAGGGAACCGTTAAAAGATCGTCAGCAAATGAGGCTTTAGGGAAACCGAGCTTTCCCACAGAAAAGAGTGCCACCTGCACCTTACTGCCAAGAATGTGCTGTCAAGATGATGAATATCACCATCCTCCTGGAAGTCTTTCCTTTCATTCAGCTACAGGATTTTTTGGAGAAGCTTCTGGGGAAAATGCCAAAAATGCAGATATATTTGTACCCTTCCTCACTGCTTCAGTGCAACATCTGCAAAGCACAGCATTTTCCAAGGCATGCATGCCTGTTTGCTAATCTATAATCCTGACTGGCTCTTTCTTCTTTTCCTCAGTCATCAGTTCAAGTTTCAAAATGCAGGTCATTCTCATTCATGTTAGTCTTCCTCCACTCACGTTCCAGACTTTGGATGGCACTTGCGAGGAGGCATCACACCATATCCTCTGGCAGATATTATTGGGTCTGCTGTAGCAAAATAATGTTTTTGGAAGAATACAGAAGACTCAATGTCCTGGTTTCAGCTGGGATAGAATTAATTTTCTTCCTAGTAGCTCGTATAGTGCTGTGCTTTGGATTTAGGATGAGGATAATGTTGATAACACACTGCTGTTTTAGCTGTTGCTAAGTAGTGCTTACACTAAGTCAAGGACTTTTCTGCTTCTCATGCTCTACCRACTGAGAAGGCTGGAGATGCACRAGAAGTTGGGACGGGACATAGCCAGGACAGCTGACCCCAACTGACCAAAGGGATATCCCACACCATATGATGTCATGCTCAGCATATAAAGCTGGGAGAAGAAGAAAGAAGGAGGGGACATTCGGGGTTATGGCATTTTGTCTTCCCAAGTAACCATTACATGTGATGGAGCCCTGCTTTCCTGGAGATGGCTGAACACCTGCCTGCAGATGGATAGAATTCCTCATTTTGCTTTGCTTGCGTGCATGGCTTTTGCTTTCCCTATTAAACTGTCTTTATCTCAACCCACAAGTTTTCTCACTTTTACTCTTCCGATTCTCTCCCCCATCCCACCAGGGGAGAGTGAGTGAGCGGCTCAGTGATGCTTAGTTGACAGCTGGGGTTAAACCACAACGATCAATTTATAAAGCATTTCTGTGGTATATCTGTGTTGATACAAGATGACTGAGGACTCAGTATAAGAAATTGCAGCAGTCACTTAACCTGAAAACACCTCTGCCTTCCCTCTACATTTAAACTACTGATTKTTAGCTATGCTGATATATTTTGACATCAGAGTCCCAGAAAAAGATCATTTTAAACAAAGAAAAAGAATAAAATCAATTCTCTAAGATGCCTAATATGAATGATGTTAAGTTTCAGAACAGCAGCACAAAAATTTGAGCAAGTACATTGCAAAGGAGATAGCTTGAGAAATTTCTTGCCATCAAAGTAGGCAAAGCACTATTTTAATAGTAGTATAACAAAAAGGCATCTCTGCGGCAGCTTACATGTATCCCCAAGAGACGGTTGTTGTTATATGCAGCTGCCTTGTAAACACCATGCTAAGTCACCCAGGAAATGTCCAGACCCTTAAACAGTGGCATGACAAGATACAGGGAATTAGACAGATACAGAGCAGCCGGGCTGGGTTTTCTACATTTCCACCTGGGATCTTGGAGCAAGAATGGAAACCTTCCACAGAATGGCAACAAGGGTTTCATCTCAAGAACAACAGAAAAGAGACTTCAGCTCTGTTTTTTCATTTCGGTAACAAAATTGCCAGATGGTACATATTCATCTAGTTATTAAGAAATATTTCTATTACCAAAGAGGCTGGGGATGCACTGAACATCATACCAATACAATGTGTATAGTTTTAAATCTGGCTTATTCTAACTGCTTCTTTTTCATACATATTGAGTTTTTCACTAGCTGCCTAGATCTATAGATACAAGATGGAAAGAGCCTGTTTCAGAGTGACACAGAATGTTTAAAAGACTGCTAAACCACAGGCAGGATCCAGTCCTGGAATCAGATATTCAGCATCTGCATGAGGCTCTTCAGCTCCTTCATAGGCTGTCTCATACAAAATCAGTATACTGTAAATTTCTAAGAGATGTTGGTCTTAGCACATGAATTCTAATAAAAATATCCTATTAGGACAGACAAATCAACATGTAGAAAAAACTTGAACTATATATTCATTATGAATTGAATGCTGTTTTTTAAAAAAATCCTTTCTCAATATTCAGCTTTAGTGACAATGTGCATTAACATTTTGAAGAGTAAGTTATTTTTAAGCAAGGTCATATTTATTAATGGCTATAGTAGCTTTTGGGGTTCCCTTCATTATATGCGAGCTCATAACTTTTATCACATAGAGACAAGAATCTCTGGCTTTTATGTATTACACAGATGTAAGTATGAAAGAACTGTGCTGAAACTTCTGAAATCCTTTTGGACTTCCAGTGCTGTAAATTAGAGAAGAATTCAGGAAAGAAGAAAATGAAAGCCTTAAGCCTCAAGCCTCTAAACTTTTACATAGTGTATGGTTTGGCCATTTATCAAAGCAACAGAGGTAAAAGGAGGAGCTGYGAGAGTGCCGATGGGCTTTCTGTTCTCTCTGACTATTTTCATGCACTATCTCTGAACATGCTTACCAATATAACCTCCTGTCTGCAATATTACTTAGGGATCCGACTGACAAGGTCTGGCTGGAGCACATACAAGGAAAACGAGCTTCAAACCTATAAACATTCATACCGGAAACTTGACATACATCCAGAACAAGATAGAAGCTTGAATGGCTTGCAGCTTAGACACAAACCAGCATTGTGGCTCTCTGATAGAGGCCCAGAATATATACATTCATATCAACTACTGCATGACTACTTTTGAAAGTGAATGCTTGAGAAAATGGCAGCCTACTACCCGTTTGTATAGAAGGAGATTAAATTCTACAATAAATGACTTCTTGTGTATTATTCACCCAGAACTAAAGTGGTTTAGAACAGCTTATAAAAGGAAATCCACACAAAAATACTTACATAATCTATTGAAATCTCGTGAGAGCAGAGAAAGTTGCAGCTATATTAATATTGTATATTCATTAAATGGAAGGACAGAACTGACAGCCCTAGAGAGAGAGAGATTTGCAATGAATAATTCTTTCAGAATTTAATGTGCAAATTAGAGCAATTAAACTATGAGCCACTCAGACACATTTCAAGGCTAAATGTTAACACCCTGTAGGAATAAGAACAGACTGGCTTGCTGAGAGTGCAACAAGTTTTACTTCAGAGTTTCTCAGTTTGTACATCACATAGGCTACAGCCTGAAGCTGGCTGTTCTATGTATAACATTCTCTCACATGTGACTAGGTAGGGGCCTTTTGTTTATCTACCCCTGTTAAATCTGCTGCAGTTCTACATAAGGCTAGATAAATTCAAGAGAGGACTAAGACATTTCTTAAATCTAGATATAGAGAGCTACAATTTCCTTGTGTTCTTCCTCTCCTCCTCACCCACTTCTAGCCTATCAGATTACTCCCTGTTGCCCTAGATGTTCCTCAAAGTAATTCAGTCAGCCTTTGCCCTGCTTACCTGCTTTCCTGTCTGCCTTTGACACTCACCTCTTAACTGCCGTCTCCAGACTCTGGGGGCACCTCTTTTCCCTTACTRTCTATATAGCCAAAGTCATAAAGTGCAGTAGCAGCTAAGAGGACCCAGTTTCACAACTGCAGTGCTCAGATTGCTCACTGCAATGGAAATAAGTTGGAAGTTGGAAATACGAAAAGATATGTACCACCTAACTTATTTTTCAAAAGCAAATACCAACAGCTTAAAAATGATGGGATGCATATTAAAATAGCAAAAAGGGGAAATGAAACTTCTGGTGATGTTCACTCTGATAGTTCTCTTTAATGAAGCCACGGTTGCTACTTAGTGTCACTGGCTGAAACTTACACTGAAACACAAGTTATTTAGATAAAAGTCATGATGGCCTTAATCACCTAGAAATTAATTAGAAGTTTTAGTGGTACTAGTAACTATTAATTAGCATGAGTGGAATAATGAACTTTCTGACTTTCTGATTTTTCTGATTTTTTACTTTCTGCTTAATATCTTTGGAGAGGGCAAGTAGAGCATAGCAATATGGAATAATGATTATTAATTTCTTTACACTTTCATAGATTACTCCTTTACTCTTCTCTTGAAAAGAACGTACTGTGCTCTGTTCTGGCCCAGGAAAGTAAGACTGCCAATGATTTTCTGTTTCATCCTAGCAACTGTTTACCTGACCAATACAGCAATATGTAGCAAAATAAAACCCACTCAACAAACAAACAACTTCTACATTTACAAATGGAAAATTGCCAGGAAAATTTTAAGTTGAAGAGCTAAGGTAAGAGGTGACTTCAACAAAATCACAATTTTTAAAAAGATTTTCCTAAAAATCAGAAGTTTTCCTGCCTACTTTTGTTCTGCATACTTCACTACCAATATAAATAGCAAAAGTAGGCATAAAGGTCAGACAATATGCTGGCGAAGTATCAGTGATCTTTTGTTCTACCCTTTTCTATTGCTTGATGAATTACAGGTGCTAAAACAAAGAACAGGAGCCATTATAAATATTATGGTGCATTCCAGGACATCATTTTCATAAACTTTTTGAGTCAGATTAATAGAAACACTAAGCAAACAGCCTGTATGTCCTATTAGAGTACTGTGACTTAAGTGGCCTTTGGATTAAAACAACACAAAGAGGTGGTTTTGGTTAAAACACATGAGATGGAGTTTTTTTCTTTCCAGGCCACATCCATGAGTCTGGAGATCCACCCATCCTCCACTGAGTTCAATAGAATGAGTCCCATCTGCATCAGTGGGTTTTGACTCTATATTCCTTGCAGACCTGATTTCTTTATTGTGGGCTTATAATTTTCAATACCCACATTTTCTCTGCCTTTTTTTCCCATCCAGCCTTGTGCTTTTGAAATTGCATGTGCCATCACTTCTCTGGCTTTACTAGAAAGCCCTCTTTTGATACATCCTAATATCATGTTTGCTTTTTTTCATACCCCATCACATTTACGTCTGTTGATTATCTTGTGATAAACTCATGTATCTTGATCTTTTTCTGTTTGCTGCTTCCAACTAACGAGCTTCTCCCACTTACAGCAAAAATGTTTATTCTTAAAATCATGGTATTGCATGTAGCATTGTTACATTTCATTTCATTTCTATTATTTTTGTCCTCTGGGTCATCTAGTTATTGCAGCAGGATACTCTGATGTTCATCTATGTTCCCAGTATCTTCCACCTTGTGTCATCAGCCAATTTTATTCCCTCATTTCTAATGGGGCCAGGGTCATTAATGAAAACAGTATATGTGCTGGGTCACTACAGGATTCTGTATCACAAGGATGCTCTAGATGAGCTCTTTTTTTGCCAGTCTTGATTTTTCTCCTGCTATGCTGTCAGCCTTAATTCCTTGAGAAATGCTGACAGCTACTTCCTCCAGTCCACCAGCTGCATTTTCTTTTTGTGAGTGGAACTGGCCAGAAGGTACCAGAGTCTTGGTCGGGGTGCTTTACCAGAACTAGATAGCACAGAGACAAAACAGAGTGTCTGATTTAGCTCTCACAAGTTCTGCATTTTTCATTCAAGTGAAAGAAATTGTGTTTGTTCCTAGCATACCTCATTATTTGCCATCCCTTACTTTTGATGCTAAATGATACAAGCCTTTTTTCTTTCTGACAGTCACAAGCACTGGCTTCATATAAAGATTGACCTTTACTTCATTACTGACGATAAGCAAGCTCTGAATGTGTATTTGCTTAGCTCATAGATACCCACAGGGACTTCATACAAAAATAGACTGTGGCTCTAGAAATTGCATAGGAAGAAATGAAAAGTGTAACTCAAGGTGTTTTGATTTCACTTGCTAATCTCCTGGGGGAGGAACCCCTCTCATCTCTTCTGGATAGAGAATCAAAGGCAATTCTTCACTTTGTATGTGAGAAGGTCATAAAAGCTGATTAACTCAGCCTGAAAGCTCTAAAATATTCAGGAAAAAAAAAAAAAGACTGTGTGGGAAACTTAGCAAAGCACTTCAAAATGGAAAATATAATTATATTTTGAAATATGTCAGTTTTGACAAAATTAATTTCTTGTTGAAAAAAGAAAAAATACTCTTGAAATGTTCTGGGTTTTACCATTAATCTTTCCACTTTGAAACAGCTTTTAAATTTTTTTTAAAAACATGTATGTTGTAAAATATTACTACTCATTTTGACCAGTTTTACGGCTTATCTTGATTTAGGAAGAACTGATTTATGACGGAGCCAGATTTCAATGATTGATCTTGTTTACCTCTAGATACATACTAAATCTCTCTTTCTTGTGTACAGGAGGAACTGATAAAGTAGACTCTTTTTTTCTGCTCACCCCAGCAAATGCCTTTTGGTCATCATTCCACCCAAAAGCCATTTCCTGAAGCGTTTCTGAGGTCTGGACACCAAGGCTGGCTCAAGCAGTCACCTGAGGCTGGGGCTGGAGGTAGTTCTGGCTGCTATTGAGCTTTGGAGCCTCTGGTCTCCCACTGGCTTGTCATCTGCTACCCAAGGAACCAACTCTTCAGATCTCCTGCTATAACTGTATCCATAAGAACTCCTAACCTGATTCCACAAGACATGTTTGTTGGAGAGTGGTAGCAAAGACAGAAAAGTCTGAATTTGTTACAAAATCGAAGAGGGTTTAGCATGCACCTTTCCCTCTTGCAATGCAGTCCAGGCCCTGTTAATAAGCAGCGACTGATAAAAGCATATACACAACTTCATCTGCTCTTTAGTATRAAGCTTCAGAGCTCTCGGTGGAAAGCACAAAGTCACTGCCTGATGCCACTGTGAACAGCAGAAATTGTGTACAGTCACACTTGAAGGAATTAAATTAAAAAGTTGACATGCCACAGCCTTCTATGCATCCAGTAGAAAATAGGCTGTTAGAAGAAAGGACAGGCTGGAGATGATAAAGTTAGTCAAAAGTAAAAGTGGTTTAAATGGAATTGAAGTGTAGGAGCATCAGAGTACCAGCATTCAAAAGAGGCAAATGCTTCTTTCTGAGACTGGTGCTTCCATAAGGAGGCACTTAATGAGAATTCACTGTCATGCTGAATTCAGTGCTGGTCTGGTTTACTGCTATGCAAAGAACATGCATCCTTTTGCTTACTCTGAATTTAAACAGGTATTTTATCTTAGTTGTTTAAATGGTCCAAATTACTTAACAGAGAGATTAAGATCTGGGACACAAAGTTTTATATTATCAGAAGGGGAAATTAAGGACTTGCAGTATTATATGTTTGTTTTAATTTTCCTTGAGGTCAAAACCTGTGTCTAAAAATATACTTTTATTGAAGCACGGTTTTGGAGTGAGGCATGAACTCCTTGTTGGATTTCTATAGCCTACAGTATGTAGGAAGTCAGATTAGATAATAAAAAAAATCCCTTTTGAGCTGTAGGAAGTCTTAAAACGGTCAGAATTGCTCTACAGTGCCACCTAATGACACAGAGAGGTTCACATGAGATCCATTCTCAAAATTCTCATAGTAGCATGCAGGTCTGCAATACACAGCAATTAATACTTTAAAATGTTTCTCCTCTAAAGCGTATGAAATAATGTCCTTTTTATTCGAATAACATTCAGAAATACAAGCAAAACCTACGTGCAAAAGGAAACCTTAGGTATCTACTATGTGCGTGCTAAACAAGCTATTAGGACTTTACCTTCTTGTTGCACACCTGCAAAGCTATATAAGTTCTTTTGCAGCAACAGAAAATCCTCTTTAAGACATAGATCATATTTTAGSATATGGAAAGGAAGGCTTGTAATAAAATCCTAGTAAGAATACTCTGTCTGCAGGGAAAAAAAGCAGATCTTTTGTAACCTTTCTCTGGGATGCAGAAATTAGCTGTATTCAGAAACAGATGCTTTCCATTAAAAATCTGTCAGCCCTGGGTATTTCCCTGGTTAACCTTGCTGGGAAATGTGTCATGGTGTCTAAGAGACTACTTTCAGGCCATAGCAGATAACCAGGGTAATTTTCAGATGTTTGTGTTGTGTACAACATCAGCTATCAGTACTACCGTCACCTAAGGAAGCTGAATGACTTGAAAATGTTTCTGAGTTAATTCGGTTATTTGTCTGGCTTCCTCTGGGTTCTGTAGATTTCTTGACCACAAGAGAGTATTTTTGTCACCAAACTGATCTTCCTGCATAGCGTATGGTGTGCTGGAATCTGTGCTGAACTGGGAGTGCACCCTTTAGAAAAAAGTCTAAAGATTCAAGATTTCAGTGATGTTCAGCTGTTTGAAACTGTTTCTGCTCACAAAGACCATGTCTAAGGAGCAGCTGCTGTGACTGCTCTTGCATGGGCCGGCTCCTGTCACTACACTATTCTGTTGTATTTTTCATTTTCTGATTTGTGTGTGCTTCTTGACGTGGCCTCCTTGCCTGGTCAGGGCTGTTCTTGCTGGACTCGGAGGCAGATTCTCCAGCACATGACAACCATGTTGGAGATCCCTGAACTAGCTTCCAGAAAATGGGTATATCTGCATGATGCAGCAGGGCATTCGTCAGAGCCATCAGCAGCTGCCCTGAGGTCAGAATTGCTGTGTTATTGTGAGGCTCTGTATTGGGACCACTTCCACAGCAGCTTATTCACTAGTAGTTGGTCTAGTTCCAGACTGACCTCGGGGACCCTTTTGTTTCAACCCATGCAGAGAGTGATGTACTTATSATAGCATTTTGCTGTCGTAATTAGATGCCACATTCAAAACCTCTGAGTGAAAAATATTCTCTGCCAGCTAGTCATCTGTTTAAATGGAATTGTTAAACAATCAAGTTATGAGCACTTAGAGGATAATAAGGTGGTAAATCAAGAGCTTAAATGTGTTTGTCAAAAACAGATGCTATCAAACCAGTTTCTTTCTTTACAGGGTAAATAGCTTAGGAAGAAAGGTGGCAGTAACAGACATTATACATTTGGACCTAAGAAGAGGTGCTGGCGATGCAGTAAAGGGGTCTGAATTGAACAGTTATAAAACAGATGCACAGAGAACAGTTTGTAGCTGAATTTGATGTCAAACTGGAAGACTGTGTCATGTGAGGCTCGGCAAAGGTCCCAACTGGAGTCACAAATGGCTGATATTTTCATCAGCAACTTGGATAACGGAATGCAAAGTATGATTTATAAAGATTTTAGCTGGCACTAAGCCCTTAGAAAGGCTTGGAGAACAGGTTCAAAATTCACGTGACAACACGTGGTTCAGAAGCAGCTGGATGAAATTCAATAAAGATATATGTAAAGTACTGCACTGAGAAACAAAATGCTAATGAAAATCAGCAAATGTTASAACCAGATGCATGGATCTATGCTGGTCCTCTGAAATCTGGAAAATTCTGCTCAGCTGGCTACAGACTGGCAAAGTGCTGGCCAGTGTTAAAAGAGGCTGATGCTTGAATTATTGGACACACATGTATGTACAGCATTTGATATACCTCAGATGAAGGAAGTGACAGTGAAACGCTTGTTCTCTATGAAGAATGAGGTCATAGCCTGATATGATATTTTAGATATCCTTCCAATATTTTGTTAGTTCAGTTTTGACAGAATCCGTGTGAGAATCTAAATCAAACATCTCATCTGGTGCTAATTTCTTTTTGCTATAGTTGTTGGAATGGCAATTCTTATTCACTTTATCAGCCTGATAATTGCTGCAAAGACAAAAAAGGAAGAAAAAGAATAAAAAAAAAATTATTCACAATCCTTTTTCCAGTAATTTTTTTTATTGGTGTTCCTTCAGTTCAAGGTCTCATGAAAAGTGGTTATGTAAATGCYGAAATTTGTTACTCAACAGATTTGATCATTAGTAAGTTCAAAGTTACTTCCTTCTTAGTCACTTCTTATGATGGGGAATGAGCAGAAGTTGTTGCTTCTTACATAACAAGAGAAGTGTTTCTCAAGTGCCAAGCATTTCCATAGGCACAGTACCCACTGGGAGCATTAGGATTGCACAAGCTCAGCCATGTATAAGTAGAATCAAAGGTTTTAGAGCCTGAATTAATTTCACCTTCTTTAGGGGCTCACCATGTGGGTGCTACTGGCTAAACTAGAAAAGAGATGAGGATTTGATTCATCTGACCTAATTTGGATATGGACTCTAGGATGAGGAGCACTGTACACTTGAATCCAATRAGACTAGTTTGGTCTGTGTTGGCTTTAAAGCGATTCCAAGGTGGCTAGTTCAGATGTTGATACTTGAGGCTATGTGGAGATAAATCCTACCTAGGCAGACCTGGGTTATCTGTGAAAGAATCAGAACTCAGCTGGAATTTTCAGGATTAACCAGTAGAATATTTAGTCATAAATGGAGCAAGTTCTTAACGAAAATTGTTTAGAATCATTAAATATGGTTCCTACACATAAACTTACAAGCCAACACAAACACATCACTATAAAGACACTATCAAGAAGGGCACGGCATCATTTCGGTAGGCGATATCTAAATCAACATTTTCATACATGCTGTCCTGGCTAGAATTGCTAGGAAACTCTAGTCTTTATTGCAGTAACATGCAATATATAACTTTAGCGCAATTTCAAATTTTTAACGCTTGCTACCATTCTGTCACAGAGCTATTTAAAATTGTAACATTCGGAGGGAGTGATTAAGTTTAGCATAACAAATTGGTATACATGAAAGATGTGTTTGCTGTCAAGCATTCCCTTTTTAACAGTGAGTGCTCTTTTCTAGGCCTCCATTAAGATAATGGTGACTGTACTGGAAATGGTTCCCCATAGTCTCAGACATTTGTTTAAATGTACTGATGACCTGTTAGAATGAAATTGAATGAAAGGAATAAGTAGCTGGGAATATAAAGATAAAGTTATAGAAGTTAACATAGTGCAAGGGACAACATTTCTGCGCTAGATAATTATTGTGTTGTCCATATAAGTAGCCCTCTCCTAAAATCTGTATCACATGCCAGAAGTTGCCTCCCCATTGTAATTGATGACATGTTGATGCATTGATGAAAAGTGAACAGTCTTTCTAATAATTATTCTAGCCAAAATATCTTGAGTCATCACCTTGGTTTATAAACACTRAAACTTTAAAAAGCCCTTAGTATTAGGAAACCTTAAGGCTTAGAGAATATGATAGCTCCCAAAGCTTCAATGCTCACTGGACAGAAAGTGATGGGAAGGAAATATTTTATTTGATTTCACAGAAACTTTTAAACCACAGTAGTTTTTTATGACCTCTGGGATTCAGTGATCATGTTAAAGAAACTCACCATATTTTATATTAACCAGTTCCATTCCGTATGGTAAATTTCTMCCTATTATGTTGATTTTCATTTTGATGTAGCCAAATTCCTTTGGTGTTATAAGCTAAATAATAGTTTTGTTGATTAACTAAAAGCTGGTGTAAGTGTTTTCCATTGTTTTGTCTCACCTTCCCTTCCTTCTGTGCTTGCTTTTGAATAGATAATTCCTATAAAATCTTTTTATCCCCTCATTCCTCATTTTTCTTTGAACAGCAGACAGTCATCATGAAGATTGACACTATTTCATAAACATTGTCAGTGGTTATTAATTTGTAGATGATTTGTAAGACAAGTGGAAAGGCCAGATGATAAGCTTCATTTTCTTCGGTATGTTGTGTTTTTTTTCACTGGAATATAAATGCTTCTAATCACGGTTTAAAATTGTTCATGCTTTTTCATTAATCTGTAATTGCCATTTTAAAAATTAGATGCTATATCAATAAGATGCAATAAAAGGTTATTACAACCTTTTTTGGTGCGTTAGAGGACCTAAACTCAAGGAGATAGAAGTCTAGTGGGGCTGTGTCATTTCTTATGCTAAAAGGGGCAAGGGCAATTTCTTTTAGAAACTTTTCTGGAAAAAGATCATTCTGAAAGGAATAAAAGTCTTGTCCTTCATATAAACAAACTGTTGTTTCAACCAAGCCATCCAACATCATTACTATAAATACAATGCCATAGAGTGTCTTCTAATTAAACCAAGTAATCCCACTAAATTGTGTTCATTTTGGAAATTGCATTGCTGCAGCACAACTTCCTAATTCAAGTTAAATTACTTTAATTAATGGATTTAATTTTGGAAACATTAAAAATGAGTGCTGAATCCTTTGAGATTTATGCCAGTTTACTTCATGAACTTCAGTTATTCAAAGCTCATTGAGCTCAAACTGTTGTTATTTGTAATTGCCTTTTCCATGTTGTGGAAGCTATGGAAATATTCACCGTAATTACAGTGGGCTCAAAAAAGAATAGAAGGACAAGACGAAGCTACCTTTGTCCTGGAAATGGGACTCATTTCTCAGTAGACAGAAGCTGTATTCTTGCCTGTAACCATTTGATGTAGGAACAGCTATTCTCCCACTCCGTTCTGGGGTCTGATCAACATCATTACCAGCACCATGAAATAAATGTACTRAAACAAATTATAAAGAGACATTTTTAATGGGAAAACAAGAGGTCTAAAATAATAGCAATAAGATCACCAGTGTCACATATTTATGAATCAGGCTTCACAAATAAAAATAATTGAAATGATCTTTTTTGGTGTCCTACCATTTGTGTTTCCTCTGGGTAAAGACAGGATGCAATATCAAGGCTCAAATGTTTCTGCAATATTTTCGTCTTCACCCAGAAGGTATAAAAACTTCATTATATGTTCAGAAATATAGGAAACGGATTAGCTAAAAAAAAAAACAGTGCACATCTTCATCTATAGTAAATGGCTCTGGACACTGCACTCTGCGAAGTTCAGAAAGAGTGAAAAAACAACAGTAGAATTTCTCCAACTACAAAAGGGACAATGAATGTAGACATCATTAAATAACTTTGTCTGCAGAGTTTGAGACTGGGAGGAAGCCACCAGAAAGGTTATTTCTGTTGCTTTTCTGACACAGACAGAAACAGGGAAGATCTCTCAAGAAGTATATTTCCTGGAGATTTTCCCTCAGCATAGAGGAARGAATGCAGTCTGATAAATCAATTATTTTTGGACTGTGAGTTGTCAGGATTTTTTAGTCCAACTTCATAAGTCTCTTTCATATCCTACTTCCTTTCTAATTTCAGATTGGTGAACAGGTTGTTGATTTGCATGTTTAAAGTTTATTCCCCACATAGCCATGTGCTTAGAGTACACACGCATAAAATGGTACCTTACCACAGCAACACATGGTCATGGCTGTCCTTGCAAGAACTTTAGCTCTATCATGAAACCCACTTGCATTAAATAGTTTAAATTACAGCAGATAAGCCAGTTTCCTAGCTTTCCTATCACYGACCAGGAGAAGTTGGCACCCATCTTGTGATGTATAGTGGCTGCTATGCTTACAGGGATGTCATGATTTTTCTGCACGTTCAGACACTGTTTGTCTTGTTCTTACCCTCAGAACAGGAGACTGTGGTCATCAAAATGGAGTAAACCCCTGGAGTAATGGATCTCACCAGCAACAACTTCATAAATAACACACAGAAGAAACACGCAAAAGCCTCACTGAAAGAGACCTCACTCAGACACCAGATCACAAAGCAAAAGCAATAGGAAAAAGACACTGGTAGAATTGGAAGCTGTTTGTGTAACTCGCCTGGCTTTAAAACTTATTGCCAAAAATTAAAATACTGCCAGGCTTAGGTATAAGAGCAATTGATGTCTGCATTATCCCTATCTGCATGTAACTTGTTGGCCATCTAGAAAAAACAGGTAGGTTTAAAACTAATAGGTTGTTTTCCCAGTTTTGGACTTTCCTTTTGGCTGACTGAGCTCAGACAATTTTAGGAAGATAGGAATCATTGGACCAGAGACCTGAATAATGCCCAAAAAAGCACAAGCGGTTGTAAAACTGCAGCAAGTGGATAGGTCAGAAATCAAGTGACTTCCGTACTGTGGAAAGCACAAGTACTGACTAAAGGGCCCTGGTGCCTATTGCCATCTAGTGAAAGAACTGACTGACATCACAACCCTTCCATTTGTTGGCTTGCCAAGTGCATCATCACGAACATAAAAGTATGCACAAGCATAGGCATTTCCAATGCAGTGTGTGCAGCACATCTCAAAAACTTACTGACAGCAGGTATTATTCTAATGCCACTGCAGCTTCAGAGTCTGGCTAAATACTTCAATGTCTGGCTAATGGGGGAAACCCTTATCTGCTGTGATATTTTACTATGAACTTGATGAGAAATCCTGATTCACATGGCCATAACAAAAAAAATCCTTGACTTAGTGGAAAATTCAAGTCTGGTCTTCTYCAGACACCATCTATCTGTGTCAAACGTCCCAGTATGCAATGCTTTCTGAATTTTGAGGTTTGGTCTTCAAGTTATTGTGATATTTAGTCATCAAGCAAATGTTATCCAAAAAGACTGAAAAGGGCAGAAAAGTTAACACAGAGAAGTAATAATAAGAAACCTAGCTAGGGAGGGCTACAGCCAAAACCCAGCCTAACTTTTCTATAGATTATAATTGTGCCTCAAACTAATCTGTTAGTAACAAATTGAAAAATAAGGACAGTGGATAAATGTAGAGATAAAGGATTTAATAAACCAATCGGAAAGGCTTTTTCCAGTAGAGTGATGGTGTAGTTACACATTTATGTAGTTGTAACCCCAGGTGTCACCATGGCATTTCTCCCATTCCTGTCTGCTCCTTCCCAAATTCCAAGCATGATAAAATTCTCACAGACACACATATTTAATGTCTCTGTCTGAAGCACCAACCGCATTCTTTTCTTCTATATCTCAGCAGAAGAATAAGAAAGGTTTAACTAAATTTCCATATAATGCATGAAAAAAAAAGGAATAATAATTTAGTCCTGTTCTTCTGTCTAGTCAGTATAAATTCCAGGCGAAGATCTCATACAAATGTCCAGGGCATAAAAGATCTGGAACTAATAGAAACCTGAAAGCATAGTGGAGACTTGGATCCATCTTCATATCCTTTTTCTTTCCACGACTGAGCAAAAATTTGGTATTTCCACATGAGATGAAAAATAATTCCTTCAACATCACATGTTGTCTTTCATAGGGTCAGTTATTTCTGAGTTATGTAAGACTACAAAACATGCATTTATTAGCTTTTTGCAATGTTTTCATATAACATGGGAAGGACTTAAACTTCATGAGTATTTCAACATGTTTAAAGGCATTAAGTTTAGAAACAAGCCAATAAAAGGCTTTTAAGATGTACATCCTGAGCCAAAACTCTGCTGAAGATCTCTGGCACTCAGACTACTTCAAGAGCAGCTCCCAGCCCCTTCTACAGAACAGTCCCAAAGACAAGCCCAAATAAGACCCAGTTTTAATAAGGACAATCACCAAATGTGATTCAGACAGATAGAGTTCGGATAATCTGGAATGGAATGGTCATAGTAACGAATATGGAGTAGCCACCATGTGCCAGCTGCCTACCAAGGTCTGGAATTATCAAGGAACTGAAGTGAGATACCCACTTTTATTGCCCTAGGCTCATGTTGTTATTGCCTATGTCAATATTAAAGCAAATACCCTTCTATGGTGATGACTATTTCTCTCCACTGACAGATAAAGACAACCTAGTGTGACTAATCTTCTAATTTATCCAAAAGTAGGCAGGATGAATTGGGGCCAAAATGTCTCTTCCTGCTGCCGCCCCCCCCCCCCCCCCCCCCCGGCATTTTGTTACGAGTTGAAGGGGAGATTTAAACATAAAAACATGAAAAGTGCTCACAAAATTTTGTGGAAGAGCCCCTCTGTACATAAAAGACAACACAGAAAAAAGCTCAAAGTTTTTTTGTGGTAAAACTTGAATACAAGACAATTAAGTTCAGAATCTTTGGCAAAATGAAGGTGAAAGTGGTTTGGACAGGGTGTTATTTACTCAGTTTCTGAGAGATGACAGGCCAGATGGGACTGAGTCTCCAAGAGAGGAATGGAAAACAGGAGACCACTGCAGGAAGTCAAAGAGGTAGACATGTAATTCAAGCAATCAGTTTGAGTTTTGCAGCAACAGTTTGGAAGTTTTCACATGAGAAAGAGTTGTTTTATGCCAAAGCCAAAAAGAAGACTGTGGGACTGCAAAATTCAGGATATAGCTGTTTGGGCAAAAAGGAAGTGCTGGCCTTATGTTTTGAATAAGGAAAATTATCTTTTGGACAGGACTACAGTTCTGAAAGATCTCTAAATGCTTTTTACATAGAAAAAGAAACAAGAAGTGATCTGTAAGAAGCTTTCCACATGGATAGACAGCTAGACAGGTACTAGACAACCCGACAGGTCTCAATTATAATCTTTTATTCAGACAAGTCTTTATTATCTCTATCCTAGGATAAAAGCAGCAGTGGTTTCCAAGCGAGGACCAAGTACAGCAATAAAAATTGCAACTTTTTAAGTCTACATAAGCCCTGGAGCTAAGCTGAGGACAGCTTCCACAAAAGGTGTACAAGGAGTTTCCTGTAGTTCCAGAAGATGCTGGTGCCTCAGAGTATTTTTTTTGAAGTTCCACTCAGACAGCATTTTGATTTAGGGCTTATGGACTTGCCAACACTGCTGATGACAGGAGTCAGGGGAAGGACCTAACCCTTCTAAAATAAATCCAAAGGAAATATTTGCACAAGTCCGCTATGAGGTGACGCAATTGATCTCTAGACAGGTTTATTTAAAACATAGACAGCTTTTACTGACAGGTATCATCCACATTCATTACAGCAGCATTTCAAACAAAGAAGCTGAAGAAACTGTCAGCTGCCATGGAAGAACTGTAAATAAGAGCAAGTTCAGGAGCCCTATTAATGAGAAATAAAGGGCTACTGTCGAGTGTGTAAATATAGAAAGCAATACTGTCTTTCTGAACTTACTGGCAATGTGACAGGTTGTGTACAAATTAACAGGCACCATGTTGAAAGCACAAGTGATCACCACACCACTCTGGTTTTGAGGAATGCTGCAAAAACTATGGAGCAGATCAATAACACCAACAGGAAATAATTCTATGTCTTTACCTATGTGTATCAACACCTGTGTTTGAACACACTGCTTTAGCATGTGTATGACTATTTATGGTGACTGTTTAAGGCCTCATTTTTATGGTATTTGATTTTCCTGAAACTAAAGTAATAGCATGGTAAATGAGGCTGAACATATTGCTGCAAATAGATATCAGAGGACACAATTCTATGCTACATTCTACTTGCCTGTTTATAACTGATCACCAAAAGAGATTAATATAATGCAGTTTGACCACCTCTTTCTTTTTATGTCTTAGTGGCAAACTGGATTATTACTAAATTTATTCCATCCAATCAAACTACATCAGTTAGCATTTACTGATCTTAAAACTGCAATATTTTAGTAAACAATACCTTGCTTAAATCTATTTTATAACACATGCTTTGTGACTTTATCTGTCATTCTTGATTATAAAAATGTAGGGTTTTGAAACTGTTGCAGTTAGCAAGAAAAATTTTGGGAAGGATTAACAGTATTAGAACAGCCCAGTCCTTCCCAAGTAGTACTGAAATGGAAAAAGGGCTGAGAAGGGCTGACAAGATTATTTTCAAAATGTCCTGAATCTGAGGAAATAATATCAGAAAGGAAACTGGTCGTAGCTGTTATATTCTTGAAAACACAGGGTCCTGAAAATAATGTTTGATGAACTTCCTATGCACCAATGCTTCCTATGTATGTAAGTCCATTTTAATGAGTCAATAATTAATGATTAAATAGTAAAGGCTTTAATAATGCAAAAATCCAAGAAGAATTATTGCTTTTTTTATTCAAAGTAAAAAAGCAGTGTGAATCATAGAAATGAGCTCTGGAGGTCTACAAACCTCCCACTTAAAGAGAGACTGCTGAAAACTAGATCAAGTCAACTGTGGCTTTCTGTACTTATAGCTAATAATAAGCTTTGTTCTGTCCCCTTAAATTTTTTACAGTAACCCAGCAGAAAATATCATCATGGCAAAGATCAGATCAGCTAAAGCTCTGCAAGACCCAACAGACATGAACTGCATGGGAATGGATTTGTCCATTTGGTGAAGTGCCTCAAATGCATGTACAGCTCTTACCAAAGAAGCAAATCTGTTCCTATTCCAATGTAAAAGATACGAATATAGTGTTCTGATTTGTAATGCGCCATCATTAATTATCTTCTGTCTTTCATTGATGTAGATCAAGATTAACTGATTAACTACATTATAAAATCGATATCATTAAATGTAGAATTACTCAGAGTATATCTAATAGCATTCTTTTTTCAAGACCACATATTCCAAGGTAGCAGCTCTTCTGGCCAAACTTTTGAGGTCTGTGATGGAGAGTACCAGCATTTGCTGAATTTGCGCTATCCAGTCTCTCATATTTTTATGGCTTAGTGAAGCTAGAAATACTGGCTTCAGTATTCAAAGCAGTTTAGCCTTGTTTTTATGGAATCATGTCTGAGTTATTTTCTTCTGAAAGAGCTTTCTGGTTCTGCCATGAACACATTCAAAATTAGATCACATACCTGTGGCCTGTTCTGCAGCATAGACATGTGTCTTCACATCTTATGTCAAGATAAGAGCTCTTGCCTCATTCACTTCTGTTTGAAAATTCACATGCAAAGACATATTTCTTCCAAAGTAGAATATCTTATCATCCTTGCTGCATCCCTGTGTCTTAGTCTCTATTTAAAACAAAGATTTGATTCAACATTAATTTAGATGGAGGATGTGAATTCACAATATACTGTCTGAATGATAGTGAATCTTACTTTTGCTGTATAAAATGATGTTAACAGGGAACTGCAGCTTCCCTAACCTCAGTGAATTCATGCTTGTGTACTCCAAAAAACAAAACCCCTGAACAAACCACTGAGGTTTTTTTTCATTTATATCCAATGCAGAGATGTATAGTCATTATCCTAGTTTTCTAATAAAATAGATTAAACTGCTAAAACACAAAGGAGTAAAACGAAGGATGGCACAACCATGAGATAAAAAACCTCCTAGCTATAACGTAAAGAGAACTGTTGGCTTCGCAAAGCATATGAAATTAATTCTATAAGATTGAAGAAAATATTTTCATGTAAGTTAGTCACTCAGAGGAAACTAATATGGTCCCCTTCATCACCATAAAGAAAAGAGGTAATTCTCACACTAGTGTGGTGTTAAACCCCTCCCACAATAGTTTGTATTTCTGCTGACTTTTATTAGGTATTAAGTGCCAAGTATTGTTAAAGTTCTGTCACATTTTAGAAGATCTGACATCTTCACAGTAATTTTATCCCCCTCTGTCAAATTAATGAGATTTCCAGGAGAGTCTAGGTTCTAGGGTGGTATTTACAGCAGAATAGTCAAAAGTTAAGCATTAACTATTAGTCATGATTATTTAATATAAGTGGTTTTAAAACAATTTTTAATAATGGAAATCGTTAAGGTGTGTTGATGGAAGTCATTTTACCGATTGAAGGCCACAATTTAACTATTGTCTTTTTTTTTTCTAGATAATAAAAGCATCGTCAACTGGCATAAATCTTTCCTATATTCTATAGCTGCCTAGGGTCAGAAGAAGGAAACTCAGAATAGTACATATGCCCACTGCTTAACAAAGATATGACTTGGTTGTTTTTATCACTGTAAAGCAAAACCACTAACTACTTAGCAATGCTATTTCCAGAGGTACCTTTGAGGTTAAACTTCTAAAGACTGACTATGCCTGAGTATGCTTATGCTGGAAGAACTAATGAAGAAGTGTGCAACTAGCGGACGAGCTTTAATTAAAACAGAATAAAAACGAAAAGTAAAATTTTAATCAGTGTTCTCACAGCACAGTAGCAAACAAAATTGATTATGTGAACTGTAAAGCAGATGCTAAAAATTCCTTAAATTTAAATGCTTTCCCAATTGTTTTTCAGTTAAAAAGTGAATGAATGTAGTTAAAAACTCTGAACAGAATGGTCTGTTCAGAGTTTTTAAATACCATTATTCTTCTTTTTTCCAGTGGTCCAAAGTGTGAAAAAGCAGAACGTCAAAAAAAAACAAACCATGAAGGAGATGATAGAAAGGTTTTCTACCTAATTTTTCCTAAAATTAAATTTTTTCATGGAAATGCATTTCAATAAAAAGTTTTTTGGATTTTTTTTTTTCTTGGGAGAGGGGAATAGTTTCAGTCAGGAAGCAGTTATGAAAAGATTTGATTAGATGAAATAATGTTTCTTTCAAGTCCATGGATTTTTCTCTGTAAATAAAAGACATTATAGGTCCATTGTTGTGCAAATTCTTCATGAGTTTTGTGTTAATGAGTTACCTCAGTGATATTTAGCAGGCATATCTCTGCTTTGTGGGATACCTGGTAATTTTGAAAGTTTACCTTTTATAGCCAGTGATACCAATGATGATTTAAAGTGTAGATTAGAGGAGGCACTGAAGAATAACTGCATACTGCATGACTGCATAGGCAAGGCTGTAACAAGCAAGTTGAAGGAGTTGATTTTCCCATTTGTTCAGCATAGATGAGACCACATCTGGAGTGTTGTGTCCAGTTTTAGGCTCCCCAATACAAGACATGGACATATTTTAGCAAATCCAAGCGAGGGCCACCAATATCATTAGCTGGAGCATATGACATATGAGAAGAGGCTGAGAGAACTAGTTTCTTTCAGCCTTAAAAGGAGAAGGCTACAAGAGGCTCTTATTGATGTCCTCAACTACCTACTAGGAGATGATAGAGAAGCTGAAGCCAGACGTCCCTGGCAAATGCCCAGCAGGAGGGTAACAGGCAACAGACACCGGGGTTATGTGTGTCACTGTCACTGGGCTTTGCGCTGAAGCTTGGATATGAAGAGCCTCAGAGGAGAAAGTCTAATGATTTTTCATAATTTTTGCTATACAAAAAGTAGAGTTGACCTGTGAGGGGGAGGTAGGAAATCTGCATTGTCTAACCTCAGTTAGTCTCAGGAGTTGCAAAGCAGATACTAGAGGGTTTTTTCTTTTAAAACACTCTAGGTTTCCCCTTTTCTCAGTTTCTATCACACCAGGGGATTCTAACCATTTTGCATCAGTGGATGGCTGTTAACCCTCCCAACTTCCTCACTAACCTCTATGAACCCTTTTCAGCCCTTTTGACTGAAGTCACTACAATGCAATGATGATTTCACAATTCACCGTTTACCTTCACTATGGTCTACCAGCAAACCATGAACCAGAATATGCAAATCTCTACCTACACAGTATTTAGGCAATAGAGGTCTACTCAGTCCCAGTTTGTCAAATTGATTGAATACTCAGAAAAAAAATCCACATCTATTTATTGAAACCAAAATGCAAATTTGCTTTTGCACTTAGAACTCTTTGTTCTTGTTTTCAAAAGCATTCATACCAGTGGATATCTATTTGCATAAATGTTTCCCAAAGGGGTCATGAATATTCATGTGTGTATATGCCTCTATCTTGGAAGTTCTTGGGAGGTTGGGGGATGAGGAAAAATTATTCAGCCTGAGACAAAATAAAATCATGTGGCTCTGGTAATGAGTCACAAACTTACCGACTACAAACAGCCAAAATGGTGGTGGGAGCTTGTTTGGGAAGCTGAAACTTCTCCTACGCATCATTCATCCACTTCAGAAAACTGACGTTTATCTATAATCATAAACAAAGATAACAGCTAAGTTAAAGCAATAAACTCCTGCTTACGACAATTTTCTTGCTCCTTTCTCTATTAATTGGAAGAAGTGCTGAATACCCACAGCAGGTTTAAAGCTGGCCTTCCCCACCTGCAACTTTCAGCATGGCCACTCCAGAAGCCAAGGGAATATCCCTACGATCAGTCACCAGTCTTGGGCCTATTCACATGCTCAGGCATGGACAGCCGTGGGGCATGAGCAAGTCTTGGTCTGGAAACCATGTGGCCATATACATGTCACACTGTGCTTGTGTGATCAAGTCCATCTGAAAGACACAACTTAGTAGATGATTACAATCATGTGCAAACACRTCCAGCTAGCTTTGAGATCTGCATCTGGCTGATTCTTAAGCATCTGGGCACGCAGGCAGAGCCAGGACATGACCATCTGCAGCAGATAGTCCCGACCTCCTGTATCTGTAATACAATCATTTTTATAATAGAGGTTAATTTGCTCATGAGGTTGTAGTATTCTGCTGCAATTGGTCAGGCTGAGCTGAACAAAGAAGTACCAAGCATGTATATACTTAAGAGAAATATATGAAAAATACAGCAATGTTGTTAATTGCTGCCACTGCTCTCTAAGTTTTGACTTTTTCAGTTCATCATCCTGGTAAAATTATGCCTGGAACATTCAATTCTACTCCCATTAAGTTGGCATTTTGTATAGAGCTGGATGAAAATCCTTAATGGAAAGAATTTTCCATGGGGAAAATGTCATTCTGATGCTATCAGTTTGCCATCTAAAAGCACCTAGTAAGCCAGTTCCTTCCCATCTCCCATTTCTTGTACTATCTTCTCCAGTTTACCCAAGAAGGTGTTCCATCTGAACACCTTAGCAAAAACTTCCCTCAGACAGATAAGATGCCAATATGTATGTATAATGTAAGTTACCATATCAGTGACATCACTATCTTGGATTTTAATGCTTTTTCACTTTAACTCCATGTCTTCAATTAACCTTGCTTCCAAACTGTGTTTTAAAGCAATGTATGATATTGGAAGTAGATAAAGGTGCATAAATCACTTTATCCTCTTCTTAGAAACAGCTACTGCATTTGTTCTTCACCAGATACGTGCTACAGCTCTGACTTGATAGATTTCTTTAAAACCTTTGCTGTCAAAGCTGTGTTTTTAGTGTAGTCTTCCAAATTCTAGGCTGGAGTTCATCCAGTCACACCGGCATAGGTACAGTGGATTCCAGGACTTGTTCTCACATCCTGTAAGTGCTCATTCCCTTTCTCACTCCTAGCCTGCATCCCATCCTTTGCCCTTCTGCCCACTGAAACTGAGGCAAAGCATTCACTTATTCTGGGTTCATATTTAGACTACTGTTTATCCTATACCAACCTACATGCAGAGAATTCCTTTTCTTTCACTCCTTTTTAATCTAGATTGCTGAAGAACCTCTTGCTACTTGTTCTAATTCCATTCACAAATCTAGTATAGCTTGATGTTTGGCAGCTTTCCCTGGATCCATATACTTCTATAACYGTTTATTATCTTCCTCACTTAATAAAACGTAGTTTAAAATAATACCACTGAACATTGACTCAGAAACTGAAAATGAAATCTGTTGGCTATAACGTTCAGGATATATCTGGAATTTAGTGTTGTTAGTACTACTTTTTTCTCCAATTTGTGTCTGAAAGTTTAGAGCTTCCTATAATGAAATACTTTGTAGTGGCAGTTATCTTTCTATTAGCATTATAGCTGGATTTATCTATATTCACAACCAGACACCTCATATGTTCCCAGGAGATCCTTTCTTAATAACCCTTCCCTAAATTGATTTTTGCACACAAAAAAAAAATTGTTTTATCTATGTAGTACGTTTTTCTAAATATGGTCTATCATAGCAGTAATATATAATGCTAATACATCTTTACCTTTACTTTCTGAAGTTTGCTCTCTGTAATAACTATTTCTTTCATTATTATTCTTCTTCCATGTCTCTTTTATCCTTTACAATATCCATTTTCATGTTCTTCAATCCTCCAGCTCTTATCTGTGTTTTTCAAATTTATGTATGAATTTCTCAGCTGATTCTTACTGATCTCATTCAGCTTCCTAGCCAGACTGTGGTACAGTCCCATCTCTGTAAGTATAGTTTATCTGACTGTTTCTTCTGCTATTAGTTTCTTTCTCATCCTTTCATCTTGTAGAGTTGCTTTATCTATTTTTCCTTTATGTCCTTTCACTGGAGATTTTTTCTGTATCGTAAAAATGGGCTCAGAGATCATCTGTCTTTCATATTTCTCTTGTCCTAGTTTAAAACTCATCAGGTCAGTAGTGTCAGGCTTCAGTTCAGAAGAATACTCTTCCTAATCAGGTGGAGTCAACCCACTGAACTCTTCTTGTGAATGCCTCTGCATGTGCGAATATCCACAGATCTCTTATAGCACTAATTCATGAGCTGAGTGTCCATAAGTATATTTGTGCCAAAACGCATAATTATCCTTGATCTACTCAAGTGGGCATCTCGTGGTTAGTGTCATTTGACTTGATATGTGTAACATTAGTTCACAACATTTTAGTCTTTTAGATTGTGAATGATAGCATGCCACAGCTAGAACAGAATAGCATAGAGATTTCACGTTAGGTTGTACTGTTACTACTGACAGGTTGTAAGAACAGTTATACTATGAACAACAAAACTGATAAAGCCCTTATGTCCCCTCCACTTTGTTGGAATAACTGTGGTTATGGCCCTTCGTGCCAATCCCAGTGTTTCCCATGTCTGTCTCTTCTGTACCTCTGCTTCTTCCCCCCAGTTCCCTTGGTTCTCTGGTTTATAGCACCCTCTGATGCTCTGGATCCTTTTGTGTTCTCTGGCTGCCTTTTCTAGCCTGCTGGCTGGCCAAGAGCCAGTACCGTCTGCAGTACCTTTGTACTGTTTGTAGTGCCCCGCAGAAGGGATAACAGTGCATTCCTCTTCCTGGTCTCTCAGAGAGGGTGCCAATTAATTCTTCTTTACAAAGCCACTGATTACAGTGAAACTTTTCAGACGTCATGGAAATTTTACTTATTTGACAACTGGGGAGTCAGACAGATGGGAAGTCCATAAGATTGTACAAGCCTCACTTCCTTAGGAAAACAGGTTAAAAATAATAAACCAAAAATGAGAAGAAAAGTAAAGAATGCAGAGTACACACAAGAACAATTTTGAAAATAAATGTGGAGTTTTTATAACTTGCAAATTTATTTTTTTCAAAATTTATGCTCTTCAATTATTATTTTTTTTCCAAATGCCAAAGAACTCATGAAGAGGCAGATCTGGGGTTAATTCAGTTTCAGGTTCAAGCACGGTCTCCCATGTTCCTTGGGCATCAGCAGGCAGAATTTGAGATAACAGAAAAGAGAGAGACAGCATAGGAATCACTTTTTTATACAGAGGGAGAGGTCTAGACATGTTTGAAATGCTCCCACCTGACCATCAACTACTGCCCCCGAAGGTATCCTGTAAGTCCTCTGTCATATCTCCCAGCCCTGTGCTCATGTCTCAGATTCCCTGGTGTGTCTCAAAGTAAGAAGTAGTCACCTACAATCAGGTGACCGAACAGAGCCATCATGTTCAGTAGAAGTTGAATATCACACCCCTGTATTGTAACCATAATTATTTTCCTTTTCTTTACGTCTTCTAAGAACCTCTACTCAGGCTCCAAATTGAAGGAAATATTAAGCTGTCATTGAATGAGCTGAGTTTTGATGGGGTCATCTGAGTGCTCAAATACTACTGAATGAAGTATTATATAACTGTAATTAACGGACATTAATTAAGCTAATGTTGACATTCTGGTTAGTCTCCTTATTAAAAATTGCACTGACATTATTTCTGCATGTGATACAGGTGCAGCCTATTCATTTCTATAAACAGTAACAGTGGGGACAGAAAAAGTCTAATTTTCAACTCATTTTCTATGTACAGAAATACCTTTGCAAATTGATCACTCTTCAGTATCTATTTCTGCTTCCTATTATTTAAACATCTGAAAAAATACTCGGAACTGGTGTCTTTATATTGCTGTTCCACAGAAAGAATAATCATACCTGAGGCCACATAAATTACAGTCAATGGAGAATTTTACACAATTTTACACTGAAGGGTTATAGCACATGAAGAAAGTACTATTATTTGTTAATTCATGTCAAATCTCTTGAACTGGTTTAGAARACAGCAGACTTCTACCTTGAGCTCGTGATAAGCCAGATTCTTAGAGGTCAGTATGTTATTGAAATACAGATGTTATCTTCAAAACAACAGCTTTTTGGATATCTATGGGGGGGGTGAGGACAGAATCACTAGTTGTCTATAATAATAAGATGATTCAAATGTTTCTCCTCCATCTTCACTCCAATTCCATTCTGCACCACTGGCATTTAGAGAGGTATTTTTACTTCCTTCCATGACAGATAATGTTCCTATATTCTTCATTAAGACCGGTATTGTCTCTGATATTTTCATTTGTTTTGGTATTTGATTCAGTTAGTGTTAGGGCACAGCAGAAAGAGAGCAAGCTGATATAACATGTATTCAATTCAATAAGCTAAACTTCACTCTAAGGAAAGTCTCCTGATTTCTCTTGCATTTTGATGTTGGTACCAAAATTAATATCCAGCACCATCAAATGATTTCTTAAAAGGTAACTGGTTATTTGTTTGAGAAGTGTGTAGCATAAAAAAAATCAATTAGGCAAATATAGCTAAATTTCAATTGTCACTGCATGTTATACTCCTCCTAAATTTTCCATACACCACAGGTATTGCTCCTATTAAAAACAAATAGGTTTCCTATTAGAAGTTTCATTAAGGGAGATTTAAACATGTTGAAAACTAACTGTGTTCACACTCAGGATTTTAGCATCCTCACAGAAAAAAGAGACATTTCAGGATTTGGCACATTAGAGATTTTGTCACTGGAAAGTGTCATAAGTCCTCTGTTCACTCCTCTTGATATACTTTTAGGGAAGTTACGTGACTGTTTTCATCATTATGAGATCACTCTCCACTTCTATCTTTAAAAACAAAAAATGATCCCAAGGATAATGTTCCTGTGGCATACCACTGGTTTCCAGAGTTAACAGACCCCTAAGGTAAACAGGAACTCTTAGAATTGTTTCTGGCATTCTGTTTGCACGCTGACAAAGAAAAGACTGAATCAGTTTATCTTTGATTAAAACTGGGAAGCCTATATTTTGAAACACATTTGAGCTAATAATGGCCAAAGGACTACTGAAAATATGGAACACTAATTATCCCTCTACAGTTCATCAGGCATATGTTAAAGCACTCTGTGTATGCTTCTAAGGCATATAATCTGTAAAAGTAGATGAGTTTCAGTCCATTCATCCAATTCAATTTTCTTCACCAATTTATTTTCCACTAGATTAGTAACAATATTAGAAAACTAAACTTATAAATACAAAAAGGGCTGTTTTAGCAACTGAATACTTCCATATTCTAATATTTTCCTAGTAAACATATTAGAATTGGAAAAAAGCAACTTCTGCAATAGACTATTTCCTTTCCTTGCCATGAATTTAAAAAAAAAAAAAAAAAAAAGAGAGATTTGCATATTAACATTTTGTCTTTTTTTAAAAATGAAGCAAGTGTCATTATATGAACTTTCCCTAACTTCTCATCAGGAAAATTCAAAACCCACTTCTATGTAAACCTTTTCTCTAGGGAGAGTTTTGTATACTTCGAAGCTTATTAATCATAGATATTATGGGGGAAAGGAAAAAGGGGTACAAGAGTCCTTCTTGCCTTAGCTGTGCTTGGCTTTCACCTGTTCATAAGCTGAGCCTCAAATTGAAAAAAGAAGGAAATTGAATATAAAAATTTCATTTTACTTCCTCCCACACAAACAGCTCTGAAGGGAAGGTTTCTGTCAACAAAGCCTGTAAGTTAGCTCATTCCTGAACATTTATTGATCATAGGAAACAGTCTGCTATCAGCATTCATCCTTTGGATACAAAGGCCATCATATTGAAGAATATTTAGCTACATAGTGCCTTCTGTTGCTTTGGATATTTTTTTCTTCTTAATTTTCTCCATGATTGACTTGGAGAAACACAATTGAGAATTTATCTTAATTTGCCCTAAGTCATTATTCTTTCCCTTTTGCAGCCTGATGAAAGAGAACACACTTTCTCTTTCCAAGCACATTTGTCTTTTAGTTTATAGCAGGGATCCTGTTCTAGTCCTGTGGGTTTTAGGAGAGAAGAAAGAGATTACCCAAGATGACTGTGGGCAATGTTGGCATATCACCATTTATTTTATAAATAAAATTGATTAACGACAACTTTGTTTCCTCCTTTTTTATATGTAAAAGGTAGAAGGGTACTTTCCTCATTCCTCTGTATTTTACAGAGCGCAAAGGAAATTTCTCAATAGCTTCAAAGTCTGCAGGAGTCTGGAAATACCTGAGAAGGAGAGAAAAGAACTGTGTAGGGCTTGGCGAGGTGGAAATGTGCTCTGGAACTGCACATTTGAGATGCATGTGGCTTTCATTAGCCCATAAGCTGGATCCAGCATTTACTAGGATTGAAAGAGGCAGAACTAAGCACAAGGGACTGAGCATCCCCTATCCCCTGAGATTTAGAAGAACAGAGCAGCATAGAGTTATAATACTGATACTGAACTCTTACATAGCGCTTAGCTTTTGCACAGCCTAATATGCTTTACAAATGAGGTTTGTAGAAGTATCCCATTTTTATATGGCAGAAATGAGATGCTGAAGTAGCAGGCCCTGGAACAGCACACAGGTTTCCTGACTCSTAGCATTTTGATCCCAGCTTGTGATTAAGAGCTTAGAAAATGCAGCTAATGCAGAGAGAAGCTGCTAAAATTCGCCAGATTTGCTGCAGATGAGCAGAATTTATCAACCTAACAGAGAACCCCCCGTCTATTCTATGGAACGCTAGAGGAAAAGCCCATGAAAGGATCCTTGGGGTCATACTTACAACTTATTTTTCTAAGGCCGTGAAGTCTCACACACCAACTGTTTTTCTCTCCACGTGCATTTATACTTGTTCCTTTGAGTGTACATGTCAGGGCTCCATAGGGGCTGATGGCTCCGTGGGCTGATGTTTCTATGGGGCCTGGGAAGGCAGGGCAGAGCCTCACAGCCAGACCCCGTCCCACTGCCCCAGCTGAGGAGCAGGGAGGCAGGAAGGCAGCCAGGGCTGCCACAGCCCTGGACAYYGGGCACCTCCCTGGGGACAGGCAGAGGCCAGGCCGGGACATCAGCCCACGGGTGTGCCCGGGTTTGGCTCAGTGGGGCCCATGGTGGACCCAGGCCTGACGGCGACGTGGCGGGGCTGGAGCTCAGGGATGCTGCCAGCGGGGCCTCAGCTGAGAGCAGTCCCCGTGGGCTGGGGGTTGGCTCTGGCCAAAGCCTCCCCGACGCATGTCTGGGAGTCTCTCCCCAGGTCACAGAAGAACAGGGCCACCCTGGGCTGTGTCAGAGCTGAGCAGGCCCTGCCCTGCAGCCAGTCCCAGCGGGGGACGCGCTCAGGGCCCTGGCAGTACATTGCCAGAAAATTCCTTACAAGCTCACTTTGGACTCCAAGGAACAATTTTGTAACAAACCTGAGACATGGCCAAGATGTCTCCAGGGCAGCAAGGGCCCTGTGAGCTGTGTGGGACCAATGGCTGGGCAGGACAGGGGGACCTCTGTGCCCTGAGGACATGGCCCTCAGCGGGGCAGAGCCAGCCAGGCCCGTGGCTGCTACCAGTAGAGAAAAACCACATCGACCTTGGAAATACATTACAAAACTATGAATTAAAACTGATAAAAATACAGCTCAGGCACTACTTTTATAGGTGTCCTACCCTAGGTCACACTGAAATTATAAAAGCATAGTGACAGTAAAGCCTGCATATGATTAAYTCAAGAAGAGCTTCCTCGCAGAAACATTTGGTTAAGCATTTGCAAAATATCATGGTCCCTACAGTAGGAGACAGTACAAAATATGGCATTGATTTGTGTGAATTTTCACTGAACACAGTAAAAAAACAACTAAATTACTTGTGTTACAGATTTCTGTTGTGTCTTGGGGAGAATGTAGGCAGTTGTATACAAATGAAGTGGGGCTCTCTGTGCTTGATGGAATACTGACATTTATACTTTCAGACTCTTTAAAACATTGTACTCACAGGTTAGAAGTGTGTAGATATCCGATGAAACTTGTTTCTGCATCGGTACAGGTTAATAGCCAGGGCCCAGTCACTGCCTGAAAGGAGAAAGCTCACACGAGGACCATGCAATTATTCATGTTTCCTGTACAAGCTTCATCCTGATTTTTTTCCAGAATCCTACAAAACTTCTGTTGGTGTTGTCATTGCAAGGGACAGGATTTATGCCCACATACACACAGAGGAAGCAACAGTCTGTTTTCTTCATACCCTGCAATCCTGCCAAGGCACCTAAGAAGCCTGGTAAACAAAAAAGCTAGTGGAAGAAAGACCAGTTCCTTGCTTTGGCTCTGAGGTACCCTGCCATCTCCTTCTGTTTCCTGACAGCATGTCTCCAGTAAAGATCTGCTGCCAAAGTTTTCTTCAGTTATGTGATTTCTGGTGTCCTTCCACAGCTAGCTTCTGCAGTGCAGGTGGGTTTTTAAAGTTAACAGAACCCAAAGATGAGACCTTTACTGGAGATTTGCTTTGTAGCTGGTAAAGAACAGGTTTTCATGAGGCCAGAAAAAGAGTAAGGACCTTAACTCTAGTTAGAGCACAAAGCCAAGAACAGAGAGGCTCAGATTTTTATCTGTGCTTTCAGGATAGTTTTGAATTTTGTGCAAAGATTTTTAAAGCTGAAATCAGTGGTTTTGTAAATTTTACAGGTTTGTACAACTGGTAGTTCACAAGGGCCATTTTGCCTTTGGAAGGCAGGTCACTGATAATATCCAGAGAATATTACAGTGGTTAATTAATTGTTATAAAGACTGCAGTCCCTTGAGTAAACTGCATCAATATGCAAAAAGAGGCAGTCCATTAGATGTGCTTGTGTTGGAGCATTTGGAAAATTCTGCTCCTTTTCCAGGTAAGAAGTTAAGTGTAGACATGAATTCATTGCCATACATGTAAACTAACCACTTCTTGGTCTCAGAAATACTTTGGAACTTAGCTCAGTCAAATATTTTTGGTTTTGTTTTTGTTTCTGCAGACTGCTTAAGTATAAACCACTGCTTTTAAAGTATAATTAATCAACAGTAGGAGCTGGTGATGCCCTATGGGTATATGAACATGAGGGGAAAAGATTTTTAGTCTCTGCCACAGATATACAATATGTGGTCTTGGATAATGTTTTTCAGTTTTCTGTCCTTAACACTGGGAAAATGCTTATCTCCTCACAAGAATGTCATTTAGCAAAAATTAATTTATTTTTGAAATGTTAGTGCAATGTTAGGCTTGCTTTCAGACATTATGACTTGATAATGCTGTTCTATTAAAAGTGACTGTAAACCACTGCAGTAAAAAATCAGTTTATTCTGTTATTGTGGTGGGATAGCTGGGTAGCTAGCAAGTAATGTAAGTTAACAAAGTAATGCAGGCAAAACGCTTTGAAAGAGATGAAAATTTCTATAGAAAAGAATTAATTTTAAAATTTCAGTAATACAGGGAGGGTTTTCCATTATAAAGATCTATGGATACATCAGTGAAGATGCTAGTGCTTTTGGTAAGAATGTTACTGTGGTCATGAACGAAAGCTGTTGTGTGTGTATTGGGTAAAGATTAGAGGAAAAATGAGGTGCAGAAACCCAATCTCCCAGTTGAACAGCAAAAGCAGAATATACCAAAAGAAAGAAATAAGACTTCAGGCAAAGCCAAGCAGGCCATATGGTGCAGTAATTTAAAACAAAACTGAAAAGGGCAAAAACATTGTTTCAACAGGTATTTATAAAGGCAGAAAGAACGCACTGGCAGGACAACTATGGAAATACTGCTGGAAATTTTTGGCTGTAGGAGAGCAGCGAGGAGATCAGCAAAGGGAAGAGCTTAGCATGGAGCTACTCCTGGTTTGGTCAGGTCTCTGCTCAATATAAACAGCAGGCTAATTGCAACTGTCATTCCTAGTTTAAATGAGCCTATGTAAGCCTTCTGACAGAAAAGTGATAACGGTATTCATGAGATAGACACAGGAGGAATCAATAGCAGAACTGGCAGTAAAAACAACAGAAAATCCTTATTTCCAGAATTTAAGTATCAACTGTAGTGAATCATTCAGTAATCATTAAACAATCAGCTGATCTATTCTAAAAATATCACCACTTCTTTCATTATGAATTTCAACTTCTTTATCAACATCAATTGCATTCTAAATYGGAAGAAAATGAAGCAGCTTAGCTCTCAAGACTTAACCATTATCTAACCTTAAAGCTATCTAACCTAAAGCTTCCTCCTTGAAGCTAAATTTCAAAATGAAGACTTTTAAAATTACTTCCCATCAAAGCATCTGTTTACATGTCTGGCTGGAGCTCTGTGGATGGTGAGGGGCTGCAGCAGAGGCATGTCCCATTCCAAAGAGCTCCTCTGGGTAAGGATGCTATGTGAGGCCAACTAGCTGCCATGTGAGTCCCTGCCAAGACACACATCTTCAGCATAATCCTGCCTGTAGACAAGTGTCTTGTGTTCCATGCAATAACCTTCCTTTTGCCCCCAACAAAACAATTAAGCCATGGGTAGGAATAGAAAGCTCTTTTTAAATTTCTGCTTCTCAGCATTTATGAACCAGGAACTGCAGGTGAAAATCTAAGGATTGTCAACATTCTAATATAAAATACAGAACAAAACATCTTCCTGGGTTGCAAGGAACATAAGATGATCACACATATTTTGAGGTAACCTGACCATTTATAAAAGATGGACTTTCTGCTGCTGAAGCTACCTTTACAACAACGTGCATAGCCTGACTTCTGATCTTTCCTCCTACATTTTCCATGTTGCAATCTTTCCATGTTGCTCTTCCCTCCATGGATTTAATTCTTTTTCTCTGTAGGACAGATTTTAGGTGCATTTAAAACTGAGGAGCATTTCTTTCAGGAACATTTCTTAGAGGAATTTTATAGATGTTTTTACAGAATCACATTGCTTAGCATGCTCTAAAAATAAAATATTGAGTAGTTTTCTGTTCAGCACAATGGTTTTCCCAATCACATATAGTGCAATGGTTTTCCCAATCACTTATTCTTTGGATACAATCAGAAATCAATCAAAACTGGACTGATCTCTCTGTTGTTGTTGTTATTTCTTCCTCTTTTGATGAGAGTTATCTTGACAAATTCTAGAAGGGTTACTTCCCTTTAGATGGTTTGTTGAACACTTCTTACTCTTATACTCTAGGTTCATACAGGGTTTGCAGGCAGGTTACTGTGCAGCTCTTCCTTACAAAGTCTTGAGTGAAACCAAAGTCTTTCTCAAAGTCATTCACCATGATCTGTTCATGGTCAAGGGTGCAAGTATCAATCTGGGAAATCTGTATTTAAATAAACATTTAAAAAAACCCAGAACTTAATGAAGTTCATACATTTTTAAAGTTTATAAATATATAAGCTTAATAAAGTTTTAAAATTTGCAGTGTTTTATGTACTGCAGAGGCTGTGGTGTACCAGTCCCAGATATTCCATACACCCAACCTGAACATATGGGAAAGGTCTGAAAGTCTTAAGTTGGCATTGTACCTCTGGCTGTGGAAAGTTCAAAATAAAACCACTGTAGCTATTTGGGGAAAAAAAAAAAAAAAAAAAAAAGGAACATCAGTCACTTGGTATTTTTTACTATTAAAACTAAAGATTAGATTTAGTCTCTGTTTCAGCGTCTCCAGATACCTTGCCTTCCGGGAAATGAGGCAAGTTCTATGACCTTTCTGCTTTGGAATTGTGTCAGAGAATTTATTTTCCAAAGCCTTCATCTTGATTAGAGCCAGAGAGCAACCTCCTGGGAACACTCTTCCCTTGGGGTATGCTGAGATGACACATTCAAAACTGTCAGCTGAGAGCTCAGCTGGTGGAGGCTGATCCAGGAGTGTCCCAGGGAAGGAGCATTTGGAGGCAGCCGCCATATGGATGGATGCAGGAGGCTGAGACCACCAGAGAGATCTGTGTACTGCTGGAGGCGAGCTACAGCTGACAAAGATGCTTTCCCTCACTGCATGAAAAATGCCAAGAAGGAAAATTGCTTCAGATAGGGATTTCGATGTGGAACAGAAGATCTGAGTGGGATTGTTTAGATAGATAGAAAAGTTGAGAGCAAATTCAGAGTTCAGTAAAACATCCAAGAGTCGATGTAGCATCTGCTGTCTGTAGCTACTCTCCTCAGAGAGAGAAAGAATTTGCAGGCCAGAAGGGGAGGGATCCATGTCCCTTGAGGCCTGACTCTGGGCAGCTGGGTATCCATCACACCCGTGTGCTTTGTTTGTGTCATACTACAGCCCCCTTCCCTAGCCTTTGCTGCTCACAAGGGCTGTGAATGCACTTTGCTACCCATGAGCTCAGTTTCACCTTCAGAGATTAGGTTAATTTTATGCCAGGGTATGAGGGACTGAAAAGATGCCTTCATGAATCACATCAAGTTAATATGATCTAGAAGCCATCTCAAGGCCTGCAAACTGGTGCCTTCCAGATGGTTTGAATTGTTCGTATGGCCAAACAGATGGCTGAAAAGATCTTTTAGACAGGATATTGTGGAAGGAACAATATTCGGGACTCTATTTCCTACTAGTTTAACACAGTTTCAGTCAGTAAGACCAAGGATCCAAATGCAGAAGTTTTTCTTTAAAAAAGGAAATCCAGATGCAGACACAGATGTGTAGATGTACATGGACATATTAATTTAGCAGTTTTGCAAGTCTTTACTGTTCTAAGGCAGAAGTATTCTAAAGGTATCAATTCTGGTAAAGCTATTTGACATTTTGAGGGTTCTTTTTCATCGTTTTGTCATTAAGACATGAAAATAACTGTCAGAAAATTCATTGGTTTATGACAGCTAAAGCGTATAAAGTATAGAGAGTGCCATTACAAACTGATAAACAGTAGTGTAAATAACTGTACTTTTCATAAAACAGTCCTTCTTTTCTTATGGCAACATTTTCTTATTAGATTTTTGAAATTATTTATTTTTCTTTAATTAGAAAATTATGAAAGAACAATATCAATATTTGTTTAAACCAAAAGAATAAGACATTGGAAGGATTTTTTAAATTTAAAATCTTAGACTTGGATAGTAACTTGTTAGACAACAATATTGAATGCTTCATAATAGAAGCAGTTTTGACTATGAAGACTGTATCCATTTTGATGCCATACAGTTAATTCAGGGGACCTATGAACATTGCAGATTCATTATGCTTTCTTCATAATCCAAATACAGAAAAGCATTTCCAAATCTATCTTTGTGAAACTCTATGAGAACGATAGTTTATACTAGAAATCACATACAAACTACTCCTACATCATAAAAATTGAGTAAAAAATCTGCAAAGCAACTTCAAAAAAAATGTTATCCATTATATTTGTTATATGACTGCTCATATTCAGTATTTGCCTGTTACTGCAATGTTTACATTTAGATTCAACTCATATATTCAAAGAAGGTATTAGCACTGATATTTTTTAATTGCTTAGAAATACTTGCCAAAGCAAATATGTTTTTTTCGAATGTACTGTTGTGCTTGCTGCACAAAAGCAGCATCTCAGCATTGCTCTAACATTTCTTCAAAACTCTAATTAGAGTCGTTTCCTGCAGACTCCTCAGCATGCTGAGCTTTCCTTGTAGCAAATTAGGCACAGAGGTTTTTAGGGTGTATAAATGGGAAATCAATGGAAGCTCCTGACCTAATTATCTTTTAAGATATGGACCTGTGAGTTTTCTGGTGGGTCCGTGACAAGATGTTCATTCTCAGTTCTCTCTGTTGTAGATGCCAGTTTGAGAGACAACACTTCCATTTACAAACTGCAACTACTTCAGAATGGTGATCTTTTACCCTTGTTTCATTATCAGACTTTCCACCATTACCTTGTCTATCTCCCTCACTGTTTTTCTAACTTTTTTGCTGTGCTATTGAAGTGTTTCCAACCTCAAAAAGTCACAACTATAAGTAACTTTCTTCCTTACCCCAATAGGCCAGAGATAAGCTTTACGAAAAATGTGTAAAGCAAAAATATGGAATGATTTTTAAAGTATCATCTAGTACTTACATGTTTGTTACCTTGAAATTTGTTATTTTTGTTTGAAATATGTGTTTTGGGTAGGATACCTGATTCGCTTGTTTAATGCTTGCTGTGATCCTCTTGAAACATCTTCCAGGCTGCAAGACCTGCAGGGAAAGTTGAGCTGTTGAGCTAAGCCAACCACCACTATTGCTCCTACAGACCAGGCAAGCAGCTATTGGGGAAATGAGATAATTCCAGGTGTGTGGGGACCACTGCAGGCCCACTACACAGGTCTCCACACCACATCTCTCTGGGATTGCAAAGGTACTACCCATGTGGCAGCATGCCATGGTGCATCCCAAACTCTGTGTCACCACATCATTGGACTTTGTTGGAAACTCTTGCTAAAATCCTGGAGGCAAAAGAGGAGTGGAGTAATGGTAGAGCACAAAGAGGAGATGGAGGCTGAGCATGCTGCAAAGCCATGGTGCTCGTGTGAGGAAAAGAATGAGGGAATGCAAGGTGAGAATGTTACAAAATGAAACCTTAACCTCACATAAACACAAGTCATGATGTGCATCTCTCTGCTGCTCTGCCTTGTACACACTTCCCACGGACCAAGTGTCCTTGTCTACTTTGTCAAACATTCCCCATAAGTTTACCTAAATTGAGTTCCCTTTATTCCTTTTTCTAACCTTCCTGTCCACAAACTATGAATCAAAAACAAAATAAAGGAGGAAAGAGAGGAAAAGATGTTGAAAGGACATCTCATGGCAGTTTTTTCCAAATAAAAGACTCCTCTATCCAAAGTAAGTAGATTTTTGTGAAGAGAGATTTGATTGTTCTCCGGTGAAGCTTTGGCTTACTTAGGGTGCTCTTACTCCATGACTACGCATAGATCCCAATAGATCTCAATTCATCAGGCTAATGAAAGGAACTATGTAAAAATAGAGAGACCTTTAAATATAGCAAAACCATTACATTATACCAAATTAATAAATTCCTCAGGTTTATTTATCCTGGACAGTTTAACCAACTTTCTGTCGATTAATTCTTAAAGCTGATTTGCCTTGACAAGCTTAAGAGTGGATACATGCTTCCCGTCTATGGTCATGCACAGTGCAAACTGGCATTTGGCCCTGTGGAAATAAAAATGTGGCTCCTGAAATGTATTGCATTAAAAGCAAGTGACAGCATGTAGACTAATGACAAGTTGTTAGTGATTAGGTCACCTCCAGAATAAATTTTTGGACATGGAAATGGTTTCTGTGCTGTTCTCTTGACAAGAGGCATATAACAGAAAATGTGACATAAAAATATATTTGGAGGACTAATTTCAATAAAAATGATGGATACGTACAAGGCTAATTGGTGGTTTGCCTTGGGCTTTAACTTCATTCACCTATTAATGAGAAATGATCTGGGTATATGTTACAATCTATTGGATTATAACAGAAGTCAGAAACTGTCAGTGGGGGGGGAAATCCAACTGATTTTCTGAAGCTAAGTTGTTCCATCCTGGTTGCTACAGCTTTGGACATCTGTGGAGAGGAAGCAGAGGGTAAAAGCCAATCCAGCTACTCACAGCTTATAAATGCCTCCTCAGCATATGCATCACTAATTGTAATAAGAAAGCATTTTTGTACATAAGCATTTTAATTTCAAATATTAACAGCCAGCAATAATTGCCAAAAAGACACAGAAACTCTAAAAGCATTGCTGCTCCTGATGTCCTTGCTTTCATGAGCATGTATTCAAGAACAAGTTCACATCCTGCACTAATATTGCAACACTGGGACAAAACAGTAAGCAGTAGGATGAGGAATAGAGCAACACAATTTTTTCCACTGATATCATGAATGGGAAACCAAGCCCTTACAGTTGGATGATGAACAAACTGCAAAAGACTAAAAGAGCCTACTTTAACATTTATTATCTATGGGAAATCCTGCTTAAATATGTGTGAAATACCTAGGAGATGTGGACACACTGGAATGCAAACAACCTGTCTATATAAGACATAGCAGTCCGTGAGTAGAAGATTAACCAGCTGTTATGGAAATATGTGGACAGACAACAGCTTTACATCATGTGAAGATGAAGGCATACTTGAAGGTTGCTCTGTCATCAGAGCTGAAAGCAATATGGTGGTGGGCATGACATTATCCCTGTCCTCAAACTTCAGGCAAGTCTGAAACAGGCTCTGGCTTTGTTGCCTCTAGAGAAGGGACAGCAGAGCACCTTGGAATTAGTATAGTCTTGGGAATAGTACTTGAGCTCTGCAGTCCTAACAATTGTTTCAACAAAGGAATGATTAAAAAATAATATCTTAATTTTGGCAAAAAAGCCAAGTATTTCCATTTAGAAATATGGCTACAGTGCCTTAGGAGTGCTGTATTTTGTGTATCTTGTGCCCTTCTTCTCACATTTTACACTGTGGGTGAATATCTTCCCTGCAGAATTGTTCTAAAAAGGGTGAGAAATAACTGCAACTTACCATCCCATGTATTCAGATTTTGTGAGCCTAGACTTCAAATCCAGTTGCATTTCATTCCTGTTCTTCAAACTGTAATATTTTGGTTTGAGTTGAAATGAAAGATTTATTTCACAACATAGAGACCATTCTTGGCAAATTTTAGTATGGTGAGAGACCAAAATATTCAAACTTAGTTCAGGCTAAGCCAAAATTATTTTGATTTCAGCTGCTGTGGATTGAAAAAGTAATTATCAGCTTGGTCCTGTTATAGATAGCTAATCTTTCAAGATCATAACATTAGAATATTTCCATGATAAACTAACTCTATTGAACAGTGCAGTAATGATCCTTGACTTCAAATCTCCTGCTTTTCAAGGAAAACTCCAATATCTAATTATTCACTGAAAAATGTTTCTGTAGGTTTGCTTTTTTTGTCATCGTATATCTTTTGCTGCTTCCTTGCATTTGTCATGTTGAAGCAAAAGGTTGCAATGTCACAAACTTGAAATGTCAATATCTCTTGCAAAGCTATTACTCCTCTTTCAAGTATATTGTTTCAATGGTGAATGACAAGTAAAAAGGCCCAAAGACAACAGCTGAAGAGAAAAATACAATTGGATGTGACTTTAATTAAAAAATATTTCTGTATAAAATGTAAGTGGACGATGGCAAAAGTAGGTCTTTATGTGCTAAGCTCAGGCTGTGTTCTGTAACTGTATCTGTGCAGTGCAAATCTCTCAGCACTCAGAAGGTATGTCTACAATAAAACAAGGAAAGCAGAAATATCTGAGCTGACAGACCTGAGCTGATTTCTGAAGTACTAGAAATAGCATGTCCATGCTTTTGTATATTGCAGATATACCACGGCAGAGACACTTGTTGCCTAAGGCAGGAGCTCGAGCACCTAATTTAATCTAACCACACCAACAGGGTGAAATTAGCACATAGGCACGAGGGAATGTTGTCCCTGAGTTTGCGTTTCACTTTGTCTTCTGAAGTTGCCAGTGTTGATCACTACACCCAGAAGGGCACAGGTGGCAGGAAATACCTTGGCAGATTGTTAAGTGGTTTCTGAGACAGCTTTGGCGAGGGTGATTTTCATCGAGTATTGCCATTTTCTGCAATCATATTATGTCAGTCAAACTAGTCTTCACTTAGAGCTGTGTGTGTAACTATGTACAGACCATGAATATTTGTTTCTTCAGACACTACATGTTCTTATTGCTGAACAGACTCCACCAGGTATGTTTTGGGGAGTCTTTTTATTTTCCATTCTCTTTTTATTTTCCATTCTCTTTTCCTACCTGTACCAATGTTTTCCTGCCTACAGGCAGCTTTCAGATGAGCTACTGCTATGAACGCACTACTGTGACCTTCTTCCTGGCCAAATGCTAATCAGCTTTTCTCAGTGACCATGAAGACACTATGACATTGTTGCTGGAAGAGTTTACAGATGGTACAGATGGACAGAGTGGTAAATAATGCTGTGGATCATTTGGTAAACAGGGCACTGTCAAATGTGTTTTATTATAGCCAAAGTCATGCCACTACAACGAAATAATGTAGATTACACTTGCAGAGAGAAGTGGCTGTGAAAAGGGCATTGTGGTCATGGTGTACAAATGTATTCAGTGTAAGCAGTTTGCTTAGCACTGTGACTACAAGAGCTAAGAGTCACCAGGATGCACAAACAATTGAAATCTTCGAAGTGGTACTACTGACAAGAGCCTGCAAAGTGCCATGTCTGTGAAGTATAGCATATCCAGAGCACTGTCATTATCAGCAACCACCAAAAAAGGTTGATGTGGGATCTTGTTCTCTAGCAGCTAGGGGTTTGCAGAAGATTTTGCTATTTTGACTGCAGGAGAGTGAAGGTCTTTATGCAGTAGCATAAAGCTGACTAAATGTTCAGCCTCTTTAAGGCACATAACAGCAGCAGTTGGAATATACATGGTGCTAAAGAGACTATCCTTTAGGTCACAGCTTAAACGGAGGTTAAGGCTAACACAGTTAGAAGGTAATAGCCATCCATAAAATGAGTTGGTGGCTTTATTTCAGTTTAAAAACAATCTTTTTGCTACCTGACATATTGCCAGTTTGATCAGGGAGACTAAGGACTGTTTGGTCATGATGGTCTTTCACAAGCTGTTGAAGCATCTTGTTTCACCAATTTCAAACTAAATTAATGGTATAAAATTGAAAAGTTCAGCAGAGATTGAAATGAATTGAAAATTACTCTATTCCTAGAGTTTTGGCCTCATAAGGGATATCAATTACTTACAAAGTGTCTCATTATGTGCATTAAATTTCCTACAGAACTTCATAGAAAATATCAAGTACAGTGTTTACAAGCAACAATAAGTTTATTGACCATTTTTGCCTGGCGATGGATGAAATCAAATGCTTAACTGAAGTCTTTTAGTTCATAGTGACTAAATACAAAATATAAGAAAGGAATGTTCCTGGAGAGCCTGTAAGAGAGGCCAGTGACACCAGTAAAAAGTTTCCTCACCTGAGTGGGCTTTCAGTCAGATTATATATAGAAGTGTGTGTGTGTGTGTGTGTGTGTGTGGCCAGAACATGGTACTTCATCTGGCAAACCTCCCATTGGCATTAGTGAGAGCTTGCTTGAAGAAAAACTGATGTATTTGCCTCTTGGTATTTTGTCATGGAGATATAATCACTAATCAAGCAGAAACCATCTGGCTCATTTCAGTGATATGGTTGTCTAGCCTCTGCTCTAGGAGGCAAAGAAATATAAATCCTTGATAAATCATAACCATACTGTATAAAGCAATTTGTTACTGGTTTGAGTAACTACCTCTTTTCTTATAGGCAAATGCACTTTGAACTGACTGTTTCATCAGAGCACATGAAAAATGAAGCTTTATCTTTTAGAAAAGCAAGCAGGTTTCATTGTTTTATTGGTGTTGTCCTTAAAGCATTTAACATCACTGCACACAGGATTGTTCTGATCTAAACTACCTTAAAGAGAGGTTTTGCACCTGAAGAACTAGATGGGTTCTTTGGAGACCTGGCTTTGCCAGAGACTTTTTGTGACCATAGCAGACAAATGAGATCCAAAGTCTGTTGAAGATGGACAGAGAAAAAGGTCCATTTCAATGAGCTAGGACGTACAAAGACCTTGTAGCTTTTTTCTTTTACTGGGAGAATCTGATTGTCATGGTCTTACCTTCTAGTATTTTGGCACAGTTCTGTAAATTTCCTGTACTATGGTCAATGAGAAAAAGCAGTACTATGACATATTGCTGTATTTCTGATTTATGTTTAACCGTAGAATACCAACACAAGGAAAGGTTTCTGTTCCTTTGTGATCCAGAAGGCCTGGTGACCATGAGACCTCCAAAGCACAAGCAAGTACTGGCGGTAAATAACTTTCTAACAACTCTTAATTACTGTATTTCAGTAAAGCTTGCGGTACAGACCTTAAAGCCACTTAGCAGTGAAATCAGTAATAAACCATTTCAGTCATAACTCAAGAGATTCATGGGATAAGTGGACTGTCTTTAGTAGGTAGGTAGTGGAGGCATTTAGCTCTGTTCTGGCTAGGCCAAATGGCTATCTCATGAAGGATGGAGTCCCTGACAGAAAAAACTGTTCCTAAGTGCTGAGAGACTGCAGAATTAAACAGTGTCAATTATTGGTAAAATTCCTCTAATAAATAGAAGGCAGATAGCTAAGACCTTAACAAGTAGATGGCAAAAGAAGAGAAACCTAGAGTAAAAATAATGTAGGGAGACTAGATAAAGATATTTATTTCAGGTACTGCCAAAGGGCACTTTATTACCTACCCATCCTAAAACATAGCTTCATTCCGTCAAAAGAATTATCTTAAAATGCATTCCAGTGCCTGGAATGGAGTTTCAGCTCATTTGGAAGAAATGGCCTGAAGCTTTCCTTCACATAGCAGAGTGACAACCTTTACCAACAGAGAAATTGAAATAGGGATAACACAAACTATAGTAATGTTATTTTCTTATGTTTTCTGCAATTATTTTTATTCCCAGCTTAATCATCTACATTTCACAGCAGTACCAGGAGGTGTACAGTACAGTGATTTAGAATAGAAGTCTACCTYTAATCCTACTTCACCTGAAAGTAGCGAGGCTCAAATCACAGAACATATGCCTAAAGCTGGATTATAAGCAGCATGTTTTCCACAGTTAAGAGGAGCAAATATTAAGCACAGACCTTGGTGCAGTGTGTTTGCACCACGTGGTGAATTACTTTGTTTTATGCCAGTGCTTCATAGTGATTCCAACCTCAGCGCAGGAACTGGGAGATGAACATCCTCAAAGCAAGCGAAGCTTCTGAAGTTGCTGTAGCAGCCTGTTAGGGTACTGATGGTGAACTCTTGGGGAGGGAAAAAACCCTCTCATTATCCAGTAATTTAAATGGAAAGACGACAGAATCACAGAACCACAGATTGGTTGAGGTTGGAAGGGACCTATGGAGGTCATCTGGTCCAACATCCCTGCTCAAGCAGGGCCACCTAGAGCCAGTTGCTCAGGACCACGTCCAGATGTTTTTTGAGTATCCCCAARGATGAAGACTCCACAACCCTTCTGGGCAACCTGTTCCAGTGCTTGGTCACCCTCACAGGGAAAAAGACGTTCAGATTGAACCTCCCATGTTTCAGTTTGTGCCCATTGCCTCTTGTCCTGTCAGTGGGCACCACTGAAAAGAGTCTGGCTCTGTCTTCTTTGCACCCTCCCTTCAGGTATTTATATACATTAATAAGATCCCCCCTGAGCCTTCTTTTCTCTAGGCTAAACAGTCCCAGCTCCCTCAGCCTTTCCTTATAGGAGAGATGCTCCAGTCCCGTAATCATCTTCATGGACCTTTGTTGGGCTCTCTCCAGTATGTCCATGTGTTTCTTGTACTGGGGAGCCCAGAACAGGGACCAGTACTCCAGGTGTGGCCTCACCAGTGCTGAGCAGAGAGGAAGGATCACCTCCCTTGACCTGCTGGCAACATTCTTCGTAACACAGCCCAGGATACCATTAGCCTTCCTTGATACAAGGGCACATCACTGGCTCATGTTCAACCTGGTATTCACCAAGACCCCTAGGTCCTCTTCTGCAAAGCCACTTTCCAGACAGGCAGCTCTTAGCATATACTGGTGCACAGGGTTCTTTCTCCCCAGGTGCAGGACTTTGCATTTCCCTTTGCTGAACTTGATGAGGTTCCTGTCTGCCCATTTCTCCAGCCTGTCGAGGTCCTTCTTGATGGCAGCATGACCCTCTGGCGTATCAGCAACTCCTCCCAGATTTGTGTCATCCACAGGCTTGCTAAGGGCACACGCTGCCCCTCATCAAGATCATTAATAAAGTAGTTAAACAGGATTGGACATAGTATTGTCCCCTGGGGTACAACCCCAAGGTTTTTATTTTAAGTGTAGAATATCTCTGTGCATCTTTCAGGTGAGGTGTGAGTCGGGCTGTCTAATCRAGGCAGGAAAGGTCTCCCTGTGCAGTCACCACAGAGCTCCACCAAAAAGCTTGAGCAAGCCARGCCTCTCCATTGGTGATAGGATAGCCCCGCACACACCCTACCACAAAGATGCACACAGCCATTTGTCTCTGAAAATATCAGTCCTTCAGATAGGGATCAAGTGCAAGACAAACTGCTTTGAAATGCAATAGAGCTGTTAGCTGATATTCTAAACGTCAGCGAGAACTAAAAACAATTTTGTAATTACAGTTTATTTTGCTTCCTTTCACTTTGTTGCTATTAAATKAACTATATAAATTTCTTCAGAGACTTCTCATAAATTTCTTCTGACGTGAAATAAAAATATATTTAATTTTCTTTCTCTAGGGATGAGATTTGCTATCAATATTTAAAACATCACCTGTTTTAGCACTTGTAATTTTTTTCATTAGCCAGGAATAATCTTGGTATAAACAGCACCCAGACATTCTACTTTAAATCTACTATAACATTTCCAGTTCAGACCTGAAACAGAATTTTTCATGCATTTGCACAAAGAATAATTATCCTTCTTTTAATGTCATTACAAAGTAGTTTTATAATATTAAATTCTAACACAGCCATCTGAAATGATCGAAGATTTATTGTCTCTTGGCAACAATAATGGTGTTGTGTTTGGTTTGAATATTGTCAGTAGCATAATTTATGTGTAAATAGCTTTTACATTTTACAATGCATCGAACATAGTAAACAGAAAGGGTCCATAAGGAGCACAAAGAAAAGATCAAGTGATTATACTACTGTAAAATTTTGTTACAATTCTAAATAAGGTGATATAATTCTCCCCTTTTCAGAAAGTGCCCTGTTCTCTTTCATACATAATAGCTTCAAACATTTCAAACACTTTGTAGCATTTATTAGACAATGCGCTGGGAAAACTATGCCTTGGAGTCTGACACTCTTGAAGCAATGAGAAAACAGAGGCTGTTGAAGCAATGAGAAAACAGAGGGAAAGAAATTGAGGGAGGACACATTTTGCGTAAGCAAACCCTGCACTCACGGGGGATGCTGCTGCATCCCCAACGAGTGCAGACTGGGCTGGTGAGGAGCTGTGCTCAGTGCTAGATGCTCAAGAGGAAAAGCATGAAGAGAAAGCCTCCACCAAAATTTTGAGACCTCCTGGGAGAACTGCCAATCGTCAGTGTCCCAGCCCACTCCACTCAACGACGTGGGAGGTGATGGGGGATGAGGGGAACTCCAGAGTAAATAAGGAGCTGAGGTGTCACTGTTCAGATGTGTGCTCAAGGTCCATCCCCACACAGGTTGTTGAGGACAGGGATCGTTCATCTCTCCTTTTTTTTTGTCTATTCAGTGCACTGGTACACACTAGGATTGCACAGATATATTAGGAAGAAAGGTGAAAAAAAATCATGAGATCATTAATTTCATGGGCAAAATATTCCTTTCAGAATATTATTAAGATTTGGTGACAAGTTTAGTCCCTGCTATCATCAGAAATACCACTGGCTATTTGGTGTGGGCTTCATGGCTCCATACTCTGGAGCTATAGGATATCGCTGAGAAGGATGGGGTAGAGGGAGCAGGTAGAGGGACACAGTGCCCTCCTGCCACTTGCCTTATAGGAAGGAAGGATGAAACCCAGCCAAGAGAAATCCAAATTTTCCAGTTCTGTCAGTTAACATGAAAATGGAGGAGTGACTCAGTGATTACAAACTCATTAATTTCTCAACCTGTTATGTCCAGCAAAGACTTCTATTAATGATTACTTTAAAGAACTTATCTTTTCTTCATATATCCAAGTGATTTATGATGAGCTTTTCTTTAGCTGTGGGGTCCCTTGCAACAATTCTTTTGATGTTGGATATAGTTATTTAAACATTAGGGCCTCAAGAAAAAATGACACACACGTGACTGTACATATATGGTGCAGAGAGGATAAAATTATGTCACTGAAGGATGTCATATTGAGGATACCTACAAACAAGTTGTGAAGTGAGAGCAATAAAAAGAAAATTACAATAACAGACATTAACATATTTACAACAGAATATTTGCAACAATATGTCCCAGTTATTGTCCACCACTGGTGTAATGATGAAGATGTGGTAATGCAGACCTACATGGTAATTAGCATGCCAGATCAGTCTAGAGAAGATTCACACTTATCACAGCACACCTCACAAACTCTGCTGTAACCGTATGTGTGCTCTAAACACCTATTCAGCAAAATGATGGAACTTAATAGTGGTCTGTGGTAGTTACAGTCTGTGCATGTTTATGACATTTTTTAAGTAGGTTTAAGGTACAAATTTAAAGTGAAAAGGAAAAAAAATTGGCATGGTATAAAAAAGAAAATATGACTGTAAAGCTAGATTCTTGTAAAAGCCACACTAAGTTATGATATCTGAGCCAGATATTTAACAAGCTTCTTCTAATTTACTGGGAGTTCATAAGTGAAATCCTGCTGCTTTTCTGCATGCCAAACTACCCTTCTTCCATTCCATCGCAGAGGAAAGACAGAAGGCAAAAGACCACAGAATCATAGAATCATAGAATCATTAAGGTTGGAAAAGACCTCTAAGATCATCGTGTCCAACCATCAACCCAGTACCCATGCCCACTAAACCATGTCCCGAAGCGCCACATCCA